>SJYV01039606.1:2180325-2248147 GCA_006410875.1 Neotragus pygmaeus | reverse complement strand
GTGACCCCATGGACTATACAGTCCATGGAATTCTTCAGGCCAGAATACTGGAGTGGGTAGCCTTTCCCTTCTTCAGGGGATCTTCCCAACCAGGGATCAAATCCAGGTGTCCTGCATGGCACGTAGATTCTTTACCAGCTAAGCTACAAGGGAAGCCTGAATGCTTTATAAGAAAGTAAAAATTCCCTCGCGTTCCAGTGGCTAAGACTCCAGTGCTGAGGACATAGGTTCTATTCCTGTTTGGGGAACTAAGATCCCACAAGCTGTGAGGTATCGTCAAAAAAAATAATAAAAAGTCAATCCATTAAAAAGTTTAATAGACACTGTATCAAAGAAGGTATACAAATGGCAAATAAGTACTTGAAAAGTTGTTCTACATCATTGGTCATCAAATTAAAACCACAGTAAGATACTATTATATGCTTAGTAGAATGAAAGTGAAAGTCACTCAGTCATGTCCGACACTTTGTGACCCCATGGACTATATAGTCCATGGAATTCTTCAGGCCAGAATACTGGAGTGGGGTGCCTTTTCCTTTTCCAGGAGATCTTCCCGACCCAGGGATTGAACCCGGGGCTCCCGCATTGTAGGCAGACACTTTACCATCTGAGCCACCAGCGAAGCCCAGTAGAATAGCTAGAATCAAAGGACTAAAAATTCCAAATGTTAGTGAGGAGGTGAAGAAACTGGAACCTTCATAAACTGCTGGTGGTAATGTAAAATGTATAGTTACTTTCAAAGACCACCTGGCAATTTCCTGAAATATTCAATATTTATCAAATGATCCAGCAGTTATACTCCATTTCCCATAAGAAATGAAAATATATGTCCACACAAAGATATGCACATAAATGTTCACAGCAACATTCATAACGGCCAAATCCATCCACTAATGAAGGAACAACTAAAATTTGGTATATCTATAAATAGAATTGGAGAAGGCGATGGCAACCCACTCCAGGGCTCTTGCCTGGAAAATCCCATGGACAGAGGAGCCTGGTGGGCTGCAGTCCGTGGGGTCGCTGGGAGTCGGACACGACTGAGCGACTTCACTTTCCCTTTTCACTTTCCTGCATTGGAGAAGGAAATGGCAACCCACTCCAGTGTTCATGCCTGGAGAATCCCAGGGTCAGGGGAGCCTGGTGGGCTGCCGTCTCTGGGGTGGCACAGAGTCAGACACAACTGGAGTGACGCAGCAGCAGATAAACAGAATACTACCTAGCAACAAAAGGGATTTACTACCAATATCTGCAGCAACTTGAATGGACATTAAAACCACTTAAGAGGTCAAGCAGCAGAGGTACCCTGTTTAACACAGGGAAGTTTACCCACCATCTTGTAATAACCCATCATGGAGCATAATCTGCAAAAACAGAGTCAGTATGCTATAGACCTGAAACCAACACAACATTATGAGTCAACTATGTTTCAATGGCAAAAAATAGATAAATAAAAGACATACAGAAAAATAAAAATAAAATACAGCTATGGTTTTGAAATCATATAAGAAAAGATACATTGATCTTAAAAAAATTTCAGTGGAAGAACCCAGACATATATGTCTATATATTATATGATTCCATGTATGTGAAATTTCTAGAAAGGGAAAACAATAGAGACAGAAAGAAGACCAATAGCTGACTGGAAGAAAAGCAGGGAAGGGTTGCACGTTGGCAAGAGGGAACTTGGGGTGATGGAAGTGTTCTAAGACTGGATTCTGAATTTACTGATTCATCAAACTATACACATAAAATCAGTGAAATTCGGGCTTGCCTGGTAGTAAAGAATCCATGTACCGCCACTACGGAGAACTGTGTGGAGATTCCTTAAAAAACTGGAAATAGAACTGCCTTATGACCCAGCAATCCCACTGCTGGGGATACACACCAAGGAAACCAGAATTGAAAGAGACACTTGTACCCCAATGTTCATCACAGCACTGTTTATAATAGCCAGGACATGGAAACAACCTAGATGTCCATCAGCAGATGAATGGATAAGAAAGCTGTGNGCAGGCGGGGGGCGGGGGGGGGGATGTTTGTTGACATCTCTTGGTGGTAAGACCTTCCTTACATTGAAAATGATGAAGAGGGATGGGAACTGGGAGCTCCACGGAAGAGGCCTTCCCGGGTCTGATTGCCTAAGACTCCAGGGCTTCATTTAACATGCGAGGCCTGTTTATTGTGTGCCGGGCTGTGCAATTTCATCTGGTGTCTGGTGCCTAGATGCTAATGATATGCAAGCAAAGCAAACCCCGCCTCGGGCACAGGGCCCATGTTCTCTTTCTCCTGCCGTGAGAGATGGAAGAAGGAAAGGAATTTCTCTGCACGTCTCTCCCACATTCCCACAGAGGGGAGCCCCTTATGTAATCCGTGGTGATGGGAAAGTGAGGTTTTCAGCTGAATTCCTCCTCCTGCAACTCCTTTCAGGGGCAGAAGAAGTTGATGCTTTGACACCCTTTTTATCGGCCTCAGGGATGGGAGACTTCCGTTGCACATAAAAATAATCCAAGTCTGGACTTGCCTGGCGGCCCAGTAGGTTAGGGCTCTACGCTTCCAGGGCTGGGGTCACAGGTTCAAAAACCTGACCAGGGACCTAAGATCCTTCGTGCCTCATGGTGCAGCCAAAGATAAAAGTAAATAAAAATAGTCCAAGTCTGATGTTCCAGTGCTGCGTGGAGTGACTGCTTTTCCTGTCGCTGGTTTTCAGGTACGGCGATATGCGGAGGCAGATTGGCTTCGAGATCAGGGACATGTGGTACAATCTCGGTGAGTAACTGGGATTTCAGGGCATCGCGGTGAACCTCGGGGGTCAGTGGGGGGCAGTGACGCTGGCCCCGCCTGTCAGCTTCGCGGTATCTTAAAAATCCGAACAACTCCTGGCTACTGCAGTCAGTGCTTTCAGGGAGTAGGAGATGGGACCAGAGCAAAGGGAAGCGAATCTCATTGTGGAGGAGAAGCAAAGCCAGTAGGGCGCCCTCTCGTGTCAGCCGCGCGCAGCTCTGCCTCGGAGCGCTTGCTCCTGGCTGTCACTACGGTATCCTTTTTCCATGAATCAAACCATGTAGCTCATCCCACTGGTGTGCACGCCATCACTTACTGACTTCAGTTTCACACAATCTACCTTCAAAGGGGTTTATTTGCCAGCTCAAAACTGGGCTCTGTCTTTCGGTGGCGGTAGGATGAGAACTTGTGCCGTCAAAACAACCAGGGCTATGTGTGCTGGAGATAAGAAATGAGCACAGGCCTTTCTCACTGTAAATTCCCTCTGAGTGTTGCTTTTGCTGCCTCGCCAAGTGTTGGTGTGTTGTGCTTTCATTTTTCCTTTGTCTCGAGATAATTTTTTATTTCCTCTTTGATTTCTTCTTTGACCCATTGATTGTTCGGGAGTGCGGTTTTAAACTTCATGTGTTTCTGAGCTTTCCAGTTTTCCTTCTATTACTGATTTCTAGCTTTACTCTGTTGTGGTAGGAAAAGATACTGGGTATGATTTCAATATTCTTGAATTTGTTAGTGGTTTTGTGACCTAACATGTGCTCCTTGTGCACTTGAGAGAAACGTGTATTCTGCTGCATCTGCTAGGTGAAATGTTCTGTGTCAGTTAGGTCCATGATCTATGGTGCTGGCAAGAAAAGTCTCCACTAAACAACTCGACGTTACACTTCAAGGACCTTAAAAAACAAACAAAAACTTAGAGTCTGCAAAAGGAAGGAAATAATAAGGATTAGGGCACAAATAAACAAAATAGAGGATAGAAAAATTCAATAAAATTAAGAGTTGGTGTTTTGAATAGATAAACAAAAGTGATAAAGCTTTAGCTGTATTACTAAGGAAAAAAGGAAAGGAGACACAAATAAATAAAATCATAAGTGAAAAAGAAAACATTAAAACTGATGCCACAGAAATAAAAAGGATCATATGAGATAGTATGAACAATTACATGCCAACAAATTGAATAATCTAGTGGAAATGGTTAAATTCCTAGAAACATACATCCTACCAAGACTGAATTATGAAGAAATAGAAAGTCTGAACAGACCAATAATGAGTAAAGAGAATCATCTTATAACAAAAAGAAGTCCAGGACCAGATACCTTCACTGATAAATACTACCCAACATTTTAAAAAGAATGAATGCCAATCCTTTTCAAACTTTTTCCAAACATTGAAGAGGAGAGAATACTTCCAAACTCATTTCATGCCATGAGCATTACCATGATGCCGGAGTCAAACACACTACAAAGAAAGAAAACTGGAGGTTACCATCTCTGATGAACACAGGTGCCCAAATGCTAGTAAGCCAAATTCAACAGCACACTGAAAGAGTCATACCCAGGATCAATGGGGTTTATCTCTGGGGTGCAGAAATGATTCAACACATGAAAATTAGTTAAAGTGATACACTACATTGATTGAATGAAGGACAATAAGTAAGATTATCTCAATAGATGCAGAAAAAGCATTTGACAAAATTCATAACTCTTTTGTGCTAAAAACTCAACAAACTTGGTGTAGAAGGAATGTAATTTAATAAAGGAAGTATTTTGTCAACTAATATTATACTCAATGATGAGGAACTGAAAACTTTTCTCTAAGGCTGGAAATAAGACAAGATGCTTACTCTCACCCCTTCTATTTAATCTAATATTGGAAGTCCTGGCCAGGCCAGTTAGGTAAGAAAAAGCAGTAAGAAGGACCCAGATCAGAAAGGAAGAAGTAAAATTATCTGTTTGCAGATCATATGATCATATATGTAGAAAACTCTAAATACTCCACCAAAAAGTATTAGAACTAATAAATTCAGGAAAGTTGCAGGATAAGACATAGGGGAAAAAAGTTGCATTTCTATACATACTATCTGTAAAAGAAATTAAGAAAACAATCCCACTTATAGTAGCATAAAAATAAATAAAATAGGAATAAAATACACCAAAATCGACTCATAATGCACTAAAGACTTACACATAAGGACTGAAACCACAAAACTCCTAAAGGAAACCATAGGAGAACTTTTTAACATTGGCCTTGGCAATGATTTCTTGGAAATGACACCAAAAAGTCAAGTAGTCTACATCAAACTAAAAAGCATTTACACAATAGAGGAAAGGAACAGTAGAATGAGAAGATAGCCTATGAAGTGGGGGATAAGGTCTGATAAGGGATTAATATCAACAATATTTGAGAAACTCCTACAATTGTATAGCAAAAATACAAACAAATGCAAATAAACCAATTAAAAAATGATCCAACGACTTAAATAGACATTTCTCCCAAGAAGACACAGAGATGGCCAGTAGGTATATGAAAAGATGCTCAACATCACAAGTCATCGAGGAAATGCAAATCAAAACCACCACAGTGGGCCATCGCCTTACACCAGTTGGATGGCTGTTATTTAAAAACAACAACAAAAAAGATAATCACATGTTTGCAAGGAGGTAGAGAATTTGGGACTATTGTACACAGCTGGTGGGATTGTAAAATGGTACATCCACTATGGAAAACAGCATGGAGGTTCCCCAATAAATTAAAAACAGAAGGGTCCCATGCTCCAGCAATCTTAGTCCAGGTTGCTTATCTTGATGGATCTGGTAAGGCATACAGTCCCATGTTAACTGCAGCCCTGTTCACAGCAGTGAGGTCCTGAAGACCGTTGTTAGATGTGAAATAAGCTGCAATTCATGGGGTCGTGAAGAGTCGGACACGACGGAGCGACTGAACTGAACTGAAGCCAGTCATAGATGGACAAACAGCGCCCGAGTCTTCTTATACGAGGTCTCTAAAGGAGCCAAGCTCCTTAGAGCAGAGGGCAGGGGGCAGGGGGTGGTTGCTAGGGGCAGGGTCAGCTGGGGGAGCCATGGAGGTGCTGATCCGAAGCTGAAATGTTTCATTTTTGCATGATGTGTGCGTTCTGGATATCTGCTGTTGTACATATTAACGTACAATTAACGATGCTGTGTTTATGTGTGAAAATTGAAGAAGGTAGATCTCATCTTGTTGTACTCTACAATAAAAAAGAGAAGTAAAATGATATTAGCACAATGAAAGCAACTTTATTAGTAAGAGAATTAATATAACAAAGAAATTCTTTATTAAAATGTTAGCCAGTATGGTGCATGTATCAGTGTGAGTCCTGGAGTTGCTAGGGGACCCCGTAAGCAGCTTAAACATCTAGAATCAAAGTACTGGCTCTCGGTGTGAAAGATCTTGGCTACACCCCCAGCACACAGCCCTCCAGGCTCTGTCCTGTCCTCGATCTTCCTGCCATCCCTGGGGAGAACGCAGGCACTCTGCGTTCCCAGGAAAGAGACCAAGTGAGTCCCTCCCCAGCCCCCGTCCTGCCTTGACCCTGCCTGGCTGTGTGGCCTCTGTCACGTGACTCACAGGGCTTTCCTCACTTAGCTTTCTAGGCTGTAAGATAAAGAAGTTGGATGGAAGCTTCCAAGAGCCTTCCAAGCCTGAAGTTCAGTAATTCTTTATATATTTATTTATTTATTTATTTATATGATGATCTCAGTAGGGAAAAGCTCAGGCTTCTTAGATAGGGAGGAGGCCGTCTCATGATTCATTTTAACTGATCTGCCTCTGACGGGCGCATCTGTCATGCTTCCTGGCAGGTCAGAAACTTCAGGCCTCCTGCCAGGAAAGTTCCGCGGACAGCCCCGTTTGAGGGAGGGGCAGGGGAGGGCAGGCAGGGAAGGAGGGAGTTGTTCCTGGCTGGACAAGTGGGAGCCGGGGGCTTTTCCAGATGCCAGGGTTCAAGTATGCTGTGGGTTCCCCCTTGTGTGGCTGGGCCGACAGTGGGCACCCAACCTGCTTCTGCACCAGGGCCCTCTCTGAACTCACCTTTCACCCTGGCCCTTCCTGAGAGAGGGGAAGCACCTTCTTCTGAATTATCCGGTGTCAACTCTAAGGTCCAAACTGGGAGCCAGTCTGTTTTCCCTAAAAAGACAGTTCCAGGTGTGTTTTCAAATGCTTCCTTCCAAAATGCCTTCGTAGTCTTTTTTTCATTTAGGATAAGAAGAGACGGCCATCCTGGTAGATAGTCAGACAGGTTATTAACACTCTAAAATGCTTCCTTCTTGTTTGATTAGTAGTTGCTGTCTCAGCTCAGCTCACCCAGGACTGCCTCCTTCTCTCTGGCCTTCAACTGAAGGACCCCTTCCTGGCACAGAGGGAGCCTCCAAAAGACAGCTCAAGCCCCGGCTGAGCAGACCAATGGGCACTCCTGACCCTTGGGTGGTCTTTCTTTTTTTTTTTTTTAAACTCAAAGTGTTTCCGAGGTCATCTCTGGAATCCCTGAGATTGATCACTGTTTGAAACTGACTGCTCACGTGCTCTGTGTGATCTCAGTGAAGCAAGGTGAGATGGCCCCGGGGACGTCTGAGCTCCTCTGTGAAGCCGTCTCCAGGTCTTCATGAAGGCTGCACCGGTCAGCACGGTGGGCTCTCTTAACATCACCTGTCCTTTTGCTCCAAGTAGGCTGAGTTGAGCGAGTAAGGAAGCCTTTTGATTTGCAATGTAAATGATGCAATTAAGAGAGAATGTGTCCAATTCTTCCCTGTCCATTGCTGCTTGGAGTACGGTGATTCACACACCTGAGCTGTGTTTGGCAGCTTTTCACCTGGGACCTTTGACTCTGCAAAAGAAGCAGCCAAGAGGTCAAGTGTAAGCCTAACCATGACCGTGACCCTGAAGGGCAGGAATATGGCACCAGAAAGACATAATCATCAACCCATGTGATTGGGCCCCTTGTTTATAAAATAATAATTATTTTTGAGCGTTCAAAGAATAATAAGCATATCAGCTGCTCACAAGATCGGGCCCAAGCAGCCCCTCAAAATGGCTAAGGCCAGCTCTGGGGGTCACCACAGTGAGGTCACTCCGTGGGGTCACCTCTGGCCACCTGACTCTTTCTTTGCTGTTGTGAATCTCACGTGTTGGAGCTGCCTGCCAAGTGTCACTGCTGAGGCCACCGCTCTAGATATTTACAACACGTTTCAGTTTCCCAGGATGTACACAACCTATTTTCTACACAGTTTTTTAATATAATTTTTTTTTTTTTTCAAATGGGTTCAGGTTTGGGACCACGTTAGCATTCTGATCTAGCCAGCTCCACCGAGAAAATAAAAAGAATATAAGTCAGATATATTCATCCTCTTACAATCACTTACCGATCACCCAGAGCCAAATACACCCTGAGAAGACTTTTTCCTTGAGTCTTGTGTGCCGTGTGCATGACTCAGAACCTGCCTCCGTACAGAGCAAGCTTCAGAGCAAAGATCCGGGGTCTCTGTTCCTGAATTTCATGCAAGTACAGACAGCGCTGCCCCATGGGACCGAGCAGCATGTCCTGGTTCTTTTTTTTTCCTCCCATACCTGTCATATTTTGAGTGCAAAAGGAGAAATCAAAGGCAGACTCTCTCCCCAAAAAAGTGGGAGAAATGTGCTTATTTACCCAGCTCTTCAGTTATTTATCAAAGCGTGCTCCGTGCAGCAGCCCACGGAGCCCCCCTCTTGCTTTCGCCTTTCTCACCTCGATTTACATTTTGTTTATTACATACAGCACCCTGGAGCCACAGTCACTGGGATCTGGCCTGAACAAATGTGCTAGCCCAGAGATCTTTATCTGCCAGGCTGGGCCTGGGGTATTTGTCATGCAGAGATTCCCTTCGGGGTATTTTTGGAGACTTGGAAAAATTGTGTGTTTCCCATTAAAACCCATAAACAGTGGGGAGGAATCTGTTTGATAGGGTGATGGAAATTTTGGCTCTTGTCTACCCTTGTGTATATGAAGATTTTCCCAGAATTAAACGATGTTTAACGTGTAACGTCCCAGATATCTGAACACTTGTGATCGTCAAGAGATCTTCCATACACCCCGGGGGGAGGAGGCAGAAGCCAGCCCCTCCCTGAGACAGAGCAGTCTGGTTTCCAGAAGAATAAGCTCCATGTTTTGTCAGGAGAAGAAAGATTCCCGGTGGGGTTTTAAGAATTGGGGAGTGGTAACCAGGAATTTTGGACCCGAATTTGAGCATACTCCGGAAGATAGTGAAGGGCAAAAGAACCTGGAGGGCTGCAGCCCTTGGGGGTCGCAGAGAGTCAGACGTAACTTAATGATCGAACAACAATTGTTACCAGGAGTTTGGCAGAGGTGACCAGAGGTGAAAGAGTCCCATTGTGACCCAATAATCACCATGTTCTTCCTTTGTCTCAAAAGGATTCAAACAGAAAAATAAGTCCTCTTTTTCTTAAAGTCTACAGTTCAAGAGTCACCTTGATCCCCATTGATTCCAAGCCTGATTTCATCATTAAATTTGAACAAGAGATGCTCCAGGGGAAATCCATAATGCAAATGCCAGAACAAGGGGAAAAAAAAAGAATACTGGAGCATTGCATCCAGCCCTCTCTCATCTTGAGGACCACTGGTTCTTCAAGGCTCAACTCTAGGACCTCACTGTGGCTGCGGCTCATCACTGGTGCCCAGCCAGCGGGTCCTGCGTTAACAGGAGGAGTAATAATCATTACTGTAACAATTTCAGTGAAATTGGAGACACCGTTGTTCTTGGTACATACTTTTCCAATCCCTGCGTTCACAACCACTTGTTACTATCCTATCCTCTCCTCCCAACCTGGAGCAGTAAAGACTCTTGGTGCCAGAGTCCTCTGAGAAACTGCAGTTGTGGTTGATGAGCACCTCTCTGTCAGCAGCATCCGTCTTCTGAAACACTGGCTCTGGCATTTTTTTAGACAGAATACAAGAGAAATGACACCTGAGAGACAGACTATAATAGCATTTTTGAGAGAATGCTTTGCCTCAGTTACATGCCTTTCAGAAACAATAAACTTTGGGGGAGCTGATGAAAATCACATTATATTAGAGTTTTAGTCAAAGTATTATTTATTTAGTAGAGGTTGATAAGATTTTTTAAATAAGATTTTAGTAGTATTCAGATTCCTTGTTGAATGTCACATTTTGTGTATATGTCCACTCAGTACAAATTTCAGAATATGTTTCATTTAGGCCACTTATGAGGATGATATGTTTTGTTAAGGGTCTTCATTTATAATAGCCAAATTCATTTAATGGTTCTCTTTTCTGAAATCTGTATTAGCTGAGTTCTAAGGAAAGCTAAATTATTTATTGTATCCATTCCATTTCCAGATTATGTAAAAATATTAGTAATATTGATTAACTCTGGGTAAATTACAAGTCTTAATAACATAATGTTGCAAATAATTCATTCAAGCATTTAACTCTTATGCATTCTATTATATGTTGGAAAGAAATGATATAAATTATAATGGAGTGAAATAAAAATAAATCAGAAATTTTGAAATTAAAGATAAGAAGGCAGGAATTTTAAAAGACCTCTAACTGGATAACCCTGCCTCTAAATTTAATTATGTCATCTCACATAATGCAAATACCTCCTTTTTTTGGAAATGAGGTTTCCAGCATCTTCTTTGCAGACAGGGGTCTCCCAGCTCCTCCCCTCTGCTGGCCTCTTACACTGCAGGTTCTCTTCACCCTCGGCACTCCCAGCCCTCAGGNTTTTATATTAATTAGGCTGCCTGTTTTTAGTTTTAGTTTATCAAAAAAAAAATAGAGACTGACATCTTAAAATCACAGGAAGTGATTTATCTAAATACATATTTAAGGACTAAAAAAAACAGAGTTAATGACCTGAAAAGCTTGACTGTTCCTTTGGAACCATTATACATTATCACAGAATGCATATAATATGTAATTCATCAAAATATATTATAACTTAATGTACTTATAGTTTACTGGCATATTAATAGATGTTCCTAAAACATCCAAATATAGCTGTACTACAGACTAAGAAAATAATTTCAAAGTGCAAAGGCAATTTTAAGAGTAAGCATTTATCTAACATATCTGAACCATTAAAAACACTAATTAATAATCTAACAACTTAAATAGGGTTGATGTAGCCTTTTAGAAATATAGTGCATATACATATTTAGGGTGTTTCCAAAATATAATTTTACTTCATCAAATCTAAGACACTATCACTTAAGAGATTCAACATGAATTAGCTGCTATCATAAAGGAAAAAAAATTCTGCCAATTATACCATGACAGGATATCAATTTTTAGAAGTATCCTAATTTCAAAAATGTTCAAATATAGGGAGGAAATGAACTGAGAATCAACAAAACATGGTAATGATGAACCAAAATAATACCTACTATTGGATCTTCACATGTGTCATTTTAAAATGTACACATTAAATATTGTGACACAGCACTTCAAGTCACTTTGGAACATGAACATCACCTTTTGCCTAACAAAACTGACTTCCACATTATCCTCTGACTCCTTAACGATGTGTATGCTCAGTCATTCAGTCATGTCCAGTTCTTTGCAACCCCATGGACTGTAGCTCGCCAGGTTCCTCTGTCCACAGGACTTTTATATTAATTAGGCTGCCTGTTTTTAGTTTTAGCAAGAATACTGACGTGGGTTGCCATTTCCTCCTTGAAGGGATTTCCCTGACCAGGGATCCAACCCAGATCTCCTGCATTGGCAGGCAGATTTTTTTTTTTAACCACTGAGCCACCTGGGAAGCCCTCATTAAGGATATGTTCATGTATTATAAAGTAGAGCATAATGAATAAAGTATTCATGAGGAAACCATTTCATATTTGCCATATTTGCAAATACATCCTTAGAAAATTCAACTAAACAACTAAGAATCTTTGGAACACTCTCCATAACAATGATTATAGGAGAAACACTTTGGAATTCAAAGGACCCATGTTTGAATAAGAGTCTGCCACGCACTAGTCACATGATTCTGGGCAAACTGCTTAACATCTCTGAGCCTCAGTGTTTTCACTGATATAAAGAGAACTAATACCTCCCTCTTAGAACTACTGTGAGAATTAAATAATGTATTATAAACATTCTTAATAGAGTATCTGCACATTGTACATGTTCAATAAATGTTTCTTTTCTCTCTTTCCACTACCAAGCTATTGCAAAATGATATAAAAGCTAACAAATAATTAACTCCAGATCAAGCTGATATACATATTTAAGATGTTGCTGATAGCTCTTNTTGTACATGTTCAATAAATGTTTCTTTTCTCTCTTTCCACTACCAAGCTATTGCAAAATGATATAAAAGCTAACAAATAATTAACTCCAGATCAAGCTGATATACATATTTAAGATGTTGCTGATAGCTCTTTGGAAATCATTTTACATTATTACAAAATGCATATGGCATTCTGTTACATATAATTAGATCCATAAGAAGATAAAGTTCCATTAACAGCAGGAATTTGTCTGTTTTGTTCACTGCTGAATCTCTAGCATCCATAACAATGCCTAGGATATACTAAACACTCAGCAAGTACTTGTGAATTCATTAGGATTTCAAAGAACTTTGAACTTCCAATCCCACACTAAATTTTAACTTGGTAACAACTCAATGAAGTCAGAAGTAAAACACTATTTTCTTCCACATGTTTCATCCTAAAGCTTACTGACCACAACAATGTTAATCAGTAACATTCTAACTAATTCAACAACTATTTATTATCTACCATCAGAATAAGACACTGCTAGGTACTGAGGAAAAAGTAAGTAGTGTAAAAAACAATTGCTGTCTTCAAGGGAAGACAAAAGAAAAACAAACATGAAATTAGATGTGATCAGGTTTCAAAATATACCATACAGAATCATTTTCCCCTGAAGAAGTAAAAATTAAAATAATTTAGAACAAGATTTTTTTTTTTTTTAATGTAGAAGACTGCTAGAATCAAGAGATCATATAATGAGGTGACTTTTAGGGGTATAACATGCTAATCCAGAGGGACTAACCATTATCCATGAGACAGTGTGGTATATTTTAAACACTCTAGACATCTAGAATTAAGAGATCATATAATGAGGTGATTTTTAGGGATGTGACATGCTAATCCAGAGGGACTAACCATTGTCCATGAGACAATGTTGTATATTTTAAACACTCTGCTGCTGCTAAGTCACTTCAGTCATGTCCGACTCTGTGCGACCCCATAGACGGCAGCCCACCAGGTTCCCCCGTCCCTGGGATTCTCCAGAAAGAACACTGGAGTGGGTTGCCATTTCCCTCTCCAATGCATGAAAGTGAAAAGTAAAAGTGAAGTCGCTCAATGTGAAGTCTATAGATTTCAAACTGAAGATTATTAGCTGTAAAGCAGAGGTGAAATATGTCACTCAATGTTAAGCTATGCAAGGTAAAACAGTATCAATGAACTGGACATTAATAATCAACATGTTAGGTCTAGAATGACTCTAGGTCAGCCTACCTTAGCACCTGTTCAACATATTTACTGATGCGATTCTGTGCCACGCCCTGTGTAAAGCATCTGAGTATACAAAGATAATAAGAAACACACCTATCACAAAAAGCTATTAGAGGATGTAACACTTAATTTAGATTGCAGTAATCTATTTGTGCTTCTGCAATTACAACCATTCTACAGGTTAAATTCATGGATTCAAAGATGGGACAAGATAGTCTACTAAAAAAGATCCAGTCCCTAAACTGCACTTTGCTCATTTGAAAAAAATGGTAAGGAAAAAAGAAAAAAAAAGTTTCTGCAAAATGAATATATAATCTTTGTGGAAAAGTTGAAAAACACAGAAAAGCATAAAGAATATATAAAGAATTCCACTTTCACTACTGAGATGTAACCATTATTTAATGAAAATGTTTGGTCTTTATTCATTCACTATTTTTTCCCTGTATGAAAGAACTTGGAGAGAAAATCTAAGAACATGTTATACTGCTACTTTTCGAACTGCTTTATAAATTTAATATATTGAAAGTCAAAGTCGCTCAGGTGTGTCCGACTCTTTGCAACCCCATGGACCCATGGAATTCTGTAGCCAGGATACTGGAGTGGCTAGCCTTTCCCTTCTCCAGGGGATCTTCCATTAACATTTCCATATTATTAGGTATTCTTCTAAAACATGATTTAAAATAATTATATGGAATTCTATCACATGGACTACAGCATAATTTAACCATATCACCTGTTACTGAATATTTCAATTGTTTACAATTCTGTCTTGGAATAAAAGTGAAAATTACAGCACTGAGTATTTAAATAGTGAATATAGAGAAGTTTCTCATAGATGATTCCAACTAATAAATGAAAAAGCAATAACAAAATCAGGATTGGGAGCTTGTGTACACCTGTGGTGGATTCATGTCGATGTATGGCAAAGCCAATAGAGTATTGTAAAGTAAAATAAGGTATAAAAAATAAAAAATTTAAATAAAATTAAAAAAAGAAGAAGATCTCTATTTTGCAACCCAATATAGCACTGNATTCCAACTAATAAATGAAAAAGCAATAACAAAATCAGGATTGGGAGCTTGTGTACACCTGTGGTGGATTCATGTCGATGTATGGCAAAGCCAATAGAGTATTGTAAAGTAAAATAAGGTATAAAAAATAAAAAATTTAAATAAAATTAAAAAAAGAAGAAGATCTCTATTTTGCAACCCAATATAGCACTGAGTATCAAAAACTGCAAACATCAGAAAAAAATAAACAAAGGCAATATACAGGTGGCCTACAGGCACATGAAAAGATGCTCAACATTGTTAATTACCAGAGAAACATAAATCAAAATGAGGCAGCATTGCCTTGCACTGGTCAAAATGGCCACTATTAAAACATCTACAAATTATAAATGTTGGAGAAGGTACGGAGAAAAGGGAACCCTCCTACACTGTTGGTGGAAATGTAAATTGGTAGAGTCACAATGGAGAGCAGTATGGAGTTTCTTGAAAAACTAAAAATAAAGTTACTATATGATCCAGGAATCCCACTCTTAAGCATATATCTGGAGAAAATTCTAATTCAAAAAGATACATATACCTCAATGTTCACAGCAGCACTACTTAAAATAGTCAAGCCATGGAAGCAACCTAAATTTCCATCGGCGAATGGATAAAGATGTGGTGCATATATATATATATATACAGAATGGGATATTACTCAGTCATTAAAAAGAATAAAATAATGCCATTTGCAGCAACATGAATGGACTCAGATTATTTTAAGTGAAGTAAGTCAAAGACAAATATCAAATAACATCACTTAAATGTGGAATATAAAAAAATTAAACAAATGAACTTCTTTACAAAACAGAAACAGACTCAAAGACATAGAAAACAAACACAGTAACCAAAGAGGAAAGGGAGAGGGGATAAATTAGGAGTTTGGGATTAGCAGATACAAACTACTATATATAAAATAAACAATCCAACTGTATAGCACTGGAGAAGGCAATGGCACCCCACTCTAGTACTCTTGCCTGGAAAATCCCATGGGTGGAGGAGCCTGGTNACGGACCTTTGTTGGCAAAGAAATGTCTCTGCTTTTCAATATGCTATCTAGGTTGGTCATAACTTTCCTTCCAAGGAATAAACGTCTTTTAATTTCATGGCTGCAATCACCATCTGCAGTGATTTTGGAGCCCCCCAAAATAAAGTCTGACACTGTTTCCACTGTTTCCCCATCTATTTCCCATGAAGTGATGGGACTGGATGCCATGATCTTCCTTTTCTGAATGTTGAGCTTTAAGCCAACTTTTTCACTGCCTTCTTTCACTTTCATCAAGAGGCTCTTTAGTTCTTCTTCACTTTCTGCCATAAGGGTGGTGTCATCTGCATATCTGAGGTTATTGATGTTTCTCCTGGCCATCCTGATTCCAGCTTGTGCTTCCTTCAGCCCAGCATTTCTCATAGTTATACATAGTACGTGGTCATAATTAAATGTGTTGAAATGAGGAGTTCTGGAATAACTTCAGTTGTACAGAGAAACTATATTTGGAGGAACTGCTTAATAAGAAATCAAAGCATCACTAGAAGGACATTTGATGGTTTCCCTGGGCAGACTAGTTTTTTCAAGGATGAAGAAATGAATACAGACCAAATGAGATATTCTAGAATAGTAATACTTTGGTGATTTTGGCAGTTCACAAAGATGCAGGAAATGTATACAGAAATAGATGTGTGGCCATGGAAAGATGGTTTCAAGGCCACACTGACCTATTTTTGTATTTTGGTGCTGAAGGGTCTTACTGGGTAAACTTTCAGGTTTTTTTCTTCATCTGTAAAGTAGAAATGTTATTACCTATCTTGCCAGGTTCTTTCAGGGATGAAATGAAATAACAAATTTATTTAATTCACTTGAAATATTTTTAAAATTAATTTTTATTGGAGTATGATTTACTGGAGTTGATTTACAGTGTTTTGTTAGTCTCTGCTATATAGCAAAGTGAGTCAGTTGAAATAACAGATTTACAGTGCCAGGCATATAGTAGGTGTTCAACAAATGTTAATCTCCATCCTCTTCTTAATTACTGGTAGGGATTTGTATTTGGGCTTCCCTCGGGCTCAGTGGTAAAGAATCTGCCTGCAGTGAAGAAGCCATGGGTTCTGTCCTTGGGTTGAGAAGATCCCCTGGAGGAGGGTATGGCAATCCACTCTAGTATTCTTGTCTGGAGAATCCCATGGACAAAGGAGCCTGGTGGACGAAAGTCCATAGAGTTGCAAAGCGTCGGGCACAACTGAAGCAACTTAGCATGCACCCATGCAGTTTCTATTTAGCTTGTAGAGCGAATGGTCTAACAACCACTTCACTCTAAGAAGCAATTGAATACAACTGAGCTTTTACATGTAGTAAGACAGTTGCTTCCACTGAGGAGGTCAAACATGAAGCAGAATCTTCTCTCAAAATTGAAAAATTGGTGTAAACCTTGTAGGGGAAAAAACCAACATCTCTGCAAACTATTTAACAATGTGATCATAAAAGTTTTCATTCCAGAAACTAGAATGGAAACACAATTTAAACAACCATGCTATAATACCATGTTCACACAAAGCCAGGAAGACTTACTGAATATATAAGAAAGAAAGAAGTTGAAGTTTGGGGGAAGAATGAAGATGGATTTCAAGAGATGAGGGGGATATAAAGGAAAATAAAAGGGAACTGATGTAAACAAGATATGCTCTAAGAAGATGGAAGAAACATGATAATTTCATAGGAAAATAAGTAAGTATACTTGCCCTAAAGAAAAGAGCCAGACAGCTATTCATGGAGGAGAAAAAGACAATAAAAGGAGAGAAGAAATAAAAAGAAAGAATCCAACTAACCTTTTATCAGCCCCCAGGGAGAATGGCAAGAGAGGAACAGAAATGTTAGGGAAAAAAAAGAGTCAAAAAAAAAAATCCCTTTTGGTTAGTAAATTCACATAAACTAGGGGGATCTCAAGTGAAAATAGAACTACGGAATACAAATAATGACAGAAAACATAAGAACAAGTTTACAGGCTATGAGGTCTGAAGAAAGGACTAGATTAAAACATAAGTTTATTTTGTTCAAAAGAAACAGATGTCATTAATTGCAAAATGTATTTAAGCTGGAGTAGTTAAACAATATGTATTGTCTAACACAAGTCTCATGTCCTGATACAAAGGTCCTGAAACAGCTTCACCAGGGTTCACTGTCAGAGAACTTCAGGACACCAAATTAAAAGCACTGCAATGATAAGGTCAGAGTTGAGTAAAGGATATACTTACAGGCAACAATATTTATGTATCGGTTCTTGTGCTTATTGTCGGGGTGATTGGAGCTGTCTGCTGTGATACCTAAATCAACAGTACAGCTCTGCACCTCCTGTAAAGAAATTGCACGGGTAACATTTTAATACACATCCTTTCAAACAAAGTGCCTTAAAATACACTAAGGAAGACAACAAACAAAACAATCTATCAAAAATATTTTTTACATGTTACATCAACTATTTCTTGGCTATAAGAAAATGCAGTGAAATAATGCCTTACCTGGTAAAACTCTTTCAGTGTCTAATGAGGGAATGAATGCCAAAAAAGTAAAGAAATCAAATTCCACAGCACACGACAAATGAGAAAAAAAAGTGTTCATATTAGGTTTACAATGGAAAACCATGATCATGCAATAAATACATTTGTCAAATACTAACACAACAGAATGTTTCAAACAGTTGCATGCAAATCAAAATTTCTAACAGTTCGGAACCTTAAAATCATGTAAAGGGAAAAAATAACACTTTCAAAAGGGGACAGTGGTATAATAATATGATGAATTTTTAAAATGTTGATGAGAGAAACCACATATTTGATGACACATTTTGACACATGAGTCAGATTTGCTAATATTCAAATATAACTGTATTTGATCATGATAGAATTAACTGAAACTGAATTAGTGATACTTTTTTTGTTGTTGATTTTGAGTAATTTTAAGACTACACAGTGTCCTTAATTAGGTGGTTTGTAACAGATTAAGAGTTGTCAACACATTAGACATCTCCTAAAGTTTTTTATCATATATATTATGTCTTTTGAAATAAAGTTTAAATAGTATAACTTTCTACATACTTAATTAGTAGCTGCTGCTGCTGCTGCTGCTAAGTCGCCCCAGTCGTGTGCGACTCTGTGCGACCCCATAGACGGCAGCCCACCAGGCTCCCCCGTCCCTGGGATTCTTCAGGCAAGACACTGGAGTGGGTTGCCATTTCCTTCTCCAATGCATGAAAGTGAAAAGTGAAAGTAAAGTTGCTCAGTCATGTCCGACTCTTCGCGACCACATGGACTGCAGCCTACCAGGCTCCTCCACCCACGGAATTTTCCAGGCAAGAGTATTGGAGTGGGGACTTAATTAGTAGACTTCTTATTAATTAAAATAAAACCTCAATGAGTTGAGAAAAATTATTCCTGCCATTTTGCTTTTAAACAGAATTAAAATCCTTCTCAGGGATGTCTTCTATCATAAAATATATTAGTTTGGAATTTTCAATTATTTAGTAGATATTAAGATAATAACATGACAGCCTTATAATTTTTCAGAAAAAGTACAATTTAAATATAAATCTGATTCATTGACAAAATGGCTCAGCCCTTTACTAAACAAGCATTCCAAGGCCTCTTTTTCAGCAAGTCATTCTGACTCTAGATTTAAAAACAATTTAATATATGACCCACTTAAAAGGTACAGAATTATTAATTATTAAGCTAATTATTAAGTTAATAAAAACCTTTCTTCAATCAGTGAGTTAAGAACAATGGAATTAAGATACACTTCTTGAGTAAAAAGTGTGAGGTTATTTTATTAATTTAATCATCATGAACTGTCTAATACTATTTAAAATGATTTATGATTTTATAATTATGAAAACTGTGTATCTACTTTTGTATATATGCTATCAGAAACTTTTACAATAAATTCTCTATTTTTCCTTATGGTTTTTAACAACTGGAAAAGTTAGACCCAACCTTAACATATTCTCCTTTTTGCAACTAGGATTTTGTTTGATTGATGCCTGATAGTTTCTGTAAATTCATACTGCACCACCTAGTAACCTCTGTTATGATAGGAAAAAATAATTTGATGTTTTAAAAATATAATTCTTCATATTCCATTTTATTTAGTAGTCACCTCACAGTACTTTCTTATTCAATATAGCTATGACTTAGATTTCTTTTCTTTTAAGATTAAATTAGTTGGCTTCTACTGTTTTTAATTTAGTGAAAACATATATTTTATTTATTTTTCCTTTGGTTTTTTAAAGCTTTCTAATCTCTGGCATTTTCCTTCCATAACTATGCTCTTGGGGATCTGATTCATGGGAAGACGTTGAGGGGTGTACTAGGAACTGTGGTATAGCCTCTGATCAGGGTCAGATCTCGAAGGGCTTCCAAGAGGGAGGTCGACTGAGTACTTGAAGAGGCTGCAGTTGGGCTGGGAGCCCCTGGTTTCTAGAATGGAAAGGATAGGAGTGTTAGATTTCAATCCCAGCCCTGCTATTTGCTTGAATGCTCATTTGTGACTCCTTGTGACCCCATGGACTGCAGCCTGCTAGTCTCCTTTGTCCATGGGATTTCCCAGCCAAGAATACTGGAATGGATTGCCATTTCTTTCTCTAGGGTATCTTACTGACGCACAGATAAACCTATATTTCTTGCATCTCCTTTTTATTTTTTTTTTTTGCCTTTTCATACTGTTCATGGGGTTCTCAAGGCAAGAAGATAGGACACTGAAAGATGAACTTCCCAGGTCGGTAGGTGCCCAATATGCTACTGGAGATCAGTGGAATAGAAATAGTAGAAATAACTCCAGAAAGAATGAAGGGACAAAGCCAAAGCAAAAACAATACCCAGTTGTGGATATGACTGGTGATGGAAGCAAGGTCTGATTCTGTAAAGAGCAATACTGCATAGGAACCTGGAATGTTAGGTCCATGAATCAAGGCAAATTGGAGGCAGTCAAACAGGAGATGGCAAGAGTGAACATCAACATCTAGGAATCAGTGAACTAAAATGGACTGGAATGGGTGAATGTAACTCAGATGATCATTGTATCTACTACTGTGAGCAAGATTCACTTAGAAGAAATGGAGTAGCCATCATGGTCGACAAGAGTCCGATATGCAGTACTTGGATGCAGTCTCAAAAATGACAGAATGATCTCTGTTTGTTTCCAAGGTAAAACATTCAATATCACAATAATCCAAGTCTATGCTCCCGACCAGTAATGCTGAAGAAGCAGAACAATTCTATGAAGACCTACAAGACCTTTTAGAACCAGCATCCAAAAAAGATGTCCTTTTCATTATAGGGACTGGAATGCAAAAGTAGAAAGTCAAGAAACACCTGGAGTAACAGGCAAATTTGGCCTTGGAGTACAGAATGAAGCAGGGCAAAGGCTAACAGAATTTTGCCAAGAGAACGCACTGGTCATAGCAAACACCCTCTTCCAACAACACAGAGAAGACTCTACACATGGACACCACCAGATGGTCAACACCAAAATCAGACTGATTATATTCTTTGCAGCCAAAGATGGAGAAGCTCTACAAAGTCAGCAAAAACAAGACTGGGAGCTGACTGTGGCTCAGATCATGAACTCCTTATTGCCAAATTCAGACTTAAATTGAAGAAAGTGGGGAAAACCACTAGACCATTCAGGTATGACCTAAATCAAATCCCTTATGATTATACAGTNTCTCAAATCATCCCACCCTTGCCTTCTCCCACAGAGTCCAAAAGTCTGTTCTTTACATCTGTGTCTCTTTAAGTGTCTCGCATACAGGGTCATTGTTACCATCTTTCTAAATTCCATATATATGCTTTGATATACTGTATTGGTGTTTTTCCTTCTGACTTACTTCGCTCTGTATAATAGGCCCAAGCTTTGCCCACCTCATTAGAACTGGTTCAAATGTATTCTTTTTAATAGCTGAGTAATACTCCATTGGGCTTCACTGGTGGCTCAGAGGGTAAAGTGTCTGCCTGCAATGCGGGAGACCCGGGTTCAATCCCTAGGTCAGGAAGACTCCCCTGGAAAAGGAAATGGCAACCCACTCCAGTATCCTTGCCTGGAAAATCCCATGGACAGAGAAACCTAGTATGCTACAGTCCATGGGGTCACAAAGAGTAGGACACGACTGAATAACTTCACTTTCAATACTCCGTTGTGTATATGTACCAGAGCTTTCTGATCCATTCATCTGCTGATGGACATCTAGGTTGCTTCCAAGTCCTGGCTATTGTAAACAGTGTTGTGATGAACGTTGGGGTACACGTGTCTCTTTCAATTCTGGTTTCCTCAGTGTGTGTGCCCAGCAGTGAGATTGCTGGGTCGTATGGCAGTTCTATTTCCATTTTTTAAAGGAATCTCCACACTGTTCTCCATAGTGGCTGTACTAGTTTGNTTGTCCCTCACGGAGTAGCTAAAATCAAGTTCCTGGATTTTGTTTTTAGTTTATTTATAGTTTTATTGAAGTATAGTTGATATATAGTATTAGTTTCAGGTAAAAAGCTTAGTGACTCGATACTTTTATAGATTTTACTTCATTAAAAGTGATTACAAGATAATGGCTATAATTCCCTAGTGCTGTACAATATCTTTGCGAATTCCAGTTGCATCCTTGTCAGCATCTGATATTGTGAGTTTTTGAGTCATAGCCATAAGTGTGCAGTGGTATCTTGTTGCTTAAATTTGCATTTGCATGCTCTGAAGGACAAATAATGTTGAATATCTTTTCATATTTGTATTTGCCATTAGTATTTCTTCTTTGGCTCATGAAAAAAATGGATTGGAGTACAGTGATTTATAATATTGTGCTAGTTTCAGGTGTAAATCAAATTGTATCAGCTTTTGATACAGTTATCAAACATATACTTTCTTTTTATTTTAAGAATGGAAGCTGAATTATTAAATTTTTTAATATAAATTTATTTATTTTAATTGGAGGCTAATTACTTTACAATATTGTATTGGTTTTGCCATATATCAACATGAATCCTCCACGGGTGTACACATGTTCCCCATCCTGAACCCCCCTCCCACCTCCCTCCCTATCCCATCCCTCAGAGTTGTCCCAGGGAACCAGTTTTGAGTGCCCTGTTCTATACATTGAAACTGGACTGGTGATCTCTTTCACATATGATAATATACATGTTTCAGTGTTATTCTCTCAAATCATCCCACCCTTGCCTTCTCCCACAGAGTCCAAAAGTCTGTTCTTTACATCTGTGTCTCTTTAAGTGTCTCGCATACAGGGTCATTGTTACCATCTTTCTAAATTCCATATATATGCTTTGATATACTGTATTGGTGTTTTTCCTTCTGACTTACTTCGCTCTGTATAATAGGCCCAAGCTTTGCCCACCTCATTAGAACTGGTTCAAATGTATTCTTTTTAATAGCTGAGTAATACTCCATTGGGCTTCACTGGTGGCTCAGAGGGTAAAGTGTCTGCCTGCAATGCGGGAGACCCGGGTTCAATCCCTAGGTCAGGAAGACTCCCCTGGAAAAGGAAATGGCAACCCACTCCAGTATCCTTGCCTGGAAAATCCCATGGACAGAGAAACCTAGTATGCTACAGTCCATGGGGTCACAAAGAGTAGGACACGACTGAATAACTTCACTTTCAATACTCCGTTGTGTATATGTACCAGAGCTTTCTGATCCATTCATCTGCTGATGGACATCTAGGTTGCTTCCAAGTCCTGGCTATTGTAAACAGTGTTGTGATGAACGTTGGGGTACACGTGTCTCTTTCAATTCTGGTTTCCTCAGTGTGTGTGCCCAGCAGTGAGATTGCTGGGTCGTATGGCAGTTCTATTTCCATTTTTTAAAGGAATCTCCACACTGTTCTCCATAGTGGCTGTACTAGTTTGCATTCCCACCAACAGTGTAAAAGAGTTCCCTTTTTTCTGCAACCTCTCCAGCTTTTATTGTTTGTAGACTTTTTGGATAGCAGCCATTCTGACTGGCATGAGATGGTACCTCATTGTGGTTTTGATTTGCATTTCTCTGATAATGAGTGATGTTGAGCATCTTTTCATGTGTTTATTAGCCATCTGTATGTCTCCTTTGGAGAAATGTCTGTTTAGTTCTTTGGCCCATTTTTTGATTGGGTTGTTTATTTTTCTGGAATTGAGCTGCAGGAGTTGTTTGTATATTTTTGACATTAGTTGTTTGTCAGTTGCTTCATTTGCTATTATTTTCTCCCATTCTGAGGGCTGTCTTTTTACCTTGCTTATTGTTTCCTTCATTGTGCAAAAGGTTTTAAGTTTAATTAGATCCCATTTGTTTATGTTTGTTTTTATTTCCATTACTCTGGGAGGTGGGTCGTAGAGGATGCTCCTGTGATTTATTTCAGAGAGTGTTTTGCCTATGTTTTCCTCTAGGAGTTTTGTAGTTTCTGGTCTTATCTTTAGATCTTTAATCCATTTTGAGTTTATTTTTGTGTATGGTGTTAAAAAAGTGTTCTAGTTTCATTCTTTTACAAGTGGTTGACCAGTTTTCCCAGCATCACTTGTTAAAGAGATTGTGTTTTCTCCATTGTATATTTCTGCCTCCTTATCAGAGATAAAATGTCCATAGGTGTGTGGGTTTATCTCTGGGCTTTCTGTTTTGTTCCATTGATCTATATTTCTGTCTTTGTGCCAGTACCATACTGTCTAGATGATGGTAGCTTTTTAATATAGTCCGAAGGAGGTTGATTCCTCCAGTTCCATTCTTCTTTCTCGATTGCTTTGGCTATTGGAGGTTTTTTGTATTTCCATACAAATTGTGAAATTATTTGTTCTAGTTCTCTGAAAAATACCATTGGTAGCTTGCTAGGAATTGCATTAAATCTATAGATTGTTTTGGGTAGTATACTAATTTTCACTATATTGATTCTTCTGATCCATGATATGGTATATTTCTCCATCTATTTGTGTCATCTTTGACTTCTTTCATCAGTGTGTTATAGTTTTCTATTATAGGTGTTTTGTTTCTTTAAGTAGATTTATTCCTAAGTATTTTATTCTTTTTGTTGCAATGGTGAAAGGAATTGTTTAATTTCTCTTTCTGTTTTCTCATTGTTAGTGTATAGAAATGCAAAGGATTTCTGTGTGTTAATTTTACATCCTGCAACTTTACTATATTTATTGATTAGCTCTAGTAATTTTCTGGTGGTGTCTTTATGGTTTTCTATGCAGAGAATCATGTCATCTGCAAACAGGGAAAGTTTTACTTCTTTTCCAATCTGGATTCCTTTTTCTTCTCTGATTGCTGTGGCTAAAACTTCTAAAACTACATTGAATAGTGGTGAGAGTGGGCACCCTTGTCTTGTTCCTGACTTTAGGGGAAATGCTTTCAATTTTTCACCTTGAGGATAATGTTTGCTGTGGCTTTATCATGTATGGCTTTTATTATCTGAGGTGTGTTCCTTCTAGGCCTGCTTTCTGAAGGTTTTTTTTTTTTTAATCATAAATGCATGTTGAATTTTGTCAAAGGCTTTCTCTGCATCTATTGAGATAATAATATGGCTTTTATCTTTCAATTTGTTAATGTGGTGTGTCACATTGATTGACTTGTGAATATTGAAAAATTCTTGCATCCCTGGGATAAAGCCCCCTTGGTCCTGATGTATGATCTTTTTAATATGTTACTGGATTCTGTTTGTTGAGGATTTTTGCAGCTATGTTTATCAGTGATATTGGCCTGTAGTTTTCTTTTTTTGTGGCATCTTTGTCTGGTCTTGGTATTAGGGTGATGGTGACCTCATAGAATGAGTTTGACAGTGTACCTTCCTTTACAATTTTCTGGAAGAGTTTGAGTAGGATAGGAATTAGCTCTTCTCTAAATTTTTGGTAGAATTCATCTGTGAAGCCACCTGGTCCTGGGCTTTTGTTTGTTGGAAGATTTTTAATTACAGTTTTGATTTCTGTGCTTGTGATGCATCTGCTAAGATTTTCTATTTCTTCCTGGTTCAGTTTTGAAAGCTTATACTTTTCTAAGAATTTGTCTCTTTCTTACAAGTTGTCCATTTTATTGTCATATAGTTGCTGATAGTATTCTCTATAATCCTTTGTATTTATGTGTTGTCTGTTGTGATTTTTGCATTTTCATTTCTAATTTTGTTGATTTAAAAGCAAAATGAGTTGTTGATGAGTCTGGCTAATGGTTTGTCTAGTTTATTTATCTTCTAAGAATCAGTTTTTCATTTTGTTTATATTTGCTATAGTCTCTTTTGTTTCTTCTACATTTATTTCTGCCCTCATTTTTATGATTTCTTTTCTTCTATTAAAGAAGTGGGGTGTTCCGCATTTCCCTACAGCATGGGGTTCTGCTGCTGGATGTCAATCAGGGGCTCCTTGTATACGACCTTTCTAGTTGCTTCAGGAGTAAAGTTATGTTATGTATTTCATTTTTCTCTTGTTTCTTGAGGTAAGGTTGTTGTTATGAACCTTCCCCTTAGTACTGCTTTTACTGAATCCCAGAGGTTTTGGGTTGTCATGTTTTCATTCTCATTTGTTTCTTTGCATACTTTGATTTCTTTTTTGGTTTCTTCTGTGATTTGTTGGTTATTCAGAACCTTTTTTTTTTTTTTTAGCATCCATATATTTGTATTTTTACTAGTTTTTTTTCTTTCCTGTAGTTGACATCTATTCTTACCATACTGTGATCAGAAAAGATGCTTGAAATTATTTCCTTTTTTTTTTTTTTTAACTTACCAACACTAGATTTATGGCCCAGGATATGATCTATTCTGGAGAATGTTCTGTGTGCACTTGAGAAAAAGGTGAAATTCATTTTGGGGGGATGAAATGTCCTATAGATATCAATTAGGTCTAACTGGTCCATTGTATAATTTAAAATTTATGTTTCCTTGCTAGTTTTCTGTTTGGTTGATCTATCCAAAGGTGTGAGTGTGGTGTTAAAGTCTCCCACTATTATTGTTACTCTTAATTCCCCCTTTTATACTTGTTGGTATGAACTTTACATACTGTGCTACTATGTTGGGTGCGTATATATTTATAATTGTTATATCTTCTTCTTAGATTGGTCCTTTGATCATTATGTAGTGTCCTTCTTTGTCTTTTCTCAGGGCCTTTATTTCAAAGTCTATTTTATCTGATATGAATATTGTTATGCCAGCTTTCTTTTTTTCTCTCTTTGCACGAAATATCTTTATTTTTAATTTTTTTACTTTACTACACTGTATTGGTTTCCAGCGCTTCACTTTCAGTCTGTGCGTGTCCCTTATTTTGAGGTTGGTCTCTTGTAGACAGCATATATAGGCGTCTCGTTTTTGTATCCATTCAACTAGTCTTTGTCTTTTGGTTGGGGCATTCAACTCATTTACATTTAAGGTAATTATTGATAAGTATGACCTCGTTGCCATTTACTTCGTTGTTTTGGGTTTGAGTTTATAAACTTTTTCTGTGTTTGCTGTCTAGAGAAGATCCTTTAGCATTTGTTGAAGAGCTGCTTTGGTGGTGCTGAATTCTCTCAGCTTTTGCTTGTCTGTGGGGCTTTTGATTTCTCCTTCATATTTGAATGAGATTTTTGCTGGGTATAGTAATGTGGGTTGTGCGTTTTTCTCTTTCATTACTTTAAGTATGTCCTGCCATTCCCTTCTAGCCTGGAGAGCTTCTATTGAAAGATCAGCTGTTATCCTTATGGGGAACCCCTTGTGTGTTATTTGTTGCTTTTCCCTTGCTGCTTTTAATATTTGTTCTTTGTGTTTGATCTTCATTAATTTGGTTAATATGTGTCTTGGGGTATTTTACCTTGGGTTTATCCTGTTTGGGAATCTCTGGATTTCTTGGACTTGAGTGGCTATTTCCTTCCCCATTTTAGGTAAATTTTCAACTATTATCTCCTCAAGTATTTTCTCATGCCTTTTCTTTTTGCCTTCTTCTTCTGGGACTCCTATGACTCAGATGTTGGGGCACATAACATTTTCCCAGAGGTCTCTGAGGTTGTCTTAATTTCTTTTAATTCTTTTTCTCTTTTTTCCTCTCTGCTTCATTTATTTCCACCATTCTATCTTCCACCTCACTTATCCTATCTTCTGTCTCAGTTATTCAAATGTTGGTTCCCTCCAGAATGCTTTTGATCTCAGTTATTGCATTATTCATTACTGATTGACTCTTTTTTATTTCTTCTATGTCCTTGTTAAACATTTCTTGTATTTTCTCAATCCTTGTCTCCAGACTATTTATCTGNCAAATGTTGGTTCCCTCCAGAATGCTTTTGATCTCAGTTATTGCATTATTCATTACTGATTGACTCTTTTTTATTTCTTCTATGTCCTTGTTAAACATTTCTTGTATTTTCTCAATCCTTGTCTCCAGACTATTTATCTGTACCTCCATTTTGTTTTCAAGATTTTGGATCATTTTTACCATCATTATTCTGAATTCTTTTTCAGGTAGACTNCTATGTCCTTGTTAAACATTTCTTGTATTTTCTCAATCCTTGTCTCCAGACTATTTATCTGTACCTCCATTTTGTTTTCAAGATTTTGGATCATTTTTACCATCATTATTCTGAATTCTTTTTCAGGTAGACTCTCTATCTCCTCCTCTTTTGTTTAGTTTGGTGAGCATTTATCATGTTCCTTTACTTGCTGAATATTTCTCTGCCTTTTCATCTTGTTTAGATTGCTGTGTTTGGGGGGCCTTCCTGTATGCTGGATGATTATGGTCCTTCTTTATTGTGGACGTTCCTCCCTGTGGGTGGGGTTGGACAAGTGGCTTGTCAAGGTTTCCTGGTTAGGGAAACTTGCATCTGTGTTATGGTGGGTGGAGGGATCTCTTGTCTCTGCTGCAGATCAGTGAGGGAATACAGGTGGATATGTTGAAGGAAGTATTCTCTGGGGAAAATTATGTGGCACAGATTCTTGGCCACCACTGCTGGGCAGCTGAACAAATAGGCTCACAGTGACTTCAGCTGCTGCCACAGCCACACCATGATGGCCAGCTGTTCAGCATGTCCCTACGGCATGGAGTTTTGCTCCTGGATGTCAATCAGGGGCTCCTTGCATATGACCTCCAGGAACTCTTTGGCCTGCTTAGATACCTTGTATTTTGAAGTGTCCCAGTTGTGGACTATGCAGCCGAGATTAGGAAGCTGTGGTACACGTGATGGCTGCCACAGTAATACCATCTGCTGTATTTGCACACCTTGGCTTTCCCGTTGGAAAGGCCTATTGATCGCTGGCATTCTGGTGCACTGAGTAAGGACAGATGGCCATAAGAGGGGAAGGAGGCAGCCCAGTTCCTGCTTCCTCCCTCCCACCAGGTTCCATTTTTCTTTCTCAAGATTGCTTTGGCTACTCAGAGTCCCTTGTGTTTACCTACAAGCTGTAAAACAACTTTGCTCTAATTCTATGAAAAATGCCATTTGGAATATGATAGGGATTTCATTGAATCTCTAGATTGCTTTGGGTAGTATAGTCATTTTCCCAATATTAAATCTTCCAATCCAAGAACATGCTCTATCTCTCTGTTTGTGTCATTTTTAATTGTTTTCATCAGCATCTTATAGAACAAGTCTTTTGTTTCTTAGACAGTTTATTTCTAAGTATTTTATTCTTTTTGATGAAATGGTAAATGAGATTGTATCCTTCTCTTTCTGTTCTTTTTTTGGTGTAAATATATGTGACATTTTGTTGTTAGTGTATAGGAATGCAAGAGATTTTTGTGTATTAATTTTGAATCCTGCAACTTTACCAAAACACATTGAGGAGCTCTAGTAATCTTCTGGTAGCAGCTTCAGGGTTTTAAATACATAGTACCATAGTATCATGCATTCAAAAAACTCAGATCATGGCATTTGGTAACACCACCTGATGGCAAATGAATGGGGAAAAAATGGAAATAGTGGCAGACTTTAGTTTCTTGGGCTCCATAATCACTACAGATGGTGACTGCAGCCATGAAATTAAAAGGCACTCACTCCTTGAAAGAAAAGCTATGACCAACCTAGACAGCATATTAAAAAGCAGAGACATTACTTTGTTAACAANTCATCTCTGGAATCCCTGAGATTGATCACTGTTTGAAACTGACTGCTCACGTGCTCTGTGTGATCTCAGTGAAGCAAGGTGAGATGGCCCCGGGGACGTCTGAGCTCCTCTGTGAAGCCGTCTCCAGGTCTTCATGAAGGCTGCACCGGTCAGCACGGTGGGCTCTCTTAACATCACCTGTCCTTTTGCTCCAAGTAGGCTGAGTTGAGCGAGTAAGGAAGCCTTTTGATTTGCAATGTAAATGATGCAATTAAGAGAGAATGTGTCCAATTCTTCCCTGTCCATTGCTGCTTGGAGTACGGTGATTCACACACCTGAGCTGTGTTTGGCAGCTTTTCACCTGGGACCTTTGACTCTGCAAAAGAAGCAGCCAAGAGGTCAAGTGTAAGCCTAACCATGACCGTGACCCTGAAGGGCAGGAATATGGCACCAGAAAGACATAATCATCAACCCATGTGATTGGGCCCCTTGTTTATAAAATAATAATTATTTTTGAGCGTTCAAAGAATAATAAGCATATCAGCTGCTCACAAGATCGGGCCCAAGCAGCCCCTCAAAATGGCTAAGGCCAGCTCTGGGGGTCACCACAGTGAGGTCACTCCGTGGGGTCACCTCTGGCCACCTGACTCTTTCTTTGCTGTTGTGAATCTCACGTGTTGGAGCTGCCTGCCAAGTGTCACTGCTGAGGCCACCGCTCTAGATATTTACAACACGTTTCAGTTTCCCAGGATGTACACAACCTATTTTCTACACAGTTTTTTAATATAATTTTTTTTTTTTTTCAAATGGGTTCAGGTTTGGGACCACGTTAGCATTCTGATCTAGCCAGCTCCACCGAGAAAATAAAAAGAATATAAGTCAGATATATTCATCCTCTTACAATCACTTACCGATCACCCAGAGCCAAATACACCCTGAGAAGACTTTTTCCTTGAGTCTTGTGTGCCGTGTGCATGACTCAGAACCTGCCTCCGTACAGAGCAAGCTTCAGAGCAAAGATCCGGGGTCTCTGTTCCTGAATTTCATGCAAGTACAGACAGCGCTGCCCCATGGGACCGAGCAGCATGTCCTGGTTCTTTTTTTTTCCTCCCATACCTGTCATATTTTGAGTGCAAAAGGAGAAATCAAAGGCAGACTCTCTCCCCAAAAAAGTGGGAGAAATGTGCTTATTTACCCAGCTCTTCAGTTATTTATCAAAGCGTGCTCCGTGCAGCAGCCCACGGAGCCCCCCTCTTGCTTTCGCCTTTCTCACCTCGATTTACATTTTGTTTATTACATACAGCACCCTGGAGCCACAGTCACTGGGATCTGGCCTGAACAAATGTGCTAGCCCAGAGATCTTTATCTGCCAGGCTGGGCCTGGGGTATTTGTCATGCAGAGATTCCCTTCGGGGTATTTTTGGAGACTTGGAAAAATTGTGTGTTTCCCATTAAAACCCATAAACAGTGGGGAGGAATCTGTTTGATAGGGTGATGGAAATTTTGGCTCTTGTCTACCCTTGTGTATATGAAGATTTTCCCAGAATTAAACGATGTTTAACGTGTAACGTCCCAGATATCTGAACACTTGTGATCGTCAAGAGATCTTCCATACACCCCGGGGGGAGGAGGCAGAAGCCAGCCCCTCCCTGAGACAGAGCAGTCTGGTTTCCAGAAGAATAAGCTCCATGTTTTGTCAGGAGAAGAAAGATTCCCGGTGGGGTTTTAAGAATTGGGGAGTGGTAACCAGGAATTTTGGACCCGAATTTGAGCATACTCCGGAAGATAGTGAAGGGCAAAAGAACCTGGAGGGCTGCAGCCCTTGGGGGTCGCAGAGAGTCAGACGTAACTTAATGATCGAACAACAATTGTTACCAGGAGTTTGGCAGAGGTGACCAGAGGTGAAAGAGTCCCATTGTGACCCAATAATCACCATGTTCTTCCTTTGTCTCAAAAGGATTCAAACAGAAAAATAAGTCCTCTTTTTCTTAAAGTCTACAGTTCAAGAGTCACCTTGATCCCCATTGATTCCAAGCCTGATTTCATCATTAAATTTGAACAAGAGATGCTCCAGGGGAAATCCATAATGCAAATGCCAGAACAAGGGGAAAAAAAAAGAATACTGGAGCATTGCATCCAGCCCTCTCTCATCTTGAGGACCACTGGTTCTTCAAGGCTCAACTCTAGGACCTCACTGTGGCTGCGGCTCATCACTGGTGCCCAGCCAGCGGGTCCTGCGTTAACAGGAGGAGTAATAATCATTACTGTAACAATTTCAGTGAAATTGGAGACACCGTTGTTCTTGGTACATACTTTTCCAATCCCTGCGTTCACAACCACTTGTTACTATCCTATCCTCTCCTCCCAACCTGGAGCAGTAAAGACTCTTGGTGCCAGAGTCCTCTGAGAAACTGCAGTTGTGGTTGATGAGCACCTCTCTGTCAGCAGCATCCGTCTTCTGAAACACTGGCTCTGGCATTTTTTTAGACAGAATACAAGAGAAATGACACCTGAGAGACAGACTATAATAGCATTTTTGAGAGAATGCTTTGCCTCAGTTACATGCCTTTCAGAAACAATAAACTTTGGGGGAGCTGATGAAAATCACATTATATTAGAGTTTTAGTCAAAGTATTATTTATTTAGTAGAGGTTGATAAGATTTTTTAAATAAGATTTTAGTAGTATTCAGATTCCTTGTTGAATGTCACATTTTGTGTATATGTCCACTCAGTACAAATTTCAGAATATGTTTCATTTAGGCCACTTATGAGGATGATATGTTTTGTTAAGGGTCTTCATTTATAATAGCCAAATTCATTTAATGGTTCTCTTTTCTGAAATCTGTATTAGCTGAGTTCTAAGGAAAGCTAAATTATTTATTGTATCCATTCCATTTCCAGATTATGTAAAAATATTAGTAATATTGATTAACTCTGGGTAAATTACAAGTCTTAATAACATAATGTTGCAAATAATTCATTCAAGCATTTAACTCTTATGCATTCTATTATATGTTGGAAAGAAATGATATAAATTATAATGGAGTGAAATAAAAATAAATCAGAAATTTTGAAATTAAAGATAAGAAGGCAGGAATTTTAAAAGACCTCTAACTGGATAACCCTGCCTCTAAATTTAATTATGTCATCTCACATAATGCAAATACCTCCTTTTTTTGGAAATGAGGTTTCCAGCATCTTCTTTGCAGACAGGGGTCTCCCAGCTCCTCCCCTCTGCTGGCCTCTTACACTGCAGGTTCTCTTCACCCTCGTCACTCCCAGCCCTCAGGGGTTTAGCTCTGGCAAGGTCTAGGGCAAGGTCTAGGAGCCACTGCCCGGGGGAGGCAAAATGGCAGCCAAAAAAACAAAAAACAAACCTGAGATTTTGAGTTAGTAGTCAAAAGCAGAGGCCTCAAAAGGTATGATACCAACATTTCCAAGAAAGTAATTGAAATAGAAAAGAAAAATAAACAGGTTTGGAATCTGAAAGAAGCCAGTTTCTGCTTTCTGAGGGACACATTTTAGAAGCGTGTTACTCCAGTAATGCTAGAGAAAATGGCAGGCCCTTGTCCGCTTCATCTGCGTGTGTTTGTCTGTTTTATTTGGCTGTGCAGCCAAGTCTTAGTTCCTGGGCCAGGGACTGAACCCAGGACCACAGCAGTGCAAGCCGTTTTAACCCCTGGATCGCTAGGGAGCTCCCAGCCCCTGGGTAATTGTTAGAGCAGACAGATAAGGGAGCACTGCGGACCGCCAGCATCCTTTCTTTTATGGAGGGTCAGCGAGTGCCACTCCCCTGGAAAGGTGCCGTGATAAGCAGGCAGGGAATGGGGGACACGGCCGAGGCTTCAGAATCCCAGCCCCGGGTTCCCGTCCTGCCCTGCTGTTTCCAGTGGACAGCATGCTGGTTTAGGGAAGTCTGCAGACTCTTTGTCTGTAAAACAGAGTTCAGAATGGCCCCCACCCTGGGAGAGGGTGGTGCTAATGAGGTGGGAATGTAGGAGAAATCTTGGTACCTTCTGCTCAGTTTTGCTATCAAATATAAAGTCTATTAAATTTTTTTTAAAGCTCAGTTTTTAAAATTGAAGGAGGCATGGTCACCATCTCACAAAATGATGTTGAGAATCAGTGAGGCTCTTTCCATGAAGCTTGTCTTGTAGTCATACTTAGTAAAGGTCAGCTAATACTGTAATATTCATTATTAGTCATGGGGCAATAGTATTTGAGAAGGTTCCTCAAAAGTTGTTTTTAAGCAAATACTATTGCCCTGTGAATCATAATGAATATTATAATATGATGCTTAAAAAAATTATATCTGGACAAGATATGTGAGATATAAGATAAAGGAGTTACTTAAATAAGCATTTTGGGGGACTTCCCTTGCAGTCCGGCAGTTAAGAATCCACCTTCGAATGCAAGGGACACAAGTTTGATCCCTGATCAGGAAACTAAGATCCCACATGCTGTGGGGCAATTAAGCCTGCATGCTCAACTCCTGAACCTGGGTGCCGCAGCGGCAACAAAAGATCCCTCATGACGTGATGAAGACCCCACCTGCCTCCACGGAGACCCGACGGAGCCAAATAAATAAATATTAAAAATAAATAAACAAGCATTTTCCGATCACATCGTTAGTCAAAAAAAACCAAAGTCCTTTCTGTTTTCACAGCTTCATATTCTGAGGTCTGGCATTGCTTTCTTTGATTGCAGTCATTCAGAAGGTTACAGAAATCACTCAACATTATTTACAGAGGTTCCAAATAGTAAACTGTTTTTCAAATGATGTTGCAGACAGAGAGGGCCCAAGAGACCATCTACTCTATCTGCCTTCACTTTATCAACTCTTGTTCATTATCTACAAAGTGAGACGCCCAATGTCCCATCTCCCAGCCCTGCTCTTTCCAAATCTGGGTACCCACTGGCAGCTTACGCCTCTTATGTGTGTGATGTAACTGTCTATTTGTGAAATGGCGTTTATTGTCTGTAACAGACAAACCATGACTGCAGGCCTTGTACTCGATGGATTTTTTTAATAGCTTTATTTAAATTTGCAATACTGTCTACTTTTTATACTACAGGCTGGACACATTCAAAATTGTTGCCTGTGGATGAGAAATGGATATATATTCTCCAGATCCTAGCCTTCAAAATCATAGTGATCTGTGTAGTTTTGTTTTGTACATTGAAGCCCATTTCAGAGTCCTTTTTTAAAAAAAAATTGGTGAATAATGCATTTCTTTATTCAAGGTCAACACAAGATCAAGTTCATTCCAGAGATGGTCGGTCCCATATTGGAAATGACGCTGATTCCAGAGACAGAGCTTCGCAAAGCCACCATCCCCATCTTCTTCGACATGATGCAGTGTGAATTCCACTCCACTCGAAGCTTCCAGATGGTAAGGACGTGGGTGTGCGGTAAGTGGCTTGGACACAAGCCACTTTCTCAAGGTGCTATGGTGTGTCCTCTTGAGAAGGACTCAGATAGTTCTGCAGTTACATGTGGCGAATATGGAAAACACTTCCCTACATCTTAAGAGAGAAGTCCTAGGCTTTCCTTGTGGAAATTTCCTGTTCTAAGGAGGACTGCTCTCAGCTTTATTGAGCATTGCTCTTTGTTTTCAGCTTTCAGTTACTTTTATCTGGATTTACTTATACATTAAAACTGGGTAAAATTCTTTCACCCTCCTCAAAGGTGCAGTAGAGGGTTTGATCAGACCTTACTGTTAATTTCTGACTGACTGCTTCGTGCTGAGTTACCTTATTTTTAAGTCCAAAGTCTTTGCCTCTCTTCTTCTAAGTGTGTGCCTGGATGTTTTTGCCTGTGCAGTGAGACAGATGGAATTCCTGAAGATATATGTAGGGGCTTTACTGGTGGTTCAGGCTTCATGCCTCCACTGCAGCAGGTGCAGGCTCCATCCCTGTCAAACTCAGAGCTGCTTGCCCAAGGCCATGAATTTTCGGTCCAGGATCCTTGACTCTTTGTTCATTTATATTATCTTCTGTTTGTACCTTCACAGACAGGTGGTAAGACACCCTGAAAATAAAATCAGGGGGGAAAAAAAACTAGTGAAAAAAAAATATCTTTGCTAAAGTAATCTGGTCTTGTGAATTGGGAAATGATCAATTTCCTTTTCCACTGGGACAGCTCAGATTTTCTACTGACCTATCTCAGCCTCCCTGCCGGGACGGCGTGTGGATGCCCCCGGGCACGTCATCCTTCCCAAATATGTTGCTTCCCCAGGGCCCTCACTCCTGCTGGGCTCCTTGTCATCAGGTTCACGGGTCCCGTCCCACCAGCCGGGCCTTGGCTTGCTCTCTTGACCTCGCTGGTGGGTTGCCATGGCTTGTGGTTCTTCCTCTGTCTCAGCCGCAGGGTCCATCTGCTCCCCTCGCCCCCCCATTCCAGGCTCTCCTGGACCGCAGCGTCCTTCTCTCCACTCGCCGTATCTTTTCAGACTCCTCTCTGTCCACGGTTCAGCTCTCGTCCTCCAGCGGCCCCTCTCCTGGAGCACAGGGCGTGCCCTCTTCTCCTTGTCCGTGACGTTGGGGAATATGTGTAGCTGACACGTGCACACAGGGGCATGCCTTGCCCCTACTCCCTGCCCCACTCCCCCTCGCCATCCATGGAGCTTCTAGGACAGGGCTGGCTGACTGCTGTCTAATCTGCCACCAATTCAATTATCTAACCTTGTTAGTCACATCAACAAGGCTTAAATTGGCTCTGCGTTCATAGCAGATGTGCAAACCAAATAGAGTGAGGGGAAGGCATGAGTGTTCTTCATTTTTACAAAACGTTACTGTTTTGAACATATGACGGAGCCTCTCTTTTGAGAGGTTGCTGTAGCTTTCAGAATGGGGCTGTCCAGACCCTCCTGTGAACTGTGCGCCGTGAGCAGTTGTTCACACTCTTATAGCTGCAGTGGAGAAGTGACCTGCTGCCTTCAGAGGACTTACCTGCCATTTCACTCAAGTTTAAACTGCCTCACACCATCACTGGAATTCCAAAAGCATGTCTTACACATTGGTTTCAAAAAGTTCTCCAGGGCTGATGCTCCTCAGGTCTCCAGCGGCAGTGGAGGGTATTTCCTTAGAATGTTCTAACACATGCAGTTCCCCAAGAGCCTACTTCTTCCTTGTCTCCATTTCTGCAAGAAGGAGCATGAATCTTCTTTCAAAATAAGGGTCCCCTTTTCTGTGTCCTGGGTGTTGCTTGTCTCCAATGTTCATGCACTGGGGGGTCTGGCGTGGAGTTGGGATAGGGTGGCCTGGAGTTATGGGTTCACATGCCCTCCTGGTAGCCTGGGACCCTCTTTCGATGGCTGTGGGCAGTTCCTGACCCTGATACCATTGGCTCCGGGCAGGTCCTAACAGTACATGGGATCTGATCCGTCATGGAAGAGCTTGGACAAGACAGGAGTGTCTGAACTAGGAGGCTCACATGTGTACCAAATGGCCTTGCATTAGCAATCCTTCCCACCTAGAAAATAATCTGCTTCATGTCGGCAGGCAGGCTTTCCTGATGGCTCAGGAATCTGCCAGCAATGCAGGACATGCAGGAGACGTGGGTTTGATCCCTGGGTCAGGAAGATCCCCTGGAGGAAGGCACGGCAACCGACTTCCCAGGTGGCGCTAGTGGTAAAGAACCCGCCTGCCAATGCAGGAGATGTGAGAGACACAGGTTCAGTCCCTGGGCCAGGAAGATTCCCTGAAGGAGGAAATGGCTACCCACTCCACTAGTCATGCCTGGAGAATCCCATGGACAGAGGAGCCTGGCGGGCTGCAGTCTGTGGGGTTGCAAAGATGAGCCTTAACTACCCTCTCCCCTGTCTCACCGAGAAAGTGTGAAAGTGAAAGTGTTAGTCACTCAGTTGTGTCCAACTCTTTGGGACCCCCTGGACTATAGCCCACCAGACTCCTCTGTCCATGGGATTCTCCAGGCAAGAATTCAGGAGTGGGTTGCCATTCCTTTCTCCAGGGGATCTTCCCAACCCAGGGATTGAGCCCAGGTCTCTCACATTGCAGGCGGATTCTTTACTGTCTGAGCCACCAGACCCTGCCCCCCAAATGAGCACATTCTGAGCCTCAGCCTCACTAGATTTTGATTCAGAAGAAAAGCATACCTTTTAAATTCTCCCTTGGCACCTTTTTTTTTTTTTTTTTTGAAGCATTCCATTCCTTCTATCTTTGGAAAATACAGAACTAACAGCTAAGAATTGTAGCAAATGGCCGTGTGGGCTTTCAACCATTAATAAAAATGAGATGGAAAAGACTCAACAGCAAAATAGTGTTTTCGGTCACAGAGCTATTTTCTGTTCTCTTCCTGAGGGTCAGCAAAATGCTCCCAAGACTTCCAGAAATTCCTATTTAGTTGTAAAAAATTATAACCTGAGTAATCTTTGTGTCCTAAATGTTGCAAATTCCTCTTTGAATAATCTCTTCTTGCTGCCCAGACTGGTTACCTTAAGCAAATAATTGAATAACCCAAGTGGATGTTGGCAGCTTCTGCCTCTTGGTGGCAAAGCCAATGTAGTTTGCACTGTAATATGAATATGTTCGGTGGTGATTTTTTTTATTTATTTTTCAGTTCATTGGGATTTTGTTGATTGCTTTGTTCTTGCTTTCATTTAAAAGATAATACCTGATTCTGTTGTTTTGGATGCTTAGAGGGGAAATATGGCCCCCAAATTAGGCTTTCATGTCACTGAACCCCAGACTCAAAAGTGGTCCAAGAGGTCATGGAAGCTAACACCCTGCACGCTGAGAGTCCTGATGGCACTGAATCGTGTTACTATCATAAGAGCTTTCCAGCAAAGAGGGGCCTGAGTGTGTGCATACTAAGTCGCTTTGGTCGTATCTGACTCTTTGTGACCCCTGGACTGTAGCCCACCAGGCTTTTCTCTCCATTGGATTCCCCAGGTGAGAATACTGGCTGGTACCGCTGATAAGTCGCATCAGTCGTGTCTGACCCAGTGCGACCCCATAGACGGCAGCCCACCAGGCTCCCCCGTCTCTGGGATTCTCCAGGCAAACACACTGGAGTGGGTTGCCATTTCCTTCTCCAGTGCATGAAAGTTAAAAGTGAAAGTGAAGTCACTCAGTCGTGTCTGACTGTTTGCGACCCCATGGACTGCAGCCCACCAGGTTCCTCCACCCATGGGATTTTCCAGGCAAGAGTGCTAGTGTGGGATGCCATTGCCTTCTCTGAAAGATCTGCCTAGACTCCCATATCCCCTTTTACCCACAGGACTTATGTGCAGGCTTGCTCCTGGGGTTCGCTGTCAATGGAGACAGCCCCGAAGCCAGTCCCCGGTCTGTGCTGTGGAGCAGAGGGGTGCAGCTGCACCTGTCCGAGGTGTCGCCAGGTGTGGCCACGCAGCAGACAGTCCCCTGCCAGGCTGCTGCAGGTCTGGGGCTTGACTATAGGTTCCTGGGTATTTCACAGAAGCTTCAAGGTCACTGAGCTGCCTGCTTGTTAGACCTAGAGGGATGTGGGGACTTTATTGATAGGACGTGGGCTATGGAGTGCCAGAGACTAATTAAGTGTGTAATTAAGTTTACAGAGCAGTTAGGCCAGGGGAATGCAATAAACCTCAAAATAGTGGTGTGTCTGAGCACAAGGATTGAAGGCTGATAGATTTGGGGAGCATCAGTTACTTTTCAGGTGTCAACCTGTAAGCACGGAGCCCCAAGGGTGTGGGAGACCAGGGCTCTCTCAATTTATTGCTAAAAAAATAAAAAATATTTTATTGCTAAAATATGCTAACCATCATCTGAGCCTTCTGTGAACCTCAAAAGCTGGTGGAGGGTTTGGAATATTGCAAGAATTACCAAAAGGTGACGCCGAGAAGTGAGCAAATGCTATTCGATCCATGGCACAGAGAGACATGCTCAAGGCACCGATCTTCAGTCAGTGAAGATGCAGTATCTGCGAAGCACAGTAAAGCAGCGTGCAGTGGGAAGCCGCTTGCCTGCACTCAGGTTTTCCTGAAGGGTCAAAGAACCTTTTGCTAATGTGCTTCGCTTCCCGCAGTCCTAGAGCTCACCTTTCTCTTGGCTGTTGACCCATATGGTCAGTTACCGATTCCAACCTTCCATCCTGGTTCTTCCTTGCTCTGACATAACCCCAGATCTCTTCTATAAACGTGTCCCTGGATACCTGGAGAATGCAAGCCTGGTTTTATACATTTATAAATGCGGTATGGCAAGAATGGTAAGTCTCACCCCCAACAGCAATGATGCATTCCAAATCAAGGAGAACTGTCTGTTGGATTATCCTGTACTGAGACCTTTCATCCTGTGATCTCTTAAGTTAGAGCCAGTAACTCATGGCTCATGTGGGCACCCAGTGGTGAAAGCAGTGGTTCTTTCTGAGTTAACTGAGTTGATGTCAGTATCATGCATTACTCCTCCGAGCATAGCTCCCTTCAGCCTCCCCTGTGTTTAGCTTAACAGCAACCTTCTGAAAAGCCCTGTGTTTCTACATGGCCTTTTACGTTTCATATTCTCATAGGGCCACTGGTATCGGGTGCTTAGAGACGCTCTGTTCAATATAGTAAGTTGGACACCCTGTGAATATTTCTGTGGTGATATTAGTGTTTCAGAAAAGAGGGGATAATATAATGATTCTGCTTATCACATGAGTGAGCCTCTGTTACCTTCCGAGCAACACAGCAAACCCTTGCTAATTTTATCCCAAGCATAGAGAATCCTGTTTCAAATTACCAGAGAGCATGCCTTTACAAGTAAGATAATAAACATGATTTTTAGAAAACCAGCCCTGCTCTTTCAGCAAACGTACTTTCTCCAGTTTATTTGGACAGGATCATTTAATCCTGATTATGATAACAGTTCACAGCACAGGAGCGAACTGATGCTAGTATATTCAGTGAAAATTGATGAAGGCCCTGGAATTTGAGGCTAAGCTGCAGATCTATGGAATTGAATCCTCGCTGATAAACGGAACAGGGTCGCCAGGTGTTTGTGCAAATTACAGAGTTTAGACTTGAGGTTAGTGAAATTAGAATCAGCTGTATTCTTCTGATTTACTTATCGTTCATCCGCTCTTTTTAGAAAACATTAAATTCATCAGTCAGAATTTGATAAGCAGCCTACTTAGGGAGCTGGGGCTTCCTTTATTGCCCTTGTTTTGTGACAGCGAGGTTTGTACAGAAGCAGAGAAAACATGTCATTTCCAGAAAGCAGACTCTAAATTCAAATATCTTCTGATTAACTAGTGATGAGCAATTTGAAATGCCAGTATGTGTTTGCCTGGGTTAGGATGAGGTATGTTTTTCTTCGCTCTCTAACCTTCTTTGTTGTATGCTCCGTAAATATGTATGGAATTGAATCGTGTTTTAATTAAATTTAGACTTACTTTACCTCACGATGGCTTCTTCTGAAGAATCAACACTCACCACTTAATCGTTGGCATCCCCGTCATGGTGCCATCATGGAAGATGGGGCTGCCTTGAAATGCCAACTTTTGGTCCAGTAGCAAGCCATTTCTCTTGTGCTAGTCTCCAGAAAGAACCACCTTTTGCAGAGTTTTTTTTTTTTTTTTTCCTGTAAAGAAACGAGTAATAGTGGGTTAGTATCCAACAGTTGTTATTATATAGTAAAAGTCACCTGAGACCTCACGTGAACCAAAAAAATGCAACTCATTCTTTCTTCTTCAGTAGAAAGAACCATCTTTTTTTCTCTGTTCCTAAAATCTCTGAACTTCTTAAGCCCAACAGAATCAAAGAGGGTGTTTACTGGAGGGGGAGGAGACAATGGAGCAGATCAAGAAGAGAATTGCAGGGATCTACGGAAGTCCCAGTTTTTGTGATGTTGCTAAGTCCTTGATGTCAAGCAAGAATCAATACTTCCCTCCAGTCCTGTTTTAAGGCTTCGTTTTATCCATAGCACGATAAGATTGCGACTTCGGGCAGCGGGTCCCAGTCGCGGCCGTGCTTTGAGGCTGCTCCTTGGGTCTCATCAGCCCCCTTGCCTTCTGCTTCACAGGGGTATCCCTGCAGGTGTCACTGCAGCAGGGGGGCCCCAGGTCCTCAGTGCGGTGGGCGGTGCCGGATGGACCAGTTGCAAGCACCGNAGTCGCGGCCGTGCTTTGAGGCTGCTCCTTGGGTCTCATCAGCCCCCTTGCCTTCTGCTTCACAGGGGTATCCCTGCAGGTGTCACTGCAGCAGGGGGGCCCCAGGTCCTCAGTGCGGTGGGCGGTGCCGGATGGACCAGTCGCAAGCACCGCAATGAGTGTGTTCACCACTTGGCTTGTGTGGCCAAGGTTGTGTCTTAGCAACCTACTGGCCCGCTCCTGGGGGCCCTACTAAGTCCTCCCCAGCTCCAATTAAACACCGTCTCTATGCAGTCATTTATATGTACACAGCATATTCATTCCATTAGAACATCCGTGCCAGGTGCTATCCTAGGGGTTGGGAATACAGCAGAGACCACTAGAGAATAAAAGTCTTCTCATGCAGCTTAAACTCTTATGGGATCCCAATAACAGTGGGGGACTAGTTGCCTGGAGAAGCAATGTCTGAGTGTATATATTTTAAGGGTATTCCACGAGAGATGATCACACTAAGGGGAGTAAGTCAGAGAGAGAGAGAGAAATATCTTATGACATCGCTGATATGTGGAATCTAAAATATGACACGAATGAGCTTACCTACAAAACAGAAACAGGCTCACAAACCAAGAGAACAGGCTTGTGGCTGCCAAGCGGGAGGGGAATGGGGAGAGATGGATGGGAGCCTGGGGTTAGCAGATGCAAACTGGTGTATACAGAGTGGACACATAACAAGCACGGGGGACTGTGTTCAGTCTTCTCTAATAAACCATAGCGGAAGAGAAGGTGAAAAAGAGTATATACTCGTATAGCTGAGTCCCCTTGCTCAGCAGAAATCCACACAGCATTGAAAATCAGCTCTGCTTCAACACTGTTTTGTAAAAGGAGGATCCCAGAGAGCCTCACACGCATGCACCGTCTGCTTGTTTTGTGAACCCTGAATCCAGCCCTTGTTTCCTTCAGGTTCAGTGTGGGTGCCTCATCTCTCAGGAACGAAAGCTCCCGCAGCCTCTCATTCCTACCTGTCCCACATCCATGAGTAACTGCAGGGACCCTCACCTGGCCGGAATCCCCACAGTCAGGTGGCTCTGAATTGTGCAGGGAGGGGGACGGAGCCGCGAGGATTGAGCGGGGGGAGCACATCCATCATTATTACAGGAGTTTTTTACAGCCTGATCAGCCGCGGAGTCCGTGACCTCTGTGAAAACATTTTGGAGATTCGCTCCTCCCCAGAGTTTAGAGCTGTCCTGAGAGCAAGACACAGACAGACCACCCATCCTGAGGGTCCTTTCCCACCATAATACACTGGGAGTCCAATCAGAAGCTTTGGGGGATTCAGAGAGAGGCCTGGGAGGGGCCTTCTTGAGGTGTCTGCTGGTCTGACCTAAAGGCATCGCCCCTCTTGTTTTTCACCCTGTTTGCCATCCAGGATGAGCTGTGTCACTGGGGCCCATCCAGGCATGGCAGGGAAGTGGCCCTTTGCCTGTTTTCAGATTGCAGAGAACTCTGCTGCCAAGTGGCACCGCGTCTGTTCTTTTCCAGGAGCCGAGGAGCTATTTTAGTTGTTACTTGTTCATAGAGATGAAGTTTGGGATTTTTTTCTATGTTGCTCCTTGATTTTTTCCCCCCTTAGGGTTTCTTTGTCTTTCTGTCTCTGGTGCTTTCTCCTGGGATCAGAAGATACATTGAGGCTTCATCAAACAGGGAGGGAAATGACAGATTCCCCCTGTGACAGGGGTTCATCAGAAATCCCCAGGGGTTCAAGAAGGGCACCTCTTAAACAGAATCAAGCTTCAAAGGTGCAGGGCAACTCTCCAACGGCGATCTGTCGGCGATTTATGTATTATTGACGCTCAAGTCATGAAATGAAATAGCCACCGTGCTGATTATTTACGCTTCCTCTGTTTAATTATAGTTTGAAAATGAGATCATCACCAAGCTGGATCATGAAGTGGAAGGAGGCAGAGGCGATGAGCAGTACAAAGTGTTATTTGATAAAATGTAAGTGTTGATTAACAGTGGGATTTATGTCCGAATGGAGACAGAGAGACTGTAATTAGACGACAATGAACTTTGTAGCCCAGAAATAATTAAAAACTGTTAATGATGGAAAATATTTTAAACTGCACCTCAGTCCAGTTTCTTTTTCTGAGTGTGATTAGCAAGGTGTGTGTAATTATTTTTCAGCCTCCTGGAGCACTGCAGGAAACACAAATACCTCGCCAAAACGGGAGAGACTTTCGTCAAGCTTGTCGTGCGCCTAATGGAGAGACTTCTGGACTATAGAACCATCATGCACGATGAAAACAAAGAAAACCGCATGAGCTGCACAGTCAACGTGCTGGTGAGTGAGAGCCTAGATATCCCGTCTGTCCAGGAAGCTGGGAGATGAACCCAGAACTTCAGAGCTTCGGGACAGCTGGCCACAGAGCTTTGCAGGGCAGTGTGTGGCTTCCTTCGCTCGTTTCCTTGTCTGTTGCAGGGAAAGAGGAAGGGAGGACCTTTTGCAGATCTGCTCTTGAAGCATTTCTACACAATAGGCATGTCTGTGCAACCGTCTTTGCTCTGGATGTCTGCACAGCTGTTCTTCGCCTGGTTCAGAAGATAAGATCCGTCTTGTCTTGTAACCAGGGAGCACCCTCACTGATGACAGATGCTAAGTGGGGAGTTCGGGTGTGTTTTGTTCTGAATGCTTACTGATGGCTGTGCTGCGTCTTTCCTGCTGGGCATGGGCTTGCTCTGGTTCCAGTGTGAGGGCCTCTGTTGTTACGGAGCGTGGGCCCCAGGATGGGAGGTCTTCAGTTGTTATGGCCCATGGGTTTTGCCCCAGCGGCGTGTGGGATCTTAGTTCCCACACAAGGCATCCAACCTGTGTCCCCTGAGTGACAAGGTGGATTCTGAACCCCTGGACCACCAGGGGAGTCCCTCTAAGTGTGTTCGTTACTAGGAACCTTGTAAACTGTGATGGGGGGAATGGCGGCCTCCAGGAGAGATGTCCACATCCTGATCCTCAGAAATGTGAACGTGACCCTATTTGGAAAAAAAAGCCTCCTAGCAGTTGTGGCTCAAGATCTTGAGATGAGACCAGCTGGGGTTACCCAGGTGGAGTAAGTCCAGTGACAAGTGTTCTTTAAGAGAGAGCAAAGGAGATGACAGAGACCCCAAGGAGAAGACCAGGTGAGGCGGGAGCAGAGATGCCAAGGATGCTGCCACAGCCGAGGAGCTCCCGGAGCCACCACGGCTCAAAGGGGCAGGAAGGATGCTTCTCTTGGGGGCTACGTGGCCCTGCTGACACGTGGATTTCACACTTGAGCCACCACAACAGTGGGAGAGAACGCAGAGTTATTGTGTCAAGCCACCAGGATAGTGGCGATTTGTGGCACAGCCACAAGGAACCCGTGCGTGGCCACATGAAGCCTCAGCTGAACTCAGCCACCCCCATCCATTGACCTCTGGCACAGCTGCAGTCGCTGGACTTGGCTGGCTTCTGAGGACACCCCATTCCTGACACGGTCGTGGTGCATCAGGCAAGGCTACAGGGCGAGAAGCTTTTAGGAAGCTTTACAACAAACTCAGCTGCTGGGGGTGGTTGGCAAACCTCATGGTCCTAAGGAGCCACGTGACCCCCACATCTGGCTCCAAAGTTCTCTGCCTCTCTCTGCATCTTCCTTCTCTGTTTCCCCCTTAAGGANATGCATCTCAAAAGTAACATGTTGAAATGCTAACTCTTCTCCACACCTACTACTCAAATCTATTAATGATTTTAATGATTCTAGTTCAGTAAATCTTAGCTTTTATCTCTTTGTATTTACATTCTATTAAAAAACTAGAAAGGTTTACTGACTCCACTTTCAAAATGCACCAAACTCTGACTCCTTCTCATCACCTCTACCCCTATATATATATATCTTACTTCATATGAATGGCCATCCCTCATCTTCTATGATTGCTTTATCTGTGGTTTATCCTTGCTCCATTAGAGCACATTCTCCACACAACAGCTAGGCTAATTCCTCAGAACTATAATTCCAATTATGCCACTGCCTTCCTCATGGCTTCCATTTGATTCTCTTTATATTCAGAATGTCACAGATCTTGTCATGGTCTGTAAAGTGCCCTGGCAAGCTTTGCCATGTCACCCTGGGGTTACTCTCTGACCACTCTCATTTTTTCCACTGCCTTCCAGCCACACTGCTTCCTCTATCTATGCTTCTTGATTAGCTGTATACAACTTACCTCAGGATCTTTGCAAAGGAGAATGTCTCTCCATCCTAAAGTTTATTCTTTCACTTCACACAAGATCTGCTCAAATGTGACCTCCAAAGAGACACCTGTCTGTCTCCCCCTCCTCCACCTATCTACTGATCAATTAGAATTTTCTATTAGAATATAAGATACTTTATGTTTGTTTCTTTTTTTCTATATCCAGGTCAAAATGTTTACTGACACACAGTAGGTGCATAATTGAATACTTCCTGAATACATAAATCAAAGAAATCTCCAATCCTGTGAACCCATTAAAAGGAAGTGAAATAAAATGATAATACATTTAAAGTGAAAGAGAGTCAACTGATCAAGAATAGATTACAGAGCCAACTCCCAAATTTTAGAGATTCAAAATATTATATGTACCCCTAATATCAGGAGATTTTCTGGTTTATTCACAATGGTTTCAATCTCATAAAATTTTCTTCCTGTTATAAAGAAAAAAAACACACCCTAAGCCCAGTCCCACTGATAGTCTATCAACAATTGAAGAGAGAACCTGGATATACTTACTTAAAACCTGCACTCTATTCAATGTCTGCCAACATTCTTTTCATCTTATATAAATTCATCTAATTAGTAGATATTCCAGTTGAGAACATTTTATGTATGCACTATCATATGAACACAAACAGAGTAAGGTTGGGTTGAAAATACTGTTCTACAGTAATGATGTAATGGTAAAACAACAAAATTATAACAAAAGCAAAAAAATATATGAAAGACACACACACACACATCATGCTCTGCCTTGTGATCACCGGGATGCTGCTAATAAACAAGATAGTAGAGGATTCTTCTCTTCCTCAATATGATGGTGATATTGCTATCAGGAATGAGTGCCCAGTGGGCAGTACCTGAGGCCAAATCTGCCTAGACTCAGAAAACAGAGAGGGCAGAGAAATGCCAGGAACTAAGGGTATGAAGGGTACTTGGACAACATGGCAGATCGACCAATGGTCAACTTTATATGGTAAACCCGTCTGACAGACATGAGGACTGCAAACAGAGGACAGACGTGACTCTTTGCTTTTTAAAGTATTTTAGAAATATTTACATAGAGGATGAGCTTAAAGAAAAACATATTTCTGAATGCTTTTGCACTATTGAAACCCAATATTAGTTTATCTAAGATAACGTGCCTTAAATAACATTGGGTCTTATGTTAGTAAATTGGCACACTTATATATATATATTTAAAATATTTTTTCTTTAATTCTTCATGTGTTTATGGTAAGATTTCCCCCCTCATCAAATGTTCCTAATATTCCTGCAAAAATATGTTAGTATTCATCCAGCTTCATACTATTTTTCGAAATTTATGTTCTGATATGCATCTAAAGTATTATTTGAGAACATTATATTCTGCCATAAAAAAAGAAAAGTAAATACACTAGGATAATAGATAAAACTAAGTATAGAAGTAAGATGTTTGAGAGATACGCTATATATAAATATTGTAAATAGAGTATGTATGTACATAAATAATGCAAATAGAATACATATGTACTGAACATTGTCAGAAGGGGATAAAGGACCAAGAAGTAAGAACCATTCATCATAAAATTAATGGGACACATGGAGAACAGGATGATAATGCACAGAAAAACACATGAGTCACATAAGAACTCAATATTTACGTCCTTAATTTATCAAGCCCCATTCTCGTCATATTGATTCTGGTCACAAGTGCCCTTAACACTACAGAAATCCATAACAGTTCAACACGTTTTTGCTTTTTTTCTCTCCTGCATCTTACTCATATAGAAAGTGTGTATTAGCTCCAGGCACTTTCTATCTGCTAACCCTCCCCACCCTGCCCCTTATTTCAACCTCATAGTCAGAGGATACTGCTTATGTGTGAGACAATGACAGGACATGTGAAGATGGTTGGTGGAACAGGAGCCCCTTCTACCACATCTGTACCCTGTTCTCAACATGCTACCTTATCCTTTCTCCTCCCCCTAGATTTTTGCCACAAATTTTAAGTTCATTCATAAACCATGTTATTCATGCATCTTAAGTTGCTCTTAACAGGCTTTACTGATTTGTAACCTCTGGAAGAACCTGATTGAGAGCAAATGTGCAGGCTACCACTGTATCAGTGTAATTTCTCACACGAAAGATCATCTCATATGATGATCAACTGCAATGCCTCCTATCATTTGTCATCATGATATAATAGATTTGTTACTACAATTTTGATGGTGCCCTCCACAGAGCAAAAATATAAGAAAACTAATGTTAATAGAGTGAAAATGATCATTTAAATCACCTAGTAAATTGGCCCAAGGAAGTATTTTTCAATGTAATATGAAATGCCTTTTGCTTTGACAAATATATATATATCTTTCCAGTTAAATAGTATTCATAATATAGCATATTGTTATTTAATAGTTTGATTCAAGATCCAGAAAAAAGAATAAATCTAGCAAAAGGATAGATTAGGGCATACTGTGAGAGAAAGGCAATCACAGATGGCCCAGGGCACTGACTACAGTAACTGAAGCTAGCAACCAAGAACAGCTTTTTAAAATAAACAGAGTGGAAAAGCTTTAGTTCTGAATTCCTCTTTGCAAAAAGGAGTAGGGATAACAAAAAACTGTAACTGTGCATGAGTGTATAATACACACTTATCAATAAATTACAGCAAAGATTTAGACTAATTTTATCCCAAATTACTCGTTACTATTTAGCTAAACGTTGCAGGCAGATTGGAAGAAAAATGGTAATAGTTTTCATGGTAGAAACGTCAATTTCCTAATAACAAGGAAAGAAGAACATTTTAGATTATGATATTCAGATGATTTAAGACAACTATCATTAAAAACGGATGAAGATGTTCTCAACTAAGAGCCAGAATTTTATTTTTTGAATGGATTGCCATGCCCTCCTCCAGGGGACCTCCCCAACCCCAGTCTCCTGCATTGCAGACAGATTCTTTACTGTCTGAGCTGCTGGGGAAGTCCTTAAAGAGAAAAAGAAAGGACAAAAATTTGGAATGGAGTGGGGTGGGGTGGGGTGTAGGGGTAGAAGGAGGATGGTGGATTCTGTTTGCAAGGCACTTCCATCACATGTGAACTCTGAGAAAGGAGGAGGGAGGCATGAAAGAGAGGTGGGAGGGAGAAAGATGGAAAGAAGGAAGGCAAGGTAGGAGGGAAGGAGGGAGGGAGGGAAGGAGGGAGGAAGTCAAGGAAGGACTGCAGACATCCTTGATCTTATGGTGACTGCTTTTGACTCTAATAGCCTGGAGGGAACTGTGGCTAAATCTTAATTCTTGCTTGAGTGATTAATGAAAGTCTAACTTGATTTCCTAGTTGATGAAGCTTAAAATTATAAATCATACTTCAATTTTTTTTTTTTTTTTAGCTCAGGCTACAAGATACAGATAGTGTAAAAAACTATTGTATTTTGAATATTTAAAAGGCTAATTTTTTGTGGGATTATCCAGGCCCCCTGTTTCTTTCTCTCCTGCTTCCTGATGTCTGCCTTTGGGCCATTTCACTGCTCATTAACACCTCCATCTCTGTGGGTAAGGGGCTGGGGAGAAAGATTAAACCAAATACCTTCTGTGCCTTGAATAAAAGAAAGAACAGAAGTTATTAGTAGAAAGTTAAATTTAGGGAACACATATGAAGTTCAATTATCCTGACTTGTTCTTTCTCTATTTCTATGAGCAACTGAGAATTTCTTGATTTATATTTTATTCAATCTTCTACGTATTTTCTCAAAAAATCAATCATCCTGAGCATGGGTTAGCAAATCACACCAACCTGGACTGCATTCACTGCTTCACTTCCATCAAGTATGAGATTTGAGAACTTGACAAGTTATCTGAGCATTCTGATTCTGTTTTCTCTATAAAATGCATAACCTGAACATACTGTGAAAAATTAGATGGCATTTTAACAGCTCATTTAACAGCTAAGACATATTAGCCCCTTTAAACTATCTACCTAGTCAGAGGTAGATAGCCAGAAACTATCTACCTCTTTTTCTTCTTTTGTTTAAGGAGAAAAAAAAAAAAAAAAAAGAAATTTAACATTTTACTTGCCTTCACTTTATTATCTATTTTCAAAAAAAATTAAGGATATTTTTAGGACTCCTAGTACTTTATGCTGATACCTTGAACAATAATGTGGCAGAATCACCCAAACCTCATTTTAAACAAACTCCTTTTCAGGTTCTGTATTATGGTTTAAGGTTGTTCTACACGAGTGAAACACATATAAAAATATAAAAGAAGGCTTTCTCTCCAAAACCTATGACCAAAAATGTTTTTTGTCAAAGGGAATGCAATGTTTTATGATTACCTAAAAAATACACAATGTATGGTGTAAAGATTCTATTGAAAAAAAATAAAATTCTGATACATAGTTTATGGGTCTGTTACATATATTTTAATTTTGTTAAACTGTAACTTTATATTTTTATTGTTTTAATTATATAACATTATTAAAAATGTTGATCATAGATCAAATTTTAATTTGTCATAATTTATTGGTCATTTAATTTTATTTTTTTGCTGCCATAACCAAGAGACACTTTTGCATGAGTCTCCTTTCTATGACTATTACTATGGTTATAAAATTCTAACAAAATAATTTGTCATGAATTTTTTTCAATTTTAAATAAAGTTCAACTGCAAATGAGAATCCACTCCTGCTATAATACATTTGAATTTTCATTGCTGACTTTGTTTTGAGATCATTTTTATCAATGATTATATATTAACTAATCTCATAAGATTATACTAATGTTTTTATATGATGCTACATATAAGCTAACAAATTATGGGTCACCTGATCAACTCTATAGGAATATACATAATAACTTAAAAATAACCAATGAATTACCTATACATTTAATAAAATAGAAATCCATTATAAGTTAAAAATTGAATTTCTATATTTGTATATTTTTCTGTAAAGTGAGATAAATTAATAATCATCCATAGCTTATATATGTGAAGTAAATCTTTCTTTTCTATGTAGAATTGCTTTCTTTGTTTCTCCTTTAATACACATATAAGGACAATAATCCAAAGTATTTTAGAAGAAGTATTTTAGACTTTTTCCCTGATTATATTCTTCCTTAGTCTGGTATAGCTCTTTCTATCAGATTCTTCTTTTGGGGTTTTTCTTTTTATTTGAGGGTGTGGTGGGGGGAATGGCTAGTTGATTGTAAACTATTCCAAGTATTTTATCTTATTTATTGCATAATACTAAATTAGAATAAGTACACTTATTATTCCAGATGAAGAACATGACCACACCTTTTTTTGTTAGTATTTTTATTTGTTTTTTCTTCTGTTTTTTTTAAAGGCTTTAACTCTTTCCTCTCTGGATGTGATCTGATCACCTAGGATTAAGAATGAGAAGTAACTTTAGGGTAGCAGATACTGTGATCTGTTATGGCCCAGCACCTTCAAAAGGATGTTTTACCCTGAGAAATAACTGTCCTATGAAGTAAAGCAAAGTGTTACTTAAAGCTGTCATTTTGGACTAAGGCTTATTTAGGTACAAAGTTCCTACCGTGCATGGAGCTTTAACATATCATAAGTGTGCTACCCCTACTCTTCATAGCCACGGACAGATGAAAATATCTAGCCTCATCTGTGGTGTTTCAGACCTGACCTTCATGAGCAAGAGAAGTAGAAGGATCCAACGATTCATCCTTAAGCATGCTATCCATCCACTCAGGAAATCAAGCTCTTCCCTCCTTCCTCAGCCTGTTCTTTATCCTAAAAGCATCAGTGCTCTGATGCTCAGCTCTATATCTGCTCACATTTATCTTTTCATACTGTGAGGTGACAGAAAATTACAATGTAACACATATTGCTCTGGATATTCTGAAAATCCCTCATCTAAGTGTAACTTTCGAGAGAAAGCAGCTCAGCTCAATTTTGAAAATACACTGTCCAAAGGCTCTACATATCTTACCAACAGCAGCTCTTAATACACTGAACAATTTTGTTCAGAATTTTATAATTTTCAAAGACACATCATGGACAGTATCAAGTGTCTCTTTGACACATTAAGCAGAAGTAATGTAGGAAGTATTTGGAAGAATAACAGAAATAAAAGGGGCATCTGGGTGAGTCATCTGTCCTCTACATTAAGCAGAGTAGCTCATAGTATATGTGCACATATGAATACACACACACACACACACACACGAACATTTTGTTTGAGTTTTACTGTTTTAAAAGAAATGGCTTTCATTAATAACAAATCATTAAGCAGAGGTCATATATGATATGACCAATTATTATTCCATTTTATTTTAATGGAAATAAATATCTTTAGATTTTTTACATGCCATTCTGAAGTTCTTGGTTGACTCTGAAGTAACACACCTTTTTAAAATTACAATTTAAAAATCAACCGAGATTTCTCCAATTATGTAATAGAAAACATGTTTCTTTTTGTAGCTCATGAGCTCAACCACTTAATCATAATTTTATGATGAAGTCAGGGGTTATTTTTATATCCAGTTTTGAAGGTTATTATTGATTTCATTATTGCTTAAGAAAAATCAGCATAAATTATATAAATCTATGTTCATATCAAAATATTACACAGTATTTCAGTTTTCTTAGCTTAAATCGATTACACTGAAAGATAAAGCTGGATTCATGGGAAATATAAAACTATCTTTTTCTCATCAAATGTCTACTTTTAATAAAATATTGTCAAAATAGAAAAATGCTATATGTCGATTATTTTTTAAAAAAATAAGTGTACCTAATTATAATATGCCATGGTGACTAGCATGAATTATGTTCAATATTCAGAAAGGCAGTATTATTCCAATAAGAAAATATAGAGAGCTACCTACCATGACCATGCAGAATACACTAATAATGGGTTTTTCTTCCAAAATGTTTATACAAGTTGACAATTCTTATTTCCTGTGGCATTTTAAGAGAAACTGCCCAATCGTCCATAAATATATCAGTATACCTATAAGGTTCCCTACACAAATGGCAATTTTATTTTCAATTTTCTTTGGTAAGTAGATATTGAATATTTGAAGGAGGCTGTTTCAAAAGTCTAGAAGATGAAAATGACATTCCTATTAATTAGAGTTTCTTTTACTCTGGTGGAAAACTGAAATGTCATTTGGAAAGTTACCTTGATGTTGTGGTAGGCTCCAAGGACATTGCCAAGCACATTATCCCAGAGCTGGGGGTCAGGATTAAATTAAGATACAGAGATCATATGGCCTATTATGTTATATAAAGTAAGGCAAGAAACAAAGGGAAAGATAAGTGATTGGCTAACACTTAAGACATGATGAACATAGGGTAGAAAGAACACTGTACCTTAATTCTGTATTAACCAATCTTCTTATATTCTCCCTCTTTCTCTCTCTCTGCCGTGTCAGATTTCCCTTCTGATCATATGCATACAAGATGAGACACAGACAGCAAACATATACTTGCTCCATCAGAGTGACTCAAGGCCAACTACTCCTTGAGAGACAATTGTATCTCCCCAGACAACCTGATGTAGTCCCTTTTTAAAAAAATCTGTTTCTGGTGGTGATGGTGGTTTATGTCTGAGGGAATAACATGAACGGGACCAGAACGAGATCATAACCAGTTGTTACCAGTAGAAGGAAGTGAAATTTAAGGATTATATAGCTATTAATACTAATCTGGAATTAATAAAATATGTACCTTACAATGACATCTTTTTCAATCTTTTCCATCTGTAAGCAACATTCTTGTTCACTCTATCTTTTTAAACATATATTCCATTCCATTTATTCTATCTTTAATGAGTTATGTTTCTGATTTACTCTCTGAATTTCATGTATCTTATGAATTCTGCCTACATGTCACAAACTATCAGATAGTCTAATATCTATAAATAGCATTTTCAGGAGTATAACTTTCTATTTTATCTATTTTGGTTTTGTTCTCTACAGAATATCTTTAATTATACTGCAAAGACTTATTATGTAAAAATTTTTGATCTTCAAAACTTGTTTCTTAATGTCTTGTCAATTAATTTAAACAGCCATCAGAACAAAAATGATCATATATCTGCAACAGCTTAGAAGCAATCTAACCTATATTGAACAACATCATCCAGGTAGTAATGGATTTTTGAAGTGTCATAAAATGAATACTGTAAGTATTGGGTTGGTCAAAAGGTTTGTTCAAGTTTGTCCATAGATGTTACAGAAAAATTGGACAAAATTTTTGGCCAATCCTATATTTCACTACCACGTTAAGAAATGTGTGAAGTGCATGAGATACTATATTCTCTTTGAGCTGTTTTTTTGTTCTGGGTCATAGTTTGAGAGAGGGATCCCAGAGAATTGTGCTTCAGGCTTCTTCACTCAACTTCTTCAATAATAACTTTCTTACTAAGTTAAATAAATCTCTCTAAAATAGTCAGATTGAGTTCCTACAAACTTCTTTAATGGAATGCCAGAAAAAAATGTATATTATTGAAGTTAAAAAAAAAAAAAGAAAGACATCTAAAAGTTTCCAAGTTTGCCTTGATGCTAGTAGGTAATTATTTCAACTATTTTGGCAGTTGACAAACTAAGTTCTTAACTCATGACCATGACCCAAACCTTGGTCTGTACTGTTCTGCTTGAAATTCCCATTTGTTATGACCACTTTGGTAACTAACCATTTTCCTCACTTTTAATTTTTGTCTTACAATTTGTCACTGTTATCCCAGCTCAGCAGGTAGGTCTTCTAGAAAAATCTGCTAATCCCTCAAGGGATATTGCCAAATATTTCCATGGAACGCCCTCTCTTGTCTATTTTTTCTGAAACCCATTTTTTTTCCTTTATCATTTTCATAATATAATTAACTATATCATCTAATCACACATAAAGTAATTAAGAAAAATTAGATTTAGTTCATATACTGGTGACTGAGATGGTAAAGAATCTGCCTGCAATTCAGGAGACTAGGGTTCAGTCTCTGGGTCAGAAAGATCCCCTGGAGAAGGGAATGGCACCCACTCCAGTATTCTTGCTTGGAGAATTCCAAAGACAGGGGAGCCTGGCAGGCTACAGTCCATGGGGTCATAAAGAGTTAGACACGACTGAAAGACTAACACTTTCACATTCATATACAAAAGTTTATTAATTTGGCTAACTTTGACATTTACATATTGACTCCACAGAAATATTTTTTCCTTCAGAACTTGCTGTTTCTGAATTTAGAAATAAATGTATAAATTATAAAAATTGAGATGATAATTACTGACTCTAAAGCACTCTTCAAATTCCAGTCACTGGCAGCTTATAACATGTTCCTCAACACATCTCAGGTGATGATAAAGGAGAAAAGCAAGAAAATATTTATTAATATCTTTCTAATAATTTTTCAACCTTTTTCTCATTTTCTTTCTGGTTTTGACCAACATGGATGGTGATAACCTTACTGTGGCATAGTGTTAGCATAGTTATCTAAGGGATAATCACCAAAATATGTTGGTTGAAAAGCCTGAAATATTTCATGTTGGAAAACATATTTCAGGACTGACATTAGAAATAAAACACCAATAGGTATAAGCTTAGATTATCCATTATTCTATGTTTAATTTTGATATTGAAACCAGTAGATGGTATAATCTACCAAACAAAGCTTTTAATTTGTCTAGTTTCTTCATTAATTTAAATAATCTTGTCACTTCAGAACAGATTTAAAATCCTAGTAAAATCACTTCTGCTAGAAACTACATATTTTTTCATGCTGTAAATAAGCCTAACAAATAGACATAGTCATTTTTAAAGGATGTCACTAGTGGAAATATAATAATTTCTGTAAACATATAGTGATTATTTATATTTGAAGAATTACATATGAAAACTTATTAAACAGATACTTTCCTTGGTATACTTATAGTTTTAGATAATATATTAATCAATAAGTCCAAAGACAATCATGAGTATTTTCTTTTCTTGGCTGAAAGTTTAAGGAAACTGTAAATTTAATCTGAGATGGGAATCAAATGAGTGAGTTCATGATATTCTGTGAAGTGAAGTGAAGTGGAAGTTACTCCATCATGTCCTACTCTTTGCAATCCCAAGGAATATACAGTCCATGGAATTCTCCAGCCCAGAATACTGGAGTGGGTAGCCAGACGTTCCCTTTTCCAGGGGATCTTCCCAATCCAGGGATTGAACCCAAATCTGCCGCGGCCAGCACAGTCAAGGAGCAACCCCCGTAAGGAGGACGCGAAGGAGAACACCCGCTTAGAANTTTCTGGAATAAGACAGTGGCTGAGGTCATTGATATAGATGAAGAACTTGACATCGGGAAGGATTGGATGCCCACATTTCTGTTCTGCACATCCAGACTGAAATTCTTTTTTTTTTTTTTTTAACATTTTTATTGAACTACAGATAATTTGCAATATTTAGTTTCATGTGTACAGCAAAGCGATTCATTTACACACACACACACATATTCTTTTTTGGATTATTTTACGTTTTAGGCTATTACAAAATACTTAGTAGAGCTTCCTGTGCTATACAGTAGGTCTTTGTTGGTTATCTATTAGATATATAATAGAGTGTATCTGTCAGTCCCAAGCTCCTAATTTATCTGTTCTCAGCCCCCTCCATCCCCTTTGGTAGACATGTTTGTTTTCTATGTCTGTGGGCCTGTTTCTGTTGTGTAAGTAAGTTCATTTGTAATATCTTTTAGATGCCACTGTATAAGTGATATCCTATGGCTTTTGTCTTTATCTGACTTCACTTAGTATGGTCATCTCTGGGGCCATCCGTGTTGCTGCAGAGGGCGTTATTTCATTCTTTTTTATGGCTGAGCACTGTTCCATTGGGTTTACATACCACATCTTCCTTATCCATTTATCTGCTGATTCTTGGGGGAAAAATATCTCAAAATGGGTGATAGGTGGCAAGTGCGTCAACCCACAGAAACGGAAAGGAAGGGACCCTCCCAGCCGAGGACCCCCAGGGAGCCAGCTCTCCTATGATGGGGGACCCTGACCTGAGCTGTCAGCTATGAGAGTCACGGGCCCCAAGCAGCCATTAACACTTGAAATATACAACATGCGCTGGATCCTAAGGCTCAGCATAAGAAAAGGATGCTGTTATGAGCTGAATTGTGTCCCCAGGAAATTCATGTGCGGGAGCCCTGCCCTTCCTGCCTCAGAATATGACTCTGTTGGAGATGGGTTTGGATCCAGGATGGCCGATCTCCTTATAGAAGAGGGGGCCTGGACACAGCCACGCCGAGCAAGGCCTCTGAGGATACGGCTGAGCATTTGCCTTACAAGCCGAGGAGAGAGGCCTCAGAGGAAACCAGGCTTCTGATGACTTGATTTCGGTTTCTCGGCTCCAGAACAGGAAGGAAGAATGTGTTTAAGGCACCCGATCTTTGTTGTGTGTGTACATGTGTGTGTACGAGTGTGTGCTAAGTCGTGTCCTACTCTTTGCTGCAAATCTGTGGACTGCAGCCCGCCAGGCTCCTCTGTCCATGGAAATCTCCAGGCAAGAACACTGGAGTGGATTGCCATCCCCTTCTGCAGGGGATCTTTCCGACCCAGGGATCGAATCCACGTCTCTGACATCTCCTGCATTGATGGGCGGGTTCTTTACCACTCACGCCACCTGAGTACTTTGTTACGGCAGCCTGTCAAATACTGAAATGGCAATAGTCCAGATATAGTGAATATTACTAAAATGAAGGCCAGTTTTTAAAATGTGGCTACCAGAAGATCTAAAATTGCATGTGTGTCTTGGCCGATGTTCCGTTGGATGGTGCTGCTCTGAGCCAGACTTTGCTATCGTCGAGGATGGTTTCTGCTAGTGCTTTCATCCACGGACTGTTGGGAAGTTGATGCTTGCCTACCCCTCCATTTGAGGTCCTCACTGGCAGCAGCATTGCTTACATGCCTGTTGGGACATATGCCTTACCCTAAATGAATATTTGAAAAACTGAAATAAATCTAAAAGAAATAGACTCTGACTTCACTGCTCATTCAAGACCCACATTAGAATTTTCTTGTGTATTATATTGAAATCACATGAATTTCTTTGATTGATTTTACACCTGTTTTATATTAGGGAAAAAAATTCTGGTTTAAAACCATATATTCAGCTCAGTGGTTAAAGAACCCACCTGCCAATTCAGGAGACCTAGTTTCGATCCCTGGGACAGGAAGATCCCCTGGAGTAGGAAATGGCAATCCACTCTGGTATTCCTGCCTGGAAAATCCCATGGACAGAGGAGCCTGGCAGGCTACAGTCCATGGGGCTGCAAAACAGCTGGACATGACTTAGCAGCGGCACAACAACAATAATTCAGGTGAGAGGCCTTCATATTGCAGTTGAACTTGAAGGCTAGAGATGGCTGGGGACCACGCGATTGTATAATGAATGGTATCTGAACCTGGCAAAGGTGTGACTGGGGTAGCGCTCCATTGGTACAGGCTGTCCCCTTAGGTGATTAGGGAAGCCTTCACTCTGTCCTTAATAGGTGGGAACGTTACTCATCCTAGAGCTCATTTTCAGTGAGTGTTTTAAGTGTATGCAGCTTTCTAGGGGAAGTAAGAACTTACAGAATCCAGTGCAGATTTGTGTCCTGGGAACTGTGCTCACAGGCCCTTAAAGGAGCCGGGGTCCATCGGACCTCTCAGACATCGGATACCAGCGTCTGCGGGGACAGCCCAGGGCACCAGCATGAGACTGGGGTCGGATTATATTCAAAGTCTCTCCACCTCTGTGCTCAGAAAGCAGCAACGCTGAATGGATTTTCTGCTCCATTATATTGGACACTCCAGCTTTTGCATTAGGCTCTGTTATCTTTCCGTATTTCTTCTGCACAAAAAATCACTCTTTTATTTTTGCTTTTCCACTGTTTAAAAGTTTTGAATGTCTTTCAGCCCAGCTCTTGGTCTTTTTATCTTTTTCTTTCTCTCTAAAAAAAAAAGAAAGAAATGCCATTTCCATCTGTTTTCCATTTCATTCTTCTGCCTTATTCCTTCCTGGGCTAATAATTAGTCCCCACTCCTTTCTGTTCTCGTTTCACCACCCGTTTGAGCCCCTTCGGAAAGCCCGCCGCCAGGTCTTATCACGGCAGTCGAGCATTCTGTTCCGAAGATGCTCTGAGTTGTCTTATTGTGTTTGGTTGAGGCCTAGTAATTTTCAATAAAGCTCTTAATCCAAGTACTTCACTGAAAAATTACCAGGCTTCTCTACAGAGGGCACGTTGAAAATAGAAGCCCCGCTCTCAGAGAAATGGAGTCGGAGTGAGGGAGGCGGTGAACCCTATGTTCACCACCTCAAAAACCAGGAGCCAGCCTGGCACTGGCAAAGGGGCTCGTGGCTGACGGCCCACGTGGTGTCTGAAGCTCCGGGACTATTTTCGACTGGAGCTCTGTCTTCTCTTCCCTTAAAATAACCTCGCCTTGACGAAGTTTGCACTTTGCCTTGTGCCCAAGTCAAAAAAAAAAAAAAAAAAGAGGCATCCTACATCATCCCGTGAACTAAAAATAGGGGTTTGGAAGCAAGTTTCCACTTTTAGTGAAATGGCTGGGGTGCTTTTCTGAGTATTGGGGCTGACATTTTCTCACCCTCTGTTTCCTTCTTGAAAGCACAGTTGTCAGTCAGAGGAATTACAGGTACGAGCATCCCATCACCCTCTTTCTTGGTATAGTCTCAGCATTTCCAGAATTTTTGAAAATTCTTATATTTGCTAGAATCTGTTCAATTAGCAAGAATCTGGCTGGAGTGAGCATAGAGATTGTGTGTTAATTATGACTGGCTCCCAGAAAAGAATCATTTGTGATCAGTGCAGAGAAAATCGAGGTTTGGAATTGGTATCAACCCTGCCCACCCCATCTTCCCACCCTGCACGACCCCTCACTTGTGTTTCTGCTGCCCAGTCTCCTGGGTGCCAGGTGCCACCTGCCTGCATGAATTACAGGGGGTAGGGGAGGCCAAGGGCCTGCCTCGAGCTGAGAAGTCTACAACCAGGGCTAATGGATGAGCAGGCAAAGAGCAAAGCCTGCCCCCTGACTGTTGCGCTGGTGGGTTCAGGGTCTACCAGCCTAACAGGTATGGGAATGATTCCCCTCCTGAGGAGAAAGGGCAGGCCTCATCGGAAGGTGACTTGTAAACTATCTTGGGCTTCCCTGGTGGCTCAGGGGTAAATAATCCACCTGCAGTGCAGCAGTCACAGGAGACGGAGGTTCGATCCCTGGGTTGGAAGACCTCCTGGAAGAGGGTATGACAACCCACTCCAATATTCTTGCCTGGAGAACCCCATGGACAGAGAAGCCTGGCAGTCGGACATGACTGAAGCTACTTAGCACACATCACAAGCTGGGTCTTGAAGGAAGAGATGAAGCTTGCAAGGTGATAGCTGGCAGGAGCTGGGATTCTGAAGTGTGGGGGATGGGACGGGATTCCAAAGAGTGGGAACCATATTGATCAAGGCCAGGGCTTCTGAAGCCAGTCTGTCAGGGCGGTGAGGGTCCTGGGAGACACAGATGCAGAGAACTTGGGAGCCAGTCTGTCCATGGCCTTGCATGTCTCCTAAAGATTTGACTTGCTCCACAGTCACAAAGGGGGCTTCCCAGCTGGCACTAGTGGTAAAGAACCTGCCTGCCCGTGCAGGAGACGCAAGAGACACGGGTTCGATCACTGGGCCGGGAAGATCCGCGGGAGGGCATGGCAACCACTCCAGTTTTCTTGCCTGGAGAATTCCATGGACAGAGGAGCATGGCAGGCTATATAGTCCATAGGGTCGCAGAGAGCTGGACATGACTGAAGCGACTGAGCATGCTCGCACATAGACCCAAGGAGCCAGTGAGATTTTATGAACATAAGCAAGGTTGCCTTCACTGTCCTCCTTTCAGGGAGTGATTTGGGCTCACGGTGGCAGAAGCCCAGTGGGTGGGGGGCTGGGGCAGGGGTCCAGGCCCGGGATGTGGGGGCAGTGGGGACTAGGAGAGGCAGGGTGCTCCAGAGGCTTGAAGTCAGCTGACTGCACAGAGTCTCTCATATGGGGTCAGTGTCAGATGTGTGCACGCCCAGAGGAGCCGGGTACCCAGCACGGCTCAGAGGCCCGAGCACAAGCCTCCCGTGGCTGCAGAGCTGACAGGAGAGCGACTTCCAATCAGCCCAGGGAGGTTTGACTCCCTTGCAGGCAGCTCCGGCAGCTCTGAGTGTTTCCACTCCTCTCCTGCACATGGGAATTCTTGGTCAGTCACTGATTTTCTAGCTGGTGGTCCCCAGGCTGGGTGGGACATGTCTGGCCTCACTCGGCCGGTTGCACTCTCGGCCATGGGTCAGTATCAGTCCCTCTGGTCCAGGGACATCTGTCCGTGCTCCCGTCCAAGGCTGTTCCCACCCCCCAGGCCCCGGACCTCCAGGCCCATCCAGGACATCACTCCGGCCCATCTGTCTTCTTCCCACTGGCCACACGGGCTTCCTCTCTACTGGCTCATACATACTTGCCTGCTAATTTGCTTCAGTTGTGTCTGACTCTTTGCAGCTCTATGGACGGTAGCCCACTGGAGTCCACCCATGAGATTCTCCAGGCAAGAATACTGGAGTGGCTTGCTATGCCCTCCTCCAGGGGATCTTCCTTATCCAGGGATCAAACCCACATCTCCTGCATGGGCAGGCAGGTTCTTTACCACTAGTGCCACCTGGGAATCCCACATACTCGCCTACAACTGTGCTATTATTTCCCCCATCTTTCAAAAAAGTTGTCTTTCATTCTAACTCCCCTCTCCAGCTACTGCCTGTTTCTTTTATTCCTCAGATCCTCCTCCAAGAACTGTGTGTACCCCTCCTTATGCTCTCTGAACCCACCCCCATCACAGGTGCCCAGTAATTCCTGCAGAGTGAGGGGTGAGTGGCAGAGTGGGTCCATTCTCCTTCTGATCAAACCACCAAGCAAAACGCAGCTGTCTCTTTCAATGCCTGGTTTAGGCTTTCTAAGGGCATGCAGAACTACAAAGGTCCTTTATGAAAGAAAAAGGCAAAAAAAAAAATCTCTCTCTTTTTTTTTTTTTTTAAATTGTTCGTTTCCTATTTTCCTCCCAGGGGCATTAAAAGTGAGCATATCATTTTCCATTTAGACTAATAAAGACTTGCTGTGGGGCAGAGAGGAAAATGCTTTTGAGGGGCAATTTAATTCCTGGGTACGTGACAGTCCCAGAAGGCAGGATTCATCTTCGAGTCAGGGTGAGAATCCTCCCGTCAAGGCTTCTTCAGTCTGGCCTGAGTCCCAGATCCCGCTGTGTTTCCTGTCCTACTCCAGGGCAGGCAGCCCGGCCACCTTTCTCGGGCGGCTGGTGCGGTGGTGTGTGTGCTCTCAGAGAGGGTGGTGTCATTAAGTGAAACCAGGCAACTTTGGAGTAGACCTCAGTGAGAATGCGCCATTGCAGGCGTGAGGGTGGTGATGCTGCACCTCAGAAATGTCTTCAGAAAGTGTCCAGCCTTTTCTCAGATCAGTGGAAACCAAGGGAGACCAGCAGGAAGACCCAGGATGGGGCATGGCTCAGGGAGAGAAGGAGAGGCTTAGAGAGAGGGGAGGAACCCACAAGGAGTCTCCATTCTGTAAAGGAGAAGACTCGCTGGACCCTCTCCCTGCTGGACCACACCCCTCAGAGTCACCATGGAGACACATCTTTCCAGAGGACTCCAGCCCCTCATCCTCGGGGGACTGGGAAGAGATGCTCACTCACGTCACTCCTGTAGTGAAGCTCTCACTAACCAGGATGGAAGGCTACTTCTGGGCCACCCTGGCCCCCTCGCTGCTGATAACCCTAAACCAGTTCTCTGGAATCTTCCACAGTGTTGAATCTACATCTCTTCACAAGTCAGAGACCCGTGCAGGACCCTAGAAAATTAGAAGGTGCTAGAATATGACCACTCAGAAAACCAGGTGAGTTTTAGAGTGTCTGAAATCCAAGCCTCCCATGAAACATCTCGACTGGCGATTGGCTCGCAGCTAGTTGGTGATTGCGCTCAGAGCTGCCCATCAGTATCCTGGGGTCGTGGCTGGGCTGCGTTGTTCTTCAGGGGGCTGTTGTCCAGGCTGCCCTCTCACCTCGCACCTGCTGCTACGCCCTGACCCGTCCCCCTGCCCGACTGGTCACTCATCAACCTCACAGTTTTGTCTAAGAAAGCAACTGCCAATATGCTCTCTGTGGCCACTTCTAATGAAGTTTCGTCAGGGGGAAAAAGGATTTTCTGTTCATGAAACTTGCAGAGGTTCCGAAATAAAAGGTGATCATCTCAAGAGAATATAGCCGAAGACCATCTGATGAAAACAGAGGGTGGGGAGGGTGTGCTCCACGTTGAAAGGCCAAGGACGCTAGGAAACGGATTCTGGACTTCAAATCAGAACAGGAAGCAGAGCATTGACAGGGTGCTTTTTTCACTTGTGGCCATGGTGACCCCCATCGGCCTATGGCACATCTAAGCACAGGGCCAGGACAGGATGTTCAGTCACACACGTTAAAGCGACTGTTCTACCAAGATAATCTAAATCTCTGTCATATGGAATCTGTTTTCTCTCTGGCACAGAAATATTTTCCAAGGTATTCACATGGGAAATATGAGTGTCCCACACTCTGTAGAGCCCTCGCCAAGTGAAAGTAGAAGCGGATCTCCTTAACACAGGAGCCGTTAAAACGTGCAGGGGTCGGGGAGAGGAATCTATGTTTATAGAAAATCTGACAAAGAGCACAACCACGTGACCCCTGCGTGAGTTGGATATTTACTCAAGATGTGTCTGTGCTGCGTGGCTCAGATGGGAAAGAATCCGTCTGCAATGCAGGAGGCGTGGGTTGGATCCCTGGGTTGGGAAGATATCCTGGAGAAGGGAATGGCAACCCACTCTAGGACTCTTGCCTGGAAATTTCCACGGACAGAGGAGCCTGGCGGGCTACAGTCCATGGAGTCGTGAAGAACCAGACACGACTGAGCAACGTTCTCTTTTTCCACTTGTATTTCTTTAAAACAAATTACTTTTGCTAGATAGCTAAAGCAGCTCCTCTGTCTAGAAACAGATTAAGCAGTACATTAGAAGCTCTAAGACTGTAGGCAGCTCAGGGAGTGGTGTCTTCGCCCCTGAGTGAGAACTACAACTGGAGCTAATGATTTCTCTGAAATGGAAGTGTACTGAGGGAGGAATTGGTCCCTGGAGCTTAAAAGAAACAGAAGAAGTGGAGAAGCTCCCTCTTCTGAGAGATGGAGGCTGGGACTTTGGCAAAGGACCCGAGCGCGCTGGAGCAACAGCTGGAGACGTTCAGAGAGTGCAGACATTCGGAGGGTGAGAGCTTCGGCAGGATGGAGGAGCCAGGAGGGGCTTCCTGGGGAGAGAAGCATGTGGTCCTCCAAAGAGCATCTCAGCCACTTTCTCTCTCTCCCGGCTGCTGGTCCTATCTCTGAAATCTTTCTCTCCTCTGAGCTTATCTTTATGATGTCTTTCAAAGTATTAAAATACAATTTCGGAATAGCTTTTTTCTCATCAAAAATAGCAGATGGTGTCTTTAAGCAGCAGCTGTGTGAAGAGTATTTTAAGTCTATTGGGTGATTCAGTAATAAGTAAGGCCGTCGACCGTGTGGTTCTGCTAAGAAAAGGCAAAGACTGGTGGGCAGGTGAGGATTCAGCACCAAGGGTATGCCAGGTGTGGGACCAGCTCCCTGTGTTCCGAGTAAGAGCCTGGAGTTAGGGACTAGCTTAGCATCCTTGAAAACCTATATCAGAAGGAGGGGGTGGAGGGCAGCTGGAAGGGCTGGCAGATGGTCATAGTTATGGGCTGAATGCTTGCATTCCTGCAAAAGTCATATGTTGAACAACCCTGACCCCCACCCCCTCCCCGCCATGAAATGGTGCTCGGAGACGGAGCTCTGGGGGGTTCATTGTGTTTAGATTGGGTCATAATGAGGGTGGGACCCCCATGATGGGATTAGTACCCTTTTGAGGAGAGGAAGGAGATCTCGCTTAAGGCCATACAAGCATGCAGTGAGAAGGCGACTGTCTGCGAGTCAGGAGAACCCTCACCAAGACCGAAATCTGCCTGCACCTTGAGCTTGAACTTCCCAGCTTCCAGAACTGTGAGAGGGAAGTGTCTGTTTTGTGGGATTTTGTTACAGCAGCTCCAACTAAGACACTCATCGAGAGAAGGAACTTTGGAAAACGATGAGTCTACCCCATTGTCTGCCCTTGGGCGGGTAGCTTGCCTGTCCGACCCCCAGCTTCCTTATCTGCAAAACAGGTGTAATAATAACAGCCACCTGATGTGATACTTAAATGAGACGATGCAGATGGCATCTTGCTGGACAAAGAGTAAGCTGGAAATCACTTGCCTTCGTGATTGGTGCTACTAACTTATGGGGATACTTCCAGTGGAGAAGTGGGCAGTTCATCTCTGGGGACCCAGTAAGTGAGGTGGTCTGACACTTTGCTAATTCTAAGTCTGTAGTTGTTACTTTTAATACTCAAAGGTTTGAAAGAGGGGAACCCTGGGTCCTTGTGATAGTACAGAGAAGTGTGGGTAGCACCCAGGAAGGCTTCCTGGAGGAGACAGTCCCTCCGAGTTTTCCATGTTCTCAAGCAGACCACTGTATTTTATTTCCTTCCCCCACCCAAATAAGGGAAATTCAGGCCTCACTCGTGTGTCAGTTAATTAGTCCACATGTTTCAAAAGTTTATCAGCATTTTAATAAATGTTACCTGATTAGGGAACCACTTTTAAACTATTATCATTCCGAATTCTCCCTTTCAGAATGATGGCAGGTTTTACATTCTCATGGTTCAGTTCGGTTCAGTAGCTCAGTTGTGTCTGACTCTTTGCGACCCCATGGACGGCAGCACACCAGGCTTCCCTATCTGTCACCAATTCCTGGAGTTTACTCCAACTCATGTCCATCGAGTCTGCGATGCCATCCAACCATCTCATCCTCTGTTGTCCCCTTCTCCTCCCACCTTCAGTCTTTCCCAGCATCAGGGTCTTTGCACATGGGTCAGTTCTTCTCATTTCGTGGCAAAACTATTAGAGTTTCAGCTTCAACATCAGTCCTTCCAATGAATATTCAAGACTGATTTCCTTTAGGATGGACTGGTTGGATCTCCTTGCAGTCCAAGGGACTCTCAAGAGTCTTTTCCAACACCACAGTTCAAAAACATCAATTCTTCGGGGCTCAGCTTTCTTTATAGTCCAACTCTCACATCCCTGTCTCTTATACACATCTGAGGGGTGAGTGGCAGAGTGGGTCCATTCTCCTTCTGATCAAACCACCAAGCAAAACGCAGCTGTCTCTTTCAATGCCTGGTTTAGGCTTTCTAAGGGCATGCAGAACTACAAAGGTCCTTTATGAANAGTCCAACTCTCACATCCATACCTGACTGCTGGAAAAACGATAGCTTTGAGTAGATGGACCTTTGTTGGCAAAGTAATGTCTCTGCTTTTTAATATACTATCTAGGTTGGTCATAGCTTTTCTTCCAAGGAGTAAGTGTCTTTTAATTTCATGGCTGCAGTAACCATCTGCAGTGATTTTGGAGCCCAGAAAAATAAAGTCAGCCACTGTTTCCCCATCTATTTGCCATGAAGTGATGGGACCTGATGCCATGATCTTAGTTTTCTGAATGGTATCTGCCCATATAACATGAACTTCTTGCAAGCCTTAAATCAGAGTTGAAATAGATCCTTGTCTTTCTGACCACCGACACATAGCTCTTTTAAGTGGGATGATTTGGGAAAGTACCAAAGTCCGATCCTTGGTTTCTGCAGAAACGCTGCTCTCAACCTCACCCAGCAGTTTCCCTGCTGGGCTCCCCGGCTGCCCTGGCAGATGGGCTTCAGAGGCCGGCCTGCAGAGGGGCAGGACCGGCTGGCTGGCTGCCCTGATCAGGGGCGACAGCCAGTATGATTGATGAGCCAGTAGCTGACCGGTCTGGTCAACCGAGGCCCAAGCCAAAGGACGTGGGGCTTGTAGAAAAGACCTGTATTTTTCTAGTGTCTTCAGGTTAAGCAGGCGTGTTTCCAGCTTGTTGCATCGTGAATGGCGATGTTGCTGTTTCTCTCTCTGACCGTATAATTCGGGTTTGCGTTTCTCTTGCCCTTGTTTTTCTCTCTTCCCTCACAGATGTGGGAGGAGGCCATCGCCCTGGGCAAGGAGCTGGCAGAACAGTATGAGAATGAAATGTTTGATTATGAACAGCTCAGTGAGTTGCTGGTAAGTCTTCCTTTCCTTCTCTTTGAAAAAAACAAGCAATCTCACCTTGTTCTTCTGAAAGTTTTCCTTCCCTTCTTCTTCTTCATTTTTTTAAAATGCAACAGCCATTTATTTTATATTCATTTCTTTGGCCTCCCTGAGCGACATGTGAGATCTTAGTTCCTCATCCAGGGTTGGAACTCATACCCTGTGCAGTGGAAGCATGGACATGTCCTAACCACTGGACCGCCAGGGAAGTCCCTCTTTTCCTTTTAACGTCAGGATTTTCCTTCATTCTGTCCAGGAGGACCGTTTTGATTTCTTTGCTGGTTGATTCTGGCTCAGCAGCATTCCGCACTGAGCTTCTGTCATCAAACTCGAAGATGCCTCTGAAGGGTGTGCATGTGAACAACCACTGAGCCCAGGTGCCTGGTGGTCTGGATGCTCAGAGGTCCCCAGGAGGCTCCAGTGGTTTCAACTCTGAGCCCCTCTCCACGAAGGACTGATGGAGGGTGGCCCAACCCTTTGTCCTTCCATAGAAGCTACCAGTTTCTAATTACCACTTTCTCTGCTGAATTGTTTTTGTATCCAGCAGATCGACTTAATGATCTTGTAATGTGTATCATGAATGTGGAACAGAACTCTGCCTTTTTAAATCCTTTCCTAATGTATCCCATTATCTGACCGATTTTAAAAATACTAAAGACCGGACATTGAATCAGAACAAAAGGCATCTCTCTGGCACCTCTTTGGTGATGAAAACACCTGTAAATCACAGCCAGTTGCTGAATTTGGCTTTCTGGTCAGATTCACCTGCTGAATGCTGGGCAATGAATGGAAAGTACTGTCAAAGCTTCGTGGTGAGATTAAATTCCACGCCTGCATCCGTGCACCCCCACCTTCTCCCCCTCCCCCCCCCTAAAATTTCCAAAGC
>SJYV01039606.1:2173637-2180198 GCA_006410875.1 Neotragus pygmaeus | reverse complement strand
CCACCTTCTCCCCCTCCCACCCCCTAGAATTGCCAAAGCTGGAAGAACCCAGACACATGGATGCTCAGATACTCCATTCAAATCTGAAATGCATTTCTTCTCTTCTTTTCAGAAGAAACAGGCTCAGTTTTATGAAAACATCGTCAAGGTGATTCGTCCCAAGCCTGACTACTTTGCCGTCGGTTACTACGGACAAGGATTCCCCACCTTCCTTCGGGTAACTCTGGGCTCTGGATTGGGCCACCATTGCTCCCTGGGCAGCCAGCGCCTCCTCTTTCTGAGGAAGGATTTGGTTTGCCTCTCAAGTGCGACTCTAAGTGAAGCCGCTCAGTCGTGTCTGACTCTTTGCAACCCACGGACTGCAGCCCACCAGGCTCTTCTGTCCATGGGATTTTCCAGGCAAGGATACTGGAGTGGTTTGTCATTTCCTTCTCCAGGGGATCTTCCTAACCCAGGGATCGAACCCGAGTCTCCTGCACTACAGGCAGATTCTTTACCGACTGAGCCACCAGGGAAGCGACTCAGTATTATTTTCACACCTCTGTACTTGGCTCAGGTTGCCAGAGAGGGGCTGATGATGTGTGTGTGTTTTTTTTTTTGATTGCATATAAGCATTCCATCTCTCTTTTCCTAAAGAGAGCTCTTCGTCAGAGATTTATGTGTATTTTAAAAATTATAGTAAGAAATGCGTAACATAGGGCTACGCTGGTGGCTCAGTGGTCAAGAATCTACCTGCCAATGCAGGGGACGCAGGTTCAATCCCTGGGTCAGGAAGATCCCCTGGAGAAGGAAATGACAACCCACTCTCCAGTATTCTTGTCTGGAGAATCCCATGGACAGAGGAGCCTGATGGGCTATAGTCCATGGGGTCACAAAGAGTCAGACATGACTGAGCAACTCAAGAACAGCAATGCATAACATAGAAGTTACCGTCTCCACAGTCTTTTAAGTGTACAGTTCAGTGGCGTTAGATATATTTACCCTGTTGTACAACAGTTCCCACCACCCCTCTCCAGATTATTTTCATCTTCTGAACCTAGAACTCCAATCCCAGTAAACAATAATTTCCCTCTCTCTCCTCCCCAGGCACCCCAGACCTTACTTTCTGTCTCAGAATTTACTTGATTCTATGGACCTCACTTAAGTGGATTCGTATAAAATGTGTCCTTTGTGTTTGGCTCACTTCCCTTAGCATAATGTCTTCAAGGCTGATCCACGAGGTAGTGTGTATCAAAACTTCATTCCTTCTTATGGAAGAGTAATATCCCCTCATGTCAACGCACCACATTTTGTTTATCCACTCGTCCTTGGCAGACTTCGTCTGGGCTAATATGAATAATGCTGCTATGAACGTATGTATTTTTGTTTCTTCTTTTGGCTGTGTGGCTTGTGGGATCTCGGATCCTCGACCAGGAATCGAACCTGGGTCCTTAGCAGTGGGAGTACAGAGCCCTAACCCTTGGATCACCAGGGAATTTCCAAGCATGTATATTTTAAAGTATATGAGAAACTGGCAATGAATTTCCAGTGCTAGAAACTCGGAATCACACTCCATCCCTGAGACAAGCATGTTCTCTTTGACGTGACTGAAGAAATAGTGTGATCATCAGTCAAATCACCCAAAAATCTTTAGCCCAGAAATCTTGTAAATAAATGCTGCCTAGGAGAAGGCACCACTCCAGTACTCTTGCCTGGAAAATCCCATGGACGGAGGAGCCTGGTGGGCTGCAGTCCATGGGGTCACGAAGAGTCGGACATGACTGAGCGACTTCACTTTCACTTTTCACTTTCATGCACTGGAGAAGGAAACGGCAACCCACTCCAGTGTTCTTGCCTGAAGAATACCAGGGACGGTGGAGCCTGGTGGGCCACCATCTATGGGGTCCCACAAAGTCGGCCACGACTGAAGCGACTTAGCAACAGCAGCAGCAGCCTACTAATACAGTTGTTTGGTGGTGGTGGTTTAGTCACTGAGTTGTGTATGATACGACTCTCTGTGACCCCCATGGATGGTAGACCCGCCCCCACCCTGCCCTGCCAGATGCCTCTGTCCATGGGATTCCCCAGTCAAAAATACTGGAGAGAGTTGCCATTTCCATCTCCAGGGGATCTTTGCAACCCAGGGATGGAAACAGTCTCTCAAATAGAAAAAGAGGAGAAGGAAAAAGAGCCCAATAGAATAGTTTAGAGTTTCTCAAAAACTCTTTCTTGGATGCCATTGACTGTGTCTCTCTGTCATTTCTTACCCTCTTTTTTTTTTTTTTTTTAATGGCACCTGGTTTTCTGTCTTCCTTGGAGCCCATGCGTGATTCTTCTGGTTTTAAGGAAGCAGGCACTATACCCAGGGCACACCTGTCTGGGGCAGACAGATCTCCCAGATGTCTGGGGCAGGTAGATCCAGCTGGGAGACTCTCCCAGCCTCAAAGGTGTGTTTCTTTGGCCCCAGCGTTTCCGAACCCCCAGGAGTCCCTGGGAGGATATGAGACATCCCTTCACACTGGCACCAGCAAAAGGGACTTACTTGCTGAAGACCTGTCGTTCTTTATAGAAATGTCAGCAGGTGGCCCTTGCAGGACCTGCTCCAGGAGGTGACCGGTCGGTTGATCCACACACGCAGGGTCCTGGCTGGGTGCCTGGGGCATCTGGGTTGTCCCTGTCACTGCCTGTCAGTCTCTCCTTGACCCCCGAAGTCCTGGTCATGCAGCTCTAGCCATGAACACCGAAGATAGTGGTTGATCAGAAACTCAGATTCTGGAGAAAGTCTTCCCTTCCAAAGAATGAATAAAAGATGTTTGATGATAGCCCTGAATTAAGGAAGATTTCAACATTAAGAGCCAATCTTTAATTAATTAATAAGGCTTTGATTAAGGTGTGTGAATCTGTACATACACCTCTGAGTGTGTGTCTAAGAAAAATCTAGAGGGAGAGACAAGCCCTGCACCCCGCTGAGCTGAGTGGTGCTGGGTGGGGAGTGCGGGCCGCCCTCTGTGGACACTGCTAGGATTTAAGGCCGCCATGCTCTGTCCCGGCGTCCTGACCTGGCAACCATGTGGGCTGAGCACCTCTCGGTCCCCGAGCCAGCTGATGCCAGGGATTTCCTGGGAGGGCACGCGAGACCCACGCTCCAGGGACCATACGGGGTCACCTGCCTGTCAAAAGGACAATGCAGAGCTTAAAGGGCTTGATTAATGCTGAACTGACTTTCCCGCCACACCCGGCTGGTTTTGTGGGGCTACAGCAACGTATTTATTACACTTCACAGGCTACGTGTCCGGGGTCGACCTGACGATGACATTGGCAGTTCCAAGAAAGGGGGCAGGATATTTGTCTGCTTCGGGAGGCACTGGGGGCACAGCCTTGGAGAACTGATTCGCTGGCTCCCCTTTGTGTTTCTTGCAGAACTGATCACATGTGGAGCTTTTTGCATTTATATTAATATTTATGTTTCTTACAAGGAATAAATATCTTTGACTATACCTACACTGCCCTCCTCTTTTCAGGCTTGAAGGGACCACTTCAGAATGCAAAGTAATTGATGTTTCTAGAAAATGTTATTAGTGTTTCCATCTATAACTCACTAGTGTTTTTCTATTAAAGCCTTTATATACACTTTTATTAGTATGTCTCCCTTCCAGTATAAAGCCTAATAAATGCNTTTTCCAGGCAAGGATACTGGAGTGGTTTGTCATTTCCTTCTCCAGGGGATCTTCCTAACCCAGGGATCGAACCCGAGTCTCCTGCACTACAGGCAGATTCTTTACCGACTGAGCCACCAGGGAAGCGACTCAGTATTATTTTCACACCTCTGTACTTGGCTCAGGTTGCCAGAGAGGGGCTGATGATGTGTGTGTGTTTTTTTTTTTGATTGCATATAAGCATTCCATCTCTCTTTTCCTAAAGAGAGCTCTTCGTCAGAGATTTATGTGTATTTTAAAAATTATAGTAAGAAATGCGTAACATAGGGCTACGCTGGTGGCTCAGTGGTCAAGAATCTACCTGCCAATGCAGGGGACGCAGGTTCAATCCCTGGGTCAGGAAGATCCCCTGGAGAAGGAAATGACAACCCACTCTCCAGTATTCTTGTCTGGAGAATCCCATGGACAGAGGAGCCTGATGGGCTATAGTCCATGGGGTCACAAAGAGTCAGACATGACTGAGCAACTCAAGAACAGCAATGCATAACATAGAAGTTACCGTCTCCACAGTCTTTTAAGTGTACAGTTCAGTGGCGTTAGATATATTTACCCTGTTGTACAACAGTTCCCACCACCCCTCTCCAGATTATTTTCATCTTCTGAACCTAGAACTCCAATCCCAGTAAACAATAATTTCCCTCTCTCTCCTCCCCAGGCACCCCAGACCTTACTTTCTGTCTCAGAATTTACTTGATTCTATGGACCTCACTTAAGTGGATTCGTATAAAATGTGTCCTTTGTGTTTGGCTCACTTCCCTTAGCATAATGTCTTCAAGGCTGATCCACGAGGTAGTGTGTATCAAAACTTCATTCCTTCTTATGGAAGAGTAATATCCCCTCATGTCAACGCACCACATTTTGTTTATCCACTCGTCCTTGGCAGACTTCGTCTGGGCTAATATGAATAATGCTGCTATGAACGTATGTATTTTTGTTTCTTCTTTTGGCTGTGTGGCTTGTGGGATCTCGGATCCTCGACCAGGAATCGAACCTGGGTCCTTAGCAGTGGGAGTACAGAGCCCTAACCCTTGGATCACCAGGGAATTTCCAAGCATGTATATTTTAAAGTATATGAGAAACTGGCAATGAATTTCCAGTGCTAGAAACTCGGAATCACACTCCATCCCTGAGACAAGCATGTTCTCTTTGACGTGACTGAAGAAATAGTGTGATCATCAGTCAAATCACCCAAAAATCTTTAGCCCAGAAATCTTGTAAATAAATGCTGCCTAGGAGAAGGCACCACTCCAGTACTCTTGCCTGGAAAATCCCATGGACGGAGGAGCCTGGTGGGCTGCAGTCCATGGGGTCACGAAGAGTCGGACATGACTGAGCGACTTCACTTTCACTTTTCACTTTCATGCACTGGAGAAGGAAACGGCAACCCACTCCAGTGTTCTTGCCTGAAGAATACCAGGGACGGTGGAGCCTGGTGGGCCACCATCTATGGGGTCCCACAAAGTCGGCCACGACTGAAGCGACTTAGCAACAGCAGCAGCAGCCTACTAATACAGTTGTTTGGTGGTGGTGGTTTAGTCACTGAGTTGTGTATGATACGACTCTCTGTGACCCCCATGGATGGTAGACCCGCCCCCACCCTGCCCTGCCAGATGCCTCTGTCCATGGGATTCCCCAGTCAAAAATACTGGAGAGAGTTGCCATTTCCATCTCCAGGGGATCTTTGCAACCCAGGGATGGAAACAGTCTCTCAAATAGAAAAAGAGGAGAAGGAAAAAGAGCCCAATAGAATAGTTTAGAGTTTCTCAAAAACTCTTTCTTGGATGCCATTGACTGTGTCTCTCTGTCATTTCTTACCCTCTTTTTTTTTTTTTTTTTAATGGCACCTGGTTTTCTGTCTTCCTTGGAGCCCATGCGTGATTCTTCTGGTTTTAAGGAAGCAGGCACTATACCCAGGGCACACCTGTCTGGGGCAGACAGATCTCCCAGATGTCTGGGGCAGGTAGATCCAGCTGGGAGACTCTCCCAGCCTCAAAGGTGTGTTTCTTTGGCCCCAGCGTTTCCGAACCCCCAGGAGTCCCTGGGAGGATATGAGACATCCCTTCACACTGGCACCAGCAAAAGGGACTTACTTGCTGAAGACCTGTCGTTCTTTATAGAAATGTCAGCAGGTGGCCCTTGCAGGACCTGCTCCAGGAGGTGACCGGTCGGTTGATCCACACACGCAGGGTCCTGGCTGGGTGCCTGGGGCATCTGGGTTGTCCCTGTCACTGCCTGTCAGTCTCTCCTTGACCCCCGAAGTCCTGGTCATGCAGCTCTAGCCATGAACACCGAAGATAGTGGTTGATCAGAAACTCAGATTCTGGAGAAAGTCTTCCCTTCCAAAGAATGAATAAAAGATGTTTGATGATAGCCCTGAATTAAGGAAGATTTCAACATTAAGAGCCAATCTTTAATTAATTAATAAGGCTTTGATTAAGGTGTGTGAATCTGTACATACACCTCTGAGTGTGTGTCTAAGAAAAATCTAGAGGGAGAGACAAGCCCTGCACCCCGCTGAGCTGAGTGGTGCTGGGTGGGGAGTGCGGGCCGCCCTCTGTGGACACTGCTAGGATTTAAGGCCGCCATGCTCTGTCCCGGCGTCCTGACCTGGCAACCATGTGGGCTGAGCACCTCTCGGTCCCCGAGCCAGCTGATGCCAGGGATTTCCTGGGAGGGCACGCGAGACCCACGCTCCAGGGACCATACGGGGTCACCTGCCTGTCAAAAGGACAATGCAGAGCTTAAAGGGCTTGATTAATGCTGAACTGACTTTCCCGCCACACCCGGCTGGTTTTGTGGGGCTACAGCAACGTATTTATTACACTTCACAGGCTACGTGTCCGGGGTCGACCTGACGATGACATTG
>SJYV01039606.1:2162868-2166822 GCA_006410875.1 Neotragus pygmaeus | reverse complement strand
CATCCGCGACAGCTGAGACAAACATTTCAGCTCAGAGCGCACGCACACTGCCCTCCTGCTGGCCCCGACATTCAGGACCATCCAGCCTGGCCAGAGGAGAGAGGGCGTGTGGACCGCGAGCCCCGAGGTGCACACAGTCACGCCCCGCCTGTCCTGCCATGGAAACCCCGGCCTGCAGCGGGCCCCCTTCGGGCCCCCCTTGCCCACTCGGAGCTCTTATGACACCCCATGCCACTCCTGACGCCTCAGCTCTTCACGGCACGTCACATTTCCACGCGTGAACACACATGTGAGCACGTTCAGGACTGGGTTCTCTGTCCGTGAAGTGTGCTCAGGGAAACGATCACTCCCCCAACCTAACCACAGAGTCACAGGCCACAGAGTCTGGCTGCGAAACTTAATGCCAGCACTTGCTACCAAGAAACTTCCCTGCCTCCATCGTCAGACCCCTCATCTGTAAAATGGGTAAGTAGTAGCGTCTCCCACACAGGGACACTCCAAGATCAAAGGACGTGCTCAGTTCACTGTCTGATACGAAGCAAAAGTGTCCAGCAAATGAGGTCCTGTGGGAACCTTTGGCAGCAGCGGGGTACATCTGCTGGTTTATCATTGCTCCTTCTCAGTTTTACCATCTGTAGAATGGGGACTACAGCCTCGACTTTGCATGAGTTTTGTGTGGGTTTGGATAAAGCACAGAAAGTGTTGGCACATAGTAGATGCTCAGCTTATTTTGTCTGTGAGCAACAGGTCTATATATTTATATCCCCGGAGAGCTTTGTGGATGTAATAGACACTCCACAAACACTTGACTCCTTGAGAAAAGAATTCCTCGTGGTAATTGCCTGTATTCATACTGATACAAACTAACTCCACTCACCCTTTCAAAGGGAAATAAAAACAAAATATGAAGTTTCCCAGATGGCAAATGAGCATCCAATCAGCAAACATCACTTTGCAGAGCTCTGTGGGGCGAGTCCTGAGTTTCTCAATTGTACAACTGTGTATACGCTCCTGTCAGAAGGACTATTCAATCTGCCTTGCTTCATTTTTAAAAGTTAGCAGGTTTTCAGGCTCCAAAAGTATCATTATAGTTGGAATGGAATTCTGCCTCCTCCACCAGCAATGTAATAAAATCTTCGAGTCTGAGAAAAAGTCAGGAAAGTTCAAATGTCAGCCAGGTTAACATTAAAATTGTTAGAAAACAGGAACCGTAATTTGGGGATTGAAAAAGAGGTAGAATTCATGTTGTAAGTGCAAGTGGTCTGGAAATAGATGTTTATCTTGGCCATTTTCAGGGAAGTGACATCATATTGCACGTCTACTGGGATATTAGTCTTGCGTTTTTCAATCCAGATTTTGGCACTAAAGTTGGCAAAATTAGACCATTTCGTTAAACTGATCTTCAAGGCGTCCACCTCCCCAGCCCATTACAACACACCTATGACATGACTCGAGAACAATGGGTGAAAAATGGGCTATAAAGTAGGAATGGCCTGCTTCATGTAAAGTGGCTTTTATAGCGCAGCTGTACCTGCATTTATCGATACTGTAAAGCAGCGAGATCGTGCTGCTACAAAGCACAGCATTTGTTTAAAAAGAGAGAAGGAGAAAAAGAAAAACATATCTACCCATTAATTTTAAAAATGCAATCCCAAAGCCTTCTTAAGCTAACTGGGCACTTTGTAAAAAGCACTTGTCACTTGATCCTCTGACGTCTTCCACACTGATTTCGGAAGCTTCCTAAGATTTGTGAAACAGAAAGGCAATTTGGAGGAGAAAAAAGGAAAAAAAAAAAAAAAAGCTTTGTTGTACTGTAAAAGCAGTTTCCTTGTCCCACTCAGGAAAAGCCAGATATTCAAGTGCCTGGAACCTGTAAATGTGGCTTCACAGTCACAGGGATGCTGGGCCTGGCTGTGGGGGTGGGAGTAGGGGGTCTGCCCATCTTGGGTCTGAATGGGAAAAACTCCAAGTAGGAAATCCTGCAGGAGTTTTTATTGCCGATTTCCTTTCGGGAAGGTGGCATTGTTTCTGCCTACAATGACTGGGGAAGGTGTACGCTGGATGGGTTGACAGCTCCTTCAAGGCTCCCGCTGGCTGCAGGAGTGCATGGCTGCTGAGCAGGTCTGAGCTATTTATGAGTCAGAGCGTGCGGCTGCCCAAGTTTCCCTTCCCTCGAAAGGGCTTTTAGCATCGTGTTTTGATTAAGAAAACATTCTAAACACAATGCAAGGGGTATCTCCCTGCCTGCAGCGCTCTGTGTTCAAGAGTCAAATCCTCGCCCCTCCCATCAGCCGCAGATCCGAAAGCCCCGCTCTGAGGAGCCCAGCTGCCCCGCAGGCGCGGGAAAGGGCAGCTTCAGCCATTTCCTCCCCTGTTCCTGACACGTTCTTTACCAGAAACCCTGCTCCAGCGTCAGTGGACTCGGACACAATAGAATTCCATCCGCCGGGTTAAAGCAGGGCGCGCATTCAGAGCGACAGTAAAGCAAATGTTTAAGAAACCCATTATTGGTTTCATCTCAGGCCTGCTCTCCATCCCTCCCCGGCACCAAATGCCATCCTCGCGCCGAGGCAGATGTTGTCACAGCTGCCGCCTCGCAGAGCCGACAGTCTGCAGCGTGGGCCCCACGCTCGGGGTCCCAGGGGAGAGACCCAGGGCGACAGGAGGCAGCTCTGTCTCCAGTGCAACGCTGAGCTCAGCGCCGACCTGCCGCCAGCCTTGCGTGCGTCCTTACGGCTGCTNAGCTGCCGCCTCGCAGAGCCGACAGTCTGCAGCGTGGGCCCCACGCTCGGGGTCCCAGGGGAGAGACCCAGGGCGACAGGAGGCAGCTCTGTCTCCAGTGCAACGCTGAGCTCAGCGCCGACCTGCCGCCAGCCTTGCGTGCGTCCTTACGGCTGCTCTCTGGAAAACTTGCTCAGTGGAGCTCTGCTTCCTTCCCCAAGCTTGCTTGTCTCCACTCGCCTTCTTCCAACAATGGATGCTCCAGCCAGTATGCTTAGAGAGACACACAGCAGAGCAAACTGTTCCCTGGCCTACTCTGAAATCCTGCCCCCATCTCATCAGCCTGGCAAACTCCTCTTCATCCTCCAAAACCCACTGCAGCTTCTCCTTCTCTGTGAAGCCTTCCTTGATCCAACCACACCTGCTAAGTCACTTCAGTCATGTCTGACTCTTGGTGACCCTATCGACTGTAGCCCACCAGACTTCTCTGTCTATGGGATTTTCCAGGCAAGAGGGCTGGAGTGGGTTGCCATTTCTTTTTCCATACTCAACGTTAATCCTTCTGCACAACATCTGCATTTCAATATCTGTCTTACGTATTCTAGTTACAGCAGATCTAGTATCAGCATCTCAGATCCATGTCCAAATGCCTGCCCTGGGGGATTTCCCAGTCTACTGGTGAGGCCAAGCCTGGGTTTTATTGAACCTTTAATCCTCCACACCTGGCACAGTGTCTGGCACAGGCTGACGTAGAAAGAAGAGGAGGTGGGAGGGAAGAAAGGAACTAAAGGGAGGTTGGGGGCGAGGGTAAAGGAATGCCAGGCAGCCATGCCACCTCCGAGTGAAACACACTTCCAGAGTGAAAGCATACTCTAGAAGCCACCTTTGGAGATGCTGAGCAATCTCCACGGCAGGGTAGGGAGGGGGGAGCTCCTCGCTTCTCTTGACCTGAAAGTCTGTAGAGGCTGAGAAGGCTGAGGCTAACTTTGTGCTGGAGAAACCGGAGTCCTCCTGGCTGGAGAGCAAGCACCTTCTGCTTTACATGATACATATCTGCCTTGCGTCCAAGGGGCATCAAGAACTAAAAAGGATTGTCTCAGCCCGAAAAAAAGTGAAAAAGGCAACTGACCGTCTAGGCAAGCACCCCTGTCCTTGTCTTGTGTATTCAATGGTAGGCCTCTTATTGATGCTATGTTAAGGCTACACACCACCACAGTCTCACACTCACAGATC
>SJYV01039606.1:2147868-2157868 GCA_006410875.1 Neotragus pygmaeus | reverse complement strand
AGCCGTCACATCCACAAGCAGCATTTGTTTTCTTAACACTTTTTTTTTTCTCTTCCAGGATATGTAGCAGCAGAGGCCAACGTCTATAAATTTCTGACTTTGCGCCCTGCCCATTGTTCGCGTTTCCGTGTTTTTGATGACGGCTCTCTGCCGGCCGGGAATTCTCTTTGATGGGATTTCAGGTTTCGACAGCAAAGCGTTGTTTACTTTTCTCGATTCAGGTCCCCAAGTAAAGCGATCCTTCACTAATTCCCTCCTTGGAAAGCCCCTGTCTTCTGGTTCATGTTCATCGGGACTCAAGATAGGGGCCTGATCACTTTTTCGCAAGTCTCCCCAGTCCCGCCATGGGAAAGCTGTCAGGATGGGACCAGCTGGCCGTTGGGGTGATAGTGAGAGGCAATGTAGATGTGAACCCCGTCTCCTGGCGGCAGGTCAGCTGCGAGGCCACCTGTGCGTGTTTGGCCCCTAATTTCCCAGGATGCATCTTGTCCAGATAAACTCACATGTGCAGTTCTCTGGGGCTGTTAGATGCCAAAGTACCAGCAATATTAAGAGAAAATGGAAAAGGACGGGAAAGACACCCTTGCCGAGCCTACATCACCCAGTGTCTTGTTTCTCGGGAAGCTAGTGACGGTCACTGTCATCCCACTGCAAAATGGTGCAGCCCTTCTCTTATTAAATGTTGTTCCATGGTGATTTGAGCCAGTTCCAGGAGATTCTTGAATAACGGTCCTAATAGTGACGACCATAAAAAGTCTCCATCGCTCAGGCCTCCCACAACCACTGCACACAACACTGACGTCCACAGCATCCGGAAGTGGCAGCTGGCCACGAAGCTTCAAAATCAGTGCAAAATCGATGGCGTAAGATACGTTTAGTTTGGGGCATCTGTTGATCTGTGGCGCCTCCTATCAATGCCCAGCATCCTTTGAGCTCTCACAGGGTCACAGGGCCGCCTCCAGGGCTGTGTGCACACTGACCCCCAGGCGTGTGGCATAGCCCTGACTTTTGGCTGACTACTGAGTCGTTCCTACAGTGATAATGGTGTAGCATGTGCGTCTGTTGGAATATATAAAATTAGAGAGAGTCTCTGTTTGCTTTGGTCCTCTTTCTAGAGTAATTACAGTAACTGCCACTCATCCCTGTGCCATTGCCCTGCTTATTCTAGAGGCACCAGGCTAACCTGGCCATTAACGTTTAGCCATGCTAAGGAACAGACGGCAAAGCGACAACTTGTCACGCTGGCATTATCAGTGCTGCAGGATCCTCACGCCGCGGATCCCATTTTCACAGAATCTCCGAGCACTTAACTTGAGCAGGTAGGTACATGCAGTCCTTGAAGGCCACAGAGTGGTTTCTAAATTTGCTTCCCCTTTAACTGTGGCAAAAGCATAATGAGATTCTGTTTGGTATTAATTTGATCATTTGCCCCCCAAAACGTGCAGTTTGCTAAAACCCATCAAGAAACTTCCTAAAAGTCTCCAAAGAAGGTTAGTTGATCATGGGAGGGAAGAGAAGTCACCACCGTCTCTTGCTCATGTGAAGGATTTTCAGTTTCTTAGGTCAACATAAGATTTGAACATCACATCAGCTCTAGCACCTTCTGGGAAGAGTTCTGTAACAAAATGACTTTGAGAGAGGAAGTTCCAACTTGGGCAGAGAATGCCAGATATCACAACACACATAGACACACACACACACACACACGCGCGCGCGCGCGCGCGCGCACAGAGCTATTGGAGATGATGTTTAGGAACAAAACAGACACAACAAGGACTCAAAACTCACTCTAACACTTCGAGGTGCAAAGATATCCCCCCTGTTGTTTATTTTCCACTATTTGAGGCACAGACATACTTTCGTGGGTTTTGAGAGCCTATGATTGTACATATCATGTAAAGATGAGAACGATGTAAAACAAGCTAGAAGAAGTTCACGGTGAGAGCTGACAGGCTGTGTAGCTTTGCTGGAGAGAAACTGTAGAGGGAAGGGGGACAAGGGCCGCCTGACATTAATACCTGCCCAAGTGAAGTCACTGCGGGCGAGGCGGCACCTCGGGGAGGCCCGTTTTCCTCCTGCACGTTCCCTCTTGGCTGCAGTGAGTCTTGCTGATACGGCCTCGGCCTCGGTGACTCAGGCAGCAGATCTGAGCAGGGAGGCAGACCCCCAGGCACCAGGCCGGAGCTGGCAGCCCCAGGGCAGATAAGCGGGCATACCGGATATCTTCCCCACCGAGGGCAGGCTGCTGAGTGCCGGCCGCTGCCTCGAGGGGACAGGCAAGCAAAGACACAGCAGGGAGGGGGCAGGAGGGGCTGGAGAAGCCCAGGAGCGTCTCCAGCTTCCCCAGCACAGCCCACAAGTGCCGCGGCTCCTTGCCCGTCCAATATCCAGCCAGGGCCAGCCCGGGCAGGGACTCGAAAGAGCGGACAGCTGGGCCGTGGTGTGCATCTCGTGGGAACCAAGAAGGAGGAGGGAGGGAGGGGGCAGAGAGGAAGCACAATGTCATGGAACAATTACCTCCAATTAAAAAAAAATAATGTTTGTAAGCATTCTCTGTAAAAAAATAAATAAATAAAAGCATATCTGGTAAATTTTAAAAAAAGGAAATAGAGTGACCACCATGTGAGGAATTCTTATAAAAGAATAAATAAAAGCATATCTGGTGGGAAAAAAAAGGAAATAAAGACAATGACCACCATGTGAGGCCAGGAGGATCCCCAGGTCAAACAATGCAACATCCTAATACATGGATTACTGATTTTCTTCTGTGAATGGGTATGGTTTCTTGGAGCACTTTTAGGCTTTACTTATAGACAAGCTGAGCAGAAACTACAGAGTTCCCCTATGCTCTCTTATCCCAGCTCCCCAGCTTCCAGTGATTCAGTATTTATCCATTGTTATTCACTACAGTCCACAGCTTATATTACAGTCACTCTGTGTTGTGTGTCTATTCAGTTCAGTTCATTTCAGTTCAGTCACTCAGTCGTGTCTGACTGTTTGCGACCCTATGGACTGCAGCAAGCCAGGCCTCCCTGTCCATCACCAACTTGGAGAGCTTGCTCAAACTCATGTCCATCAAGTCAGTGATGCCATCTAAGCATCTCATTCTCTGTCGACCCCTTCTCCTCCCGCCTTCAATCTTTCCCAGCATCAGGGTCTTTTCCAGTGAGTCAGCTCTTCACATCAGGTGGCCAAAGTATTGGTGTTTCAGCTTCAGCATCAGTCCTTCCAGTGAATATTCAGGACTGATTCCTTTAGGATGGACTGGTTGGATCTCCTTGCAGTCCAGGGNCTCACCGCATGCCTCCTCCCCTCCTCCACACTGGTGTCCGTCTAGGGTCAGGGCAGATGACAAGGGTGCCCCTAACTCCTGACCAGCCGGCCTGGAGCCTCTTGCCCAGCAATCCCTGATGGAAGCAACAACCAAGTCCAGGGAGGAGAACCGAGAGCCCCCAGCTGCTGGTTCCTCGGGCCCTGCGGCTTCTGCTCGTGGCCCCTTCCTTGTTGCAGTTGGTGATGTTGAGACCACGCTCAGATGGGGCAAGATGGGTGGGGAGGGGAAAATTCAGGAACCTTCTGGAGCTGTAGCATCACGCTACCCGTTAACACCTCTTTTCATGACTTAGTTACTGCTCGGAATACCCGTGTTGAATCTGTGAAGGTATGGAGACCTGTTGAATCCATGAAGGTATAGAGACCTGTCTTTCTTGGAACCAGAACTTTCCTTCCTGACATACTTACAGAGTGACTGTGTCAGCAGACAGGTCTCAACGAGGCAGCCTGAGCAGAGAGGAGGGCTTCCCGATCACCCACCCCAAGGTCACGACCTGAAACAACCCCCCAGGTGGACTCCAGGATTTACGGAGGTGACAGATGTGGCCTTGGAGAGGGACCAAACTCGGTCTTTGGGAGGAGAACGCTGCATGCTCTGCTCTGTCTTTCGCTGACGTAATATTGTTCCTAAGACAGCTCCAAAAGTTCAGTGAGGGGAGTCCAGCCACCACCTGCTGGACTTTTTTTTTCCTTTGGCTTTTATTAAGTCAAGGAAGGGCTTGACACAGGAAGTAGGCTCGGCCCAGCTGCGGGCTCTCCAGGCAGAGGCAGGAACCTCGCCGACCAGCTGCGTGACACCGACCCGTGACCCCCTTACTGTTCACAACAGCAGAGAGCCCCAGAGCAAGGCCGGGCGCAGCTCCAGCGCTGGGCTGGGGGCCCGGGCCCGGGACCGACCAGCCTCGCCGAGCGGCCTCGGGCAGGAAGCACATCCATAGTTCACGGAGGGTCCGCTGCTGGGTCAGACTGAGACAAGCCCTCGCAAGGCGCGTTCCGATCAGCAGACTGGAGAGGGTTCTGCCCCTTGTTCGTTATCGTTTGGGGTGCCACAGGAGGGTCATTTGAGCCCCCAAACCTCGGAAACTCCTCAGAGCTGCTCATATGAGAGCCTCTCAGCACCAGGAGAGGGACCGGGAGCCTTGGGCCTCTCTGCTTTGGACCCCTGTCCCTTGGGTTCTGCTTATCTCCTGACAGTGAGCTGTAGGAGTCAGCTTGGAAAGTCATGCTCAGGCTCCAAGGCCCCATCTTAACTTCATGCTCTCTTGAATTCTCTGGCAAAATGAAAACTGCTTATGGAAGCAGAGACATCACCTTGCCAACAGAGGTCCATATAGTCAGAACTATGGTTTTTCCAGGAGTCATGTACGGATGTGAGAGTTGGACCATAAAGAAGGTTGAGCGCCAAAGAATCGATGCTTTCAAATTGTGGTGCTGGAGAAGACTCTTTTAAGAGCCCCTTGGACTGCAAACAGATCCAACCAGTTCGTCCTAAAGGAAATCAGTCCTGAATATTCATTGGAAGGACTGATGCTAAAGCTGAAGCTCCAATATTTTGTGCACCTGATACCAAGACCAACTCATTGGAAGAGATTCGATGCTGGGAAAGATTGAAAGCAGGAGGAGAAGGGGGCAACAGAGGATGAGATGGTTGGGTGACATCATCAACACAGCAGACATGAGTTTGAGCAAGCTCCGGGAGATGGTGAAGGACCGGAAGGTACGCTGCAGTCCACGGGATCACAAAGAGTCAGACACGACTGAGTGACTGAACAACAGCAAAAACAACAACCACCTGGAAACAAGAAGAAGATGTGGACCCCATTCTCCATTTGCTGTAGTGCCTTTATCCTGTCTGACCATTTCCTGCCCACTAGGATTTGGACGCTAATCGCTCACTTGGTTTTTCGTGATTTTGTCAATTGATTACTGCTGTTAAGGCTGAAGTGTGTAAATAGACTTCAATAATGTCGTGTTTAGTGCTTCTTCAACAGGATCCACTTAACCTGCCTTCCGTTCCCGAGTTCTTGATTAGTAAGACCACTGCAGTTACAAGCTGTTCTTTGATTCAGTGACACTGAGAACACTGTCCGGCCCATTCTGGAGACCAATGTAATGATGTGTGCACTTTTCCTGGCCCAGTCCCTGGGGTGTTGTTTAATGCTTGTCATTGTTTGCAGGGGAAAGTGTTCATTTATCGAGGGAAAGAGTACGAACGTCGAGAGGATTTTGAAGCTCGGCTACTGACTCAGTTTCCAAACGCTGAGAAGATGAAGACAACGTCTCCACCAGGCGACGACATTAAAAACTCTCCCGGCCAATGTATCCTTTCAGACAACCACGTGGGATAGAAAATGATGGCCAAGCCGTTGGTTCGGATGGTTGGGTGTACGTGGGGTTGATGACCTTAACCTTTGACCTTCAGATATTCAGTGCTTCACAGTAAAGCCCAAACTTGATCTGCCTCCTAAATTTCACAGGCCCGTGTCAGAGCAGATTGTAAGGTAATCAGCCCATTTCCCTGACCCAACAAGAGGGTGGTAAGAGGCGCACACAGATCTCTTCTTCATAACTTCACCTGTGGAAGGATGCATGTCAGCCTTTGATGAACTTTTCAGATGTTCTGTTTACTTTGAAAAGCAGGGGAAGCTAATTTTCTTCAGCATCAAAGTAGGGAAGGAAGATGTCGTTAACAAGTGTGGCTGGGAGGGTGGGAAGCCGTCCCTTACCTGGGACTGAGACAAGGAAAGTCAGGGGAAGGAGCGGGTACTCCAGTCTCCTTTTGACCCACCAGGTGAGAGACCCCCTTAGAGTTTTTCTCCAGGGCACAGGCCCCGCCCCACAGCCTGAGATCTGAGTCTGTGTGCCTGCATGGTGGCCTGAGTGTTTGGATCCCAGAAGGCAGGCAAAGGGATCCAGACATACGCTCCTGATGGAGAACCAGGTGCTGGGTGAAGAGACCCTTCACCTCTACCGCAGGGTGATTCCATAATATGGGACTCAGAGGTGGGTTTTCAAACTCACAGGCCAGGTGTCCGAATCTGGGTGAGACTGTATGTGTCTGCATTGAACGGCCCCTAACTTAGCAGCATTGTAGAAACACATACCCTAGACGTCTCTTTGATGTGAAGAATTCCTTTTTCTACTTGATCTTTGTTCTGCTGAAAAAAAGTAACCTCTTTGATGCCCGAATAATGCACAGGATATGCTGTTTTACATCCTGCAGTTTGGCAGGTTGGATTCTTCTGCAAAATTCACTACCATTTCTTTAACGTTTCTTCAGCAAACATGGGGAATAAACCAGGACTCGGCTCATTGAGGAATGAGGCTTAGATTTTTAAGTTTTGCAACATATGTTTTTCTCACAGAGAGGTATTAAGTGATAGTGAACCGTGGACACGCTCCTGTATTTCCCTTTGGTGTGGAATGCCCACCTGTGTTTCAGAGCAGGCAAATGAGTAAGCCTCCCAGCCTGCCTCTGGGGTGTGTGTGAAACCCACCTCCTCCCCACGGGAGAAAGGCAACCTGTCCATCCATGTCTGCCACCCTTGGTGGTTACAGAATCTGCCTTTCATAGATCTGCAGTTAAAATGTACAAAACCTTTAAAACATAATCAAGATGCATTCTTAGAAGTTTAATAAGCTTAGTAAATTATTTAATGCATTGATTATTGATGCATGAATTAAAACTTTCAAACAGCAAACACAAGAATGAAGAACAAAGGTTTTTTTGGTTTTTTTTTTCCCTCTCTCCTTTGCCTCACCTTTCCTCGGTTTTTGCCCGTTTCACTCTTACTCAGCATCTCTTCTCCCCTGAGCGTTGGCAGGGACAGAGATGAGGCAAAGAATCCAAGGTAATTTTTCCACCTGCCAACATCTCTCCTGTGAGGCTGGTGGGGAGCAACAGCCCAGCTACCGCTCTAGGTCAAGGTTGGAAGTGTTTAAGGGATGCAGTGATGTGTAGGGAGACCAGATCCCAGGGCTAAAAGCAAATCGGCTGCTTCTCCAGCGAAGTAGCTAATGATTTCCCTGTCTCTGCACAGTTTCTACAGAGTCAACGAGGTCCAGCGATTTGAATATTCTCGTCCGATCCGCAAGGGAGAGAAAAACCCAGACAACGAATTTGCGGTAAAAAAGCAAAAATGGCCTCCCTCCCCCCAACCTCATATCACCATTCACAAAACTTCCGTCAAAAAAAAAAAAAAAAGCGTGTCCTCAGAGATCCCACAGTGCAGGGTTTGATGCCCGTGTGTGTTATGCACAGAGATCCTGACATTTGACCCCTCCAAATTCAGTGCAACGATGACCATCACACAGACGCTGTCACCAAGGTCCCTGAGATGCTGTGAGAAGGTGACTGGCACTTTGAGAGTCTTCCTGTGCTCAGAGCACACTCGCCTCCCTCCCGCCTGTACCTGAGCCTCCCTCTGGGCTCTTGAGTCCTGGAGCAGGTGCTGGTGTCTCTTATAAAGAAGTCCACGGAGGCACCGTGTGCTTACGTGGCTTTCTGCTGTTCGGGCACGCAGCCGGGAGGGTTGTGCTCACTCTGCAGTGCCCAGCCTGAACTTCATTCTGGCACCACATGCCAGAGCAGGGGGCCCCCGGGCAGCTGAGCAAAGACCCGGGGCCGTCCTGAGCCTCGGGAGATGTCTAACTGCATCCTCAGCTTCCACCCACAGGATGCCAGGTACAGTCTCCCAGGTATGACAGTCAATCACAAATGTTTCTACACGTGGCTAAACGTCTGTGCCTTGTTAAAAACACTGCATTAGATACCTGGAAATATTAACACAGGTTCCTGCAGCCTTTTAAAAATATATATAGGCACAGGGACTGGCCTGGAAGTCCAGTGGTTAAAACTCTGGACCCCCAATGCAGGAGACACGGGGTTCCATCCCTGATCAGGGAACCAAGATCCTGCATGCTGCCCAGTGCAGCCTAAAAAACAAGCAACAAACGAAAAATAAATGCAAATAAAATACATGTACAACCAGTTTAATGTATCCCATTTTGAAAAGAAAGGCATGAAATCAAACATTGTTTGTTTAAAATGTTATTATTTCTCTCTCTTCCTGCCCTGAAAACCTCCTCTGGAAATCCCTAGATTGGCCCACATTTCAAGGCAGCATTAGCTTTGCGGACCCCTGGCAGGCGCCTTGCCTGCAGGTATCTGGGGTGCAGGAGGGCAAAGCCGAAGTAGCGCCTGCTGACTCCAAGGGCAGCTCAGAGCACTGTCAGCAAAGCTTCCACCACGTTCCCTGTTTCCTGCGATCTGTCCATCCTCAGGGCCACACCTGTGGGCCTCTAGCCACAGTTCCTGAAAGCCCCTTTCCTCCCCCAGCCCAGCTTCCTGTGTGTGTCAATCAGGAGCTTGGAGTCGGGAAATTCTAAGGCAACCCCCGTGTCAACCCTGGTTGTTTCACACCCAGTCAGTCCCCTCTTCCTTGGCTGCTGTGGCCTCCTGCTCCTGTTTGGTGGTTGGTTTCACTGGCATCGTCTGTGATGGGGACAGGGACAGGTCCGCTCCCATTCCCCCAGGCCAGGGCCGGGCTCTGCGGAAATCTCTGATTGTCTCCCGCAGTAACTCGATCCGTGATGTAGCATCCTCCAGGCAGAATGTACGGGCCCTCCTTGAATTTCCCTCATGCCTCTCACATCTCACAGCCATGTAGGTTTTTCATACTGTGAAGGAAGAGACACAAGGAGGTCAGGCAAATTGCCGACGAGCATGCAGCAGTTGGGGCAGAGCTAAGAATAACCACGGCTCCTGACACTGGAGCTGCGCTAAGCCTCAGAGCCGGGCTTTTTCTAAATGGCCCTGAAATCCTCTAATGGCCCCATTAGATCCTCTCACACGCAGATGAGGCTTTCAGAAGCCTCGGGGTTTGGTCCTTCATGGGCCTGACAAAGCTCCTGGCTTCCAGGTAAGCATGCAGGTTTGGTGGCACAGGAAGCGAGGCTGGGGCCCGAGGTAGGGAGTCTACGTACTACACCGCCAGGCCAGCCGGGGAGTTCAGAGCATCTCAGCGCCTCCAAACCTGGCCAGGGGGTGACTTTCTGGAACCCATGGCCAGAGAAGAGGAGGACGAAGGCTGAGAGGAGTCAGTGTGGAGCCTGAAGGCCCCTAGGAGGGTGCTGGCTTGAGGCGTTCGGGAGGAGAATAGTGAGCTGTGGCTGCAGGCAGCTCCGAACGTGCAGACTGCTGTCTCCAGACCGGCGCCTGACCGCCAGCCCCTCGGGGCAGCAGGAGCCTGTGTCCCTGGGCCCCACGCCAGGGCCTACCCCTTCCCCTCCCCAGCAGTCTGAGGTATGGGGAGAATGCTTTCCAAGTTCTAGCCCAGTTTTCTGGAAATGCTGCCATCCCATTTTGCCATCTCTGTGTATCTGGACCACTATGCACAGACTCAGTGATTCTCTATTAACTGGGAGCTTTTGCTGGCAAAGACTGCCACCAGTTCGACATCCTGCAGCAGGGGGCGGGATGGGAAGGGTCACTGTTTATACTGCAGTGGAGTTCAGGGCAGCCGTGGGACAGAGGTGGAATTATGTGTATCAGCTTATATATAGTTTCCCTCAATCTGAGATGTACCATTTCGGGAAGTGTGTGCAAGCGTGTGTGTGTGGGGGGGGGTACCATTTCAGGAAGTGTGTGCAAGAGATGTGTATAAGA
>SJYV01039606.1:2130609-2147764 GCA_006410875.1 Neotragus pygmaeus | reverse complement strand
GGGGGGGGTACCATTTCAGGAAGTGTGTGCAAGGTTTTGTGTGTGTGTGTGTGTGTGTGCGCACGCGCGCGCTCCATTGTAGCCAACTCTTTGTGATCTCATGGACTGTAACCCTCCAGGCTCCTCTGTCCATGGGATTTTCCTGGCAAGAATGCTGGAATGGGCTGTCATTTCCTACTCCAAGGGATCTTTCTGACCCAGGCATCAAACCTGCGTCTCCTGCATTGGCAGGCAGAGTCATTACTACTGTGTTACCTAGGAAACTTCTTTAGGAAGAATACGGATTATTAAATGGTATTTTCACTGAAAATACACGTATACACATTTATGAATACTTAATAAGTACCCTTAACAATAGATAGTACAAGTTTAGGTTGTCATCTCTGGGTGGTTGGTGATGGTGGTGGTTTGGTCGCTAAGTCGGGTCCAACTGTTGCAGCCCGTGGACTGTACCCGCCAGGCTCCTCTGCCATGGGATTCCCCAGGCAGGAATACTGGAGTGGGTTGCCATTTCCTTCTCCATCATCTTTGGGTACTGGGTGATTTTTCTGCCTTCTATTTCCATATCTTTATTTTCTGGTGTAAATATATGTTCTACCAAAAAAAATCATTTAAATGCTGACTGATTTTATTAGAATGTGAGACGTCACTTTTACGAAGCCCCATCTTCCTCAGTGGATTTGCATCCTCGGGTTTCTTTTGAACACTCGGTAAGGCTAACGTTAAACTCATCAGATCCTTTCCAAAAACCTGCTCACTCAGAGGGAGCCTCCCCTGTTTGGATGCAGATAATTCTTCCTGACTCATCTGTTATTATTTTTCTTTTCCAAATACCAGGGAAGTGGGTGCCGTTGGCCAGGGAACAGGGGACCACATGTCGTGTGTGATGGTCTGGCTTCAGCAGAGCGTGAGGTGTTCCCTGGGTGGCTGGTGACCTTGCCTCCCAGAGCCTGGCAGATCCCCCTGAGGGCAGAAGCGTCCGCCGCCTGCAACATCCTTCTTCTAAGTCCCGTGGATCTGTGTTCCCTTTGCAGAATATGTGGATCGAGAGGACCGTTTATGCCACTGCGTATAAGATGCCTGGCATTCTGAGGTGGTTTGAGGTCAAGTCCGTTTTCATGGTAAGCACACCCTGCAGAAAGACTGCTCGTCACCCCTCTGCGTGGCCCGACCCAGCCTCTTCCCGGGGGCTGTCACCTGGTCACCGTGGCCAGCACACACCCTGCAGACCCCACGTCAGGCTTAACAACCCAGAATCTCTCCCTGCCCACAAAGACCACAGTGGACATGCTGTAATCGCAGCCACCTCTAATGTAGAAGAAAACCAGAGAATTAAGATTTCATCTCTTCTTACAAAATATTTAAACACAGCCCTCACTATGCTGTTTTGACAGTTCTTTCTGCTAACAAAGTGAAAAGTTTAAGACCAATTCCAATTCATATACCCTTTTTAAGATCTTTCTTCCTGATGGTCTTATTGTCCTTTACATGACAAACAACTTGATTAATAGTACTTGCTCATTTCAAATAAAAATAGCTTGAGAATATACCCTCCCCGCCGCCCACCCTTTTTAAAGAAAGAATGACTCGCATCTCATCAGCTAAACCTTACTACTGGACAGTCTTAATGACAGGAACCAGAGTTGGGTCAAAGATTCTTGTGCAGCAGCAGCGTACTGACAACTGCCGGTATAAAAAGATCTGATTAGAATCTGTACGCTTTGTCCTGTGTCTCAGTGCCTTGGGTATTTACCTGGCAGGATCTTACCCAGAGGGGTGGTTCTCACCATTCAGTTTACCATGAGGCCCCTTGGATGCTCCTGATTCATCCTAAGACCTTATGGCTGCACCCTCTCTTCCCAGCCTTGCTTCCACTCATGACCTTTGCCCTCGCCAGCTGAGCTCTGGGCCTCTGGCTGAGTATGCCTGTGGTCAGCCACTTCCCCTTCCCCAAACCCCAGCGCCCTCTCCTCCTGCTCTGAAGCCCGCCCTCGGGCTCTGTGCCCCCATCGCCGCCTGGCGGGCCCTGAGCTGAAAAAGGCTCAGGAGACGCGTGGCAGGTGGCAGAAATGCAAGTCTTTGCTGGCACCGTTTGGAGCTGGTGATGTGCGTGGGTGGGAGATGGACCAGGAGGCCCTTCCATAAACAGGCACAATCCTATCTTCCTAACGAGCCTCTGCCCATAAGCCGTTTGTAATCAGGGATTCCACGAGCCAGCCAGGGTGTGCAAGGAAGGCGCTTAACAGCTCGAGGTGGAGAGAGGCAATCCCTGATTTTCTGTAAGGATGTGGTTCTGCCATCGGCTCTGTTGGCCCTTTTTTTAGTGAACTAAGAGGGCTGGAAGCTGGATAATCCCCGGATGGCATGACTGAAATAATCCCGCTGTCGATACCAAGACCCCTCTTGCCGAGGGTCTGCCTCCCAGGACAGACCGGCATGGGGTACAGTGTGGGCAGCAGCTGGCCCTCCTGGTTTGATGAATCTAGGACACCGCTCTTTGCTGAGGCCAGCGGGGTCTGCGACAGGGAGTCATTAGCCGGTCAGGAGGGACTTCTGCCCTGGAGAGTCCATGTGTCTGAGTTTCATGCACGGGAGGGGATGTTCCAGGGTGCGACCGAGCCAGGTGTTGGGCTACGACACGTCCTGGGATGCGTGTTGTCTGGGGTGCGCGTGGGACCAGGGCACCCTCACCGGCTGGCACAGGGCCGGCCTCCTCTCTGAATGTCACCGCCCCTCCATCGGGTCATGGGCAGGCTCCTTCACAAGCAGGGGCTTCCTGCCTAGCAGCGGAGGGTGTCGTTCCGAGATATGGCCATGAGCAGAACTGTTCTCTGAGCGTCTCTGACCTCCGTCCCTCCCTCTGCCTCTCAGACAGCCCCCAGGGGCTGGAGCAAGAAGAAGATAGGCTGCTCTTCTTTGCCATTTGCTAAAGACACCCTTGGGTCCCTGGCATAGGCAGGGGGACGCAGCACACTGGCCTTGGGGAGGGCAAGGACCAGGTTATCTTGCATTGAGGTCACCCCTGGTGACATGGCTCAGGGGCCCAGCCTTGGATCTGTTGGAGGGAGACCCAGCGTGAAGGTGGTTATTGTTTTAAACCCAGTCACATTCTCCTGGCAGTTAGAGCTGAGCCAGAGAGGAGGACGGGGCTGAGCATCACGGAGCCCTGCGGGGCCCCCAGTGAAAGAAGGCCCTTGGCAGTGTGGGCAGAGGTGGGGCTGAGGTGGACCACCCTGCCTCCCGCCCTGAAGGTCCTGCTGACTGGCGTCAGGTTTGCAAGGAGGCCTGTGAGATCCAACTGAAGCAGTTCCCCCCGGTGCTGGGCGAGCTCTTTTATTCCCTGGAGGGCACGTGATCACAGGTGGAAACCATGGTGGGAGCTCTCTACCCCTCCCCCAACTTCTCAGACCAAGCAGGTCCAGCAGGGCTTACAAAGCGCCCAGACCTCCTGCCTCAGGGACAGGACAGATTGCCCCAGATTCCTTAAAACAAGCAGCAGACAAGACCATGGCTAAAAGCCCTCATCTGTGAAGCAGCTGTATTCAAGCACCACTCAGGGCTGTGTTTTCCTGGGATGACCATACCTGTACACACATGCATGCAGATGAGCATGTGCACACACACACACACACCCCGGGACAAGGTGGTCTTGCACTGTGCCTTTGGACTTTGCACGTGGGGACTGGGTCAGTGGAAACGTGTAAAGACGCTCACACGCCCGGCTCCTCTTGTTGGGTGATGAGAGACCTTGCCCCAAAGATCCACTGAAAGGGAACGTATACAGGGAGTAGGAAGCCCCAGGCTACAGTCTGGATGCCTTTCCTCTGGCGAGGTGCCGGGGGCATGGGCAAGGGCCCTGGCGGGGCGGGGCGGGGCGGGGTGTGGCTGCCGGCCCGAGTCGTCCCTGTCCTCCCGCTTCCGCAGGTGGAGATCAGCCCCCTGGAGAACGCCATCGAGACCATGCAGTTGACCAACGACAAGATCAACAGCATGGTGCAGCAGCACCTAGACGACCCCAGCCTCCCCATCAACCCGCTCTCCATGCTCCTGAACGGCATTGTGGACCCCGCCGTCATGGGAGGTTTTGCCAATTACGAGAAGGCACGTGACACGCCCGCTTCCTAGCTGCAGCCCTGCCCCTGGGGACAGGCTAGCTCCAAACCCCGCCTCCAAGCCCGGAGACCTAGCTGGACTCGCTGAAGTGGGGCGAACCAGGCCCACTCCCCGGGGGCAGCTTCTGCCCGCCGCCAGCAGTCAAGACCCCACCCTGGGCATGGCTGGCCTGGACATTGTCCCCACTCCCTTGCAAGGCTGCTGATGAGAGTGACCCGCCTGACTGTCCAGAGACCTGGGGTTATTAAAGACCACAATATACAGTTGTAGTGGAAGACAACGGCTTAAGAATATTTAGAACACCCCGGGGACTGGTGCGGTAGGGACAGCCAGCTGATCTCTCTGGAAAAATAGTAAGATGGAGCCGGAGTTGAAGGTCATGGGCTGGAGATCTAGACACAGGGTCCACCTGATCTTGTACATGGAGTTTGCAGCGAAGATATGGCCATCCACTTCTTAGTGTCCGAGGCAGTCTTCCGGATACAAGGGCAGCAGCGTTGAGGCTCTTCACAGGAGGAGTTCGCTAGCCCCCCTGGTCTAGACGAAGGGTAAACCAAGGCAGGAAGGGCGCTGCCCGAAGGTGGGCCGTGAGGGCACAGGGAGCTCGTGCTGCGTCCCAGCCGTCCTCAGGTGCAGAGCAGGCCCGGCTGATGATCACGGCCGGGAGGAGTGCTGCCGTGACCTGAGCCGGGGCGGGGGCGGTCGCAGCGGCCTTGCTGGGCTCTGGGAACAGGGCCTCCGCAGTGAGTGAGCGGAGTCCTTCGGTGGTATTGACCTTCCCGAATGTTTTGGTAGAGAGGGCCCCCCGGGGGGACGTGAGCCTGGTGACAGCAGGCCTGTGGGTCTGCGTTCCACACGGCTCTCTCCCCGGGCCTGGGGAACTCTAGATGTGCCGAACTGCCTGCGGCCGGGGCATGTTGGTCGGCTCAGCCACTCTCTGTCCCCACCAGGCCTTCTTCACCGAGCGGTACCTGCAGGAGCACCCCGAGGCCCATGAAAAGATCGAGAAGCTCAAGGACCTGATTGCTTGGCAGGTAAACATCTCGCGGCAGCTGCAGGGTCGGGCTGGGGAAAGCGGAGCCTGGGACCAGATCCCCATGGGCCTCCTTAGCACACCTGCCAGCTGCCACGGAGTGCACACGAGCGTGTTTGTACTGGATAAACCCACCCACCGCCACTGCAGTTAACTGGACTCCTGGCCGCTGTCAGGAATATCACCTAGAACACTCACTCTTGGAAATGAGCTGGGTCTGTTTCCTCCCCTCAGTCGGTGTATTGCCTGCTGGAAAATCTTTGGTATCAACAGAACAGAAGGTTGGGGGTGAGGTCGGGGGATGACTCCCAGAGGTCACGGCCCCCGCCTGTCGCAGGCGGGCGGTGTGGCAGGCGGGGCTGGGGAGCCGCCGAGTGCCCGCCCTCCCGTCCCCTCCGCCGGTGGTCAGCGTTGCGGGGGTGTCCCAGATGTTCTTCCGCTTATTCTTGGGCCTTTCTGCCTGTGCTCCTGAGGGCTCTCAGTACTTCCTTCAAGGGATGCGGTCTGGAAAGTCTGGGAATTTCTGGAGGGTGTCCTGGGCTCCGTGGGATGTTCCTGGCTCCTGTGTCTGGGCTTTTGGAGTCTTTGTGAACCCGATGTAGTGGGCATGTCCAGCACCAACTCCCGGAGCTTCCTCAAACTCATGCCCATTGAAGTCGGTGATGCCATCCCACCATCTCACCCTCTATTGTCCCCTTATCCTCCCACCTTCAATCTTGCCCAGCATCAGCTGGCTTCTTTAGGCTTCCTTTTCTCCTGTGGGAGGCAGAGAGGGTGCTGCTGATCTGTGCCCCACATGCCAGGCTGAGGGCAGAGAGCTGAGGGAGGCAGAGACCATGGTCTCCCTGTGCCTGGGCGGCACCCCTCCACAGCCTGGGAGTCCCGGCTCCCCCTCCTGATGAGCACTCTGTGGGCACCAGCGCCTGGCCTCCCTGGAGCCTCACGGTGCTGGCCTGTCCACCATCAGCACATAGGTCACGTGGGTTCTGGAGCCTGTTAGGGCAGAGCAGGCCTGGGTTTCGATTTCAAGGCAAGTCACAAGTGCTTATTTTGTATGTGTATAACGTGTGTGTGTGTTATTGTGATAGAATGTGTGTAACGTTCAGGTGACCTTGGTCATTCCTAAGTGCACAGCTCAGTGTCAAGTCCATTCCCTTGTTGTGCAGCCATTACCACCATCACCTCCAGAACATTCTCAACTTGCAGAGCTACTTGACACCCAATATACAGCAATTCCCCACGCTCCCCACCCCTGGAAACCACCGCCCTGCCTTCTGTCTCTATGCGTTTGATTATTCTGTGCGTGCCTGCTCAGCCACTTCAGTCACGTCTCACTTTGCAACCCCAGGGACTGTAGCCCATCAGGTCCTCTGTCCATGGGATTCTCCAGGCAGGAACACTGGAGTGGGTTGCCATTTCGTCCTCCAGGGGATCTTCCCAACCAGGGATCAAACCCTCATCTCTTATTCGGATTATTCTAGGGACCTCATCGGAGAAGGCAATGGCACCCCTCTCCAGTATTCTTGCCTGGAAAATCCCATGGATGGAGGAGCCTGGTGGGCTGCAGTCCATGGGGTTGCAGAGAGTCAGACACAATTGAACGACTTCACTTTCACTTTTCACTTTCATGCATTGGAGAAGGAAATGACAACCCACTCCAGTGTTCTTGCCTGGAGAATCCCAGGGACGGGGGAGCCTGGTGGGCTGCCGTCTATGGGGATGCACAGAGTCAGACACGACTGAAGCGACTTAGCAGCAGCAGCAGCAGCAGGGACCTCATAGGTAGAGTCATGTGTTGTTTGTCCTCTGTGATGGGCTCATTCCAGTTGGCACAGGTCTTCCAGGTTCGTCCATGTTGTCATGTATCAAGGCTGAATACTGTTCCACTGTCTGTATAGACCGCGTGTTGCTTATCTGTTCTTTCACTGATGGTCGCCTGGGTTGCTTCCATCTCTTGCTGTTGTGAACAGTGTTCTTAGGAACACAGGTTTACACGAACCTGCTGTTTCCTGCTTTGACTTCCCCTGGGGGTGTGCCCCGCAGGGGGACTGCTGGGCCGTGCGACGCGTCCATCTTTACCTTTCCGAGGAAGCGCTGCGTTGTTCCCCAGCAGCTGCACTGCTTTCTGGTCCCACTGCCAGGCAGGCACCACGGTTCCAGTTTCCCCACATCCTCGTCGACATTTATTTTCTGATTTTCTTTTTCTTTGTTTTATAACAACCATCCTAATGGGTGTGACTTGGGCATTTGATATCAATTTGGCCTTGGAATTCTTCTCTGGTAAGACACCTTGGGAGCTGAATTTAAGGGAACTTTTTACGGAATGGTTTCTTTGCACAGGATATAAGCTTTGTGTAGGCAGTCTCCGTCTCTAACTAAGAAAAAGAGGGAGAGGATTTACAGGTCTGAATGATTCCCTTTTAGATGTTGTGGGAACCAGAAGGTACAAAATTCAAAACTCTACTGAAGGCTGTAAAACCACTGCTACACAAAAACTAGTTTGGTCTGCAAAAAGTTATATTGATTTTTTTCCCTGTAAGCTTTTATAGCAAATTGGATTTTAAGAGTTTCAGGCCCTACAGAGGAAAGTAATTTGTTCCCCAGAGAGAACTTTATATCAGCACTATGTCATCACCCCTAATAACTATATTAAAGGATGAATTTTAAAGCAGTTCACAGGAAAGTTGAAAAAAAATCTGTTTTCTAGCCACTTCATTAAATCAAAGAGTGATGAAAAATACATATGCAAAACATTACCTGTGATCTTGCTTTCACTTGCCGATGTTTTGAAAGTCCGTATTTTAATATCAGTAATTGAGTCACATGGTCAGTAACAGAAAGGAGTCCGGGGTTCCTGGGATGCTTTCTTCTGGTTTTGTTTGTTAATTTGTTTGATTTGTTTTTCTTCCCTGAAGCTCCATCAGGGCAAAGCAAGGTTTTCCTGCTGGGAATCCCAAGGATTCCTAGGCAGAGTTTCCATCCCTGATGTACCATCAGCACATCTTGGTGCCTAAAATCATTTGCAAAGGCTGGTCATTAAGTTCCCAGGCAGCTCCTGGCTCTGCTGTTGCCTCTGCTGAAGCAGCGGGTGTCGAGCCCCTTGGGGGTGGGAGCTGGGGTCCGTCAGGGGCCGGTTGCAGGCATGGGGCTCTTCCAGGTTTGCAGCCGGGAGCGCCAGCCCCTTCTTCAAAGGCACAGCTCCCTCTTTCCACAGACACAGCTGTCTCACGGAGCCTCCCTGCTGTAGGTGTGAGGAAGAATCCAGGTAGGCTCAGACAAGCCCACTGAGGTGCCCACATATGTGTCTTCTGAAATGCACAGAAATGAAAGCCTAGACCCTCTCACCATCCCCAGCTGATGACAGGCCTGACTGAGGTCACCGGGGGCAGTGCTCTTGGAGTGCTTCACGCTGCTTCTAAGTGCTCTGTGCCACCAGCAGGCCGTGAACCCGTGTAGGAGACACACAGGAGCAGATTTCACATATAGCACCGCTGTTTTGAGAGCCGGCTACATGCTCACTTTGAACAACTCAACATGTTGTTGAGTTGGGCTTCCCAGGTGGCTGAGTGGTAAAGACTCTGCCAGGCAATGCAAAATACACGGGTTCCATCCCTGGGTGGGGAAGATACCCTGGAGAAGGAAATGGTTACCCACTCCAGTAGTCTTGCCTGGGAAATGCTTTGGACTGAGGAGCCTGGCGGGCTAGTCTACGGAGTCACACAGATTCAGACACGACTAAGCACATACTTGAAGACACGTGTGGCTTTTGGGGATGTCCTCCTCCCGCTCTGGGCTCCGGGAAACTCTTTAGATGCTCTGATTCCTGGGACCTGCTATAGACCAGATCAGGACTATGGGTTCAGGAATCTGCCTGAGAGACTTTGATGCTTAGCCTGCTGGGGTCCACCACTCCAGGCCTTAGTCCATGGCTTCCGTTCGTGTGCTAAGCACCTCGCATGTTGGAGTGATTGCACAGAGCATCTTTTTATTCGTAGCTTCAGTTCAGCCCTAAGCGGACATAGAACAAGGGCCCCATCCCACCCTTCTTGTAGAAAGCTATAACTAACCAATGTCAGGGACCAGCTGAAAACATCAGTTTTACCCGCCAAATTGCCCTTCATTCAGTCCCAAGACCTGAACCAAAAGGTCTTTACTTTAGTCCAGCAAGTAGCTTCTTTGATGGCAAGCATCTGGCCAATTAAGAGTTTTGTCAAACCAACACAAAAAGTTACAGAAATGACTAGACTTTGTTTTGCACATTTGAGAAAGGTCCATTCTAGAGCAAAAGGCTTTCAGTGTCTAGAATAGCTGGGCTGCCACCTTGAGACCACACCCCTATCCTTGCCTTCATTCTAAGATAGACAGGACACGTTCCCCGTCCCACAGCAGGTTATCCCCACCCTGCCGTTGCCGACCCCCAGCAATCACGAAAATTTCTGTGAGCATCTTCTCCGGCTGAACCTAAACAAACTGCAGCTAGCTCCTGGAGGCTGCCGTCTGCAAGAGTAATATGCGTGGGAAAGTAAAAGGTCCCATCTCGTCTGAAATCTTAGCTGTACCCTGGCCTCCGGATGATAACGGCCAGAAAGATGCCTGGAGTTTACCTTGGGTATAGACCCAGCTGTCAGCTGAACACGCTTTGTGCCAGTGCAGCCCAAGAGGAGGCTGAGGGCTGTCAACCCAGGGCGGGTGCTCACTTATCATGTCCTCTCCCGGAGCACCACAAGAAGCTCCAGCTGCTTGCTCTAAATGGCAGCCGAATACGTTCTGAGCGTTGATTCATCCTGATAAGATTTCTTGAATTTGTTCACATGAAATTCAATTGTAGACTCATTATCCTTCTTACTAATAAATCTGCTCATCTACATTGGTGTTCTGTCATATTAAGGAAATCTGTTTTTAATCAGTATTTTGATTTAATTATAAATTATTAAGAAGAAGCCTCTTAGCTTGATTGCACTGGAGAGCATGTACCTCCCAGTCGGAGCCCCGGGGGACCCAGAAGCTGGGGGAAGAAAGGAGCCTTCCTGACACCCACCCCCCAACGGCAGGGACTCTGGAGGGTCTCTGGGGCTGGGGAATAAAAATGTCTCTACATCGCGTTTAAAGGTCAGCTACATCTCCGTGATCTGATGTGAAGCGTCGGCATGGATATTTGTGACAGCAGTGTTGGCAGAGAGGTGATTATTTTTAGTTTTAAGGAAGGATAAATTTGGTTTTCCTTTCCAAATAAGAATACCCTTCAGGACTATAGATCACATATAATTCGGTTTTTACATTTTGGAATAGAGTTCTCAATTGCCTGTAGAGGCAATATTTTTAGCAAAAGAATCTTTGCACTGTGACACGGCCCTTTGCAAGTAGGTCAAGTTATAGCTGTGCATGTATGCTGTGCATGTAGCTGTGCATGTCACTTCAGTCATGTCCAATTCTTTGTGACCCCATGGACTGTAACCTGCCAGGCTCCTCTGTCCACGAGGATTCTCCAGGCAAGAATACTGGAGTGGCCATATTCTTAGCGAAGGAATCTTGGCACTGTGACATGGCCCTTTGTGAGTACATCAAGTTACAGCTAAACAAATCCAAAATGCAGTTCTCAAATTCAAGTGGAAAGCACAGAGCCATCTCTTCTGGGGTTGATGGTCAAATGCAAGTCAGGCAAAGCAACAACACGCCTGTGCCCTGCACGCCACGCTAGACGTGTCCGACTTAAGACACAAATGCTTTTCGTTTACACATTTTGGTTTGGGAGAGTAGCATGCCTGGCTGATGAATTTAATCAGCTGGTTTGATTGGAAAACCAAAACAGATGCATTGTGCACGTGGCTCGCCACTTTCTGCCGGCTGTACATTGCTCTTGCAAGACCATTAAACGGGAGATAAGGAATGTCAACCGGTATGTTTTTCAGATTCCGTTTTTGGCCGAAGGGATCAGGATCCATGGAGACAAAGTCACAGAAGCGCTGAGGCCGTTTCATGAGAGAATGGAGGCCTGTTTCAGACAGTTAAAGGAGAAAGTGGAGAAGCAGTACGGCGTCCGGACCATGGTGAGTGGCTGGCGTGGCAGGGGTCGGGGGGCACGTCTCTTCATCACGCCGTCTGACCGTGACAAGCCCACAGGGCAGAGCACCCGAGTCCTGCCCGTGGTGCCTGCTTAGGAAGTGGACACGGACCCTCTGCCCCTTCCTCAGGTCCTCTGCCAGCGAATCTAGCCACCTCCTTTCAGTAACTGGAAATGTCTGGGTGAGCAAGCTCGAGTAAATGTGCTTGATCACCACATACCCTGCCCACAGCTGTGAACGCAATCTCCCCTGAGAGTCAGGGAGCAACAGAAAAATCTCATCGACCCATGGGACTCGGGCTGGTTCATGGAAACCCTCCTTCCAATCACACAGCACAGGCAGAGGGTTAAAGCACACCCAGGATAACAGCACTCATGATGTCCCAGAGCTGAGATGGAGCCTGTGCCCAGGCCAAGGTCAGAGTCGCTGAGGGGAGGAGCCGTTCACTGAAGTCCGACTCTTACCTACTGGAGAACGTGGTCATTGATCTAAGTCAAGGATAAGCTGCGGGAGGTGGGTAGGATGCCGCCCAGAGAGAGGGCGCACTCGGCAAAGGCTGGTGGCCGGAATCTGAATGGCAAGCCAGGGGCTGGTGCAGACACAGCCATGCCTTGGGCAGAAGACAGTTCGTAGGGCAAGCTCGGAAAGATACCCGGCCTCACAGAGCCTGGACTGCTGGGAGACTCTGTTCTCGGTAAAGTGCAGACCTGGGCTTTTACTAAGAGTTTGTGTAAGCTTTCTGAGCCAAGGCTAACATCAAGAGCATCATAAAAGAATGGCTGGTAATTTTTTTATATATTGTATGCGTCTTTTTTGGTTTGGGGTTTTTGTTAATGTTGGAGAATGGCTGGTTATCAATGCCGTGATAGTTTCTAGTGTCTGACTCTTTGCGACCCCATGGACTGTAGCCCTCCGGGCTCCTCTGTCCATGGAATTTTCCAGGGGAGAATACTGAAACAGGTTGCTGTTTCCTTCTCCAGGGGATCTTCCCAACCCAGGGATCGAACCCTTGTCTCTTGCGCCTCCTGCACTGGCAGGCAGGTTCTTTACCAGCTGAGCCACTGGGAAAGCCCGGTTTCAGGTGTACAGCAGACACACACATACATGTATCCATTCTGCCCCAAACTCTGCTCCCGTGCAGCCTGCCACGTAACATGGAGCAGAGTTTCCGTCCTTACTGATGCAAAGTTCCTGACAGTTTAAGGCCTGTGGTGGGCTTGAGACAGCCTTCAGGAGCTGTCTCTTAGCACCTCTGGGGGCAGGGCCAGGCACCACCCCTCAGAGTGTACCCGTAGTGTGCAGTTCAGAGCATCACTTCCTTCCTTCCTTAGGGTCTCTGGGAATCTTGGTGCATCCTAGCCTTGACTGTGGGCTCAAGGGGTGTCTGCCCAAACAGATGGTCCCCCTTCTCCACTGTTCAGAGGTGAGCATCAGTGTGGCAAAAAGAGGCAGTGAAACCTCTTCTGGTCTCCCGGAATCCCGTGCCCGCTGGCATGGATGGGGTGTCTGCGAGCAGGTCTAACAGGTTATCCTGCAAAGGGAAGGCAGGCTGCTGCAGTTACTCCACCGCTCAGGACCCAGGGCTCTCTACCCTCTAAAGAACCACGTGTCCAACCAGGCATGCCATTCTGGCTTCATTTTTAGCCCAGCTGNGCCCAGAGAGAGGGCGCACTCGGCAAAGGCTGGTGGCCGGAATCTGAATGGCAAGCCAGGGGCTGGTGCAGACACAGCCATGCCTGGGGCAGAAGACAGTTCGTAGGGCAAGCTCGGAAAGATACCCGGCCTCACAGAGCCTGGACTGCTGGGAGACTCTGTTCTCGGTAAAGTGCAGACCTGGGCTTTTACTAAGAGTTTGTGTAAGCTTTCTGAGCCAAGGCTAACATCAAGAGCATCATAAAAGAATGGCTGGTAATTTTTTTATATATTGTATGCGTCTTTTTTGGTTTGGGGTTTTTGTTAATGTTGGAGAATGGCTGGTTATCAATGCCGTGATAGTTTCTAGTGTCTGACTCTTTGCGACCCCATGGACTGTAGCCCTCCGGGCTCCTCTGTCCATGGAATTTTCCAGGGGAGAATACTGAAACAGGTTGCTGTTTCCTTCTCCAGGGGATCTTCCCAACCCAGGGATCGAACCCTTGTCTCTTGCGCCTCCTGCACTGGCAGGCAGGTTCTTTACCAGCTGAGCCACTGGGAAAGCCCGGTTTCAGGTGTACAGCAGACACACACATACATGTATCCATTCTGCCCCAAACTCTGCTCCCGTGCAGCCTGCCACGTAACATGGAGCAGAGTTTCCGTCCTTACTGATGCAAAGTTCCTGACAGTTTAAGGCCTGTGGTGGGCTTGAGACAGCCTTCAGGAGCTGTCTCTTAGCACCTCTGGGGGCAGGGCCAGGCACCACCCCTCAGAGTGTACCCGTAGTGTGCAGTTCAGAGCATCACTTCCTTCCTTCCTTAGGGTCTCTGGGAATCTTGGTGCATCCTAGCCTTGACTGTGGGCTCAAGGGGTGTCTGCCCAAACAGATGGTCCCCCTTCTCCACTGTTCAGAGGTGAGCATCAGTGTGGCAAAAAGAGGCAGTGAAACCTCTTCTGGTCTCCCGGAATCCCGTGCCCGCTGGCATGGATGGGGTGTCTGCGAGCAGGTCTAACAGGTTATCCTGCAAAGGGAAGGCAGGCTGCTGCAGTTACTCCACCGCTCAGGACCCAGGGCTCTCTACCCTCTAAAGAACCACGTGTCCAACCAGGCATGCCATTCTGGCTTCATTTTTAGCCCAGCTGCATCTGTCTGCCGTTCTCGAAAGTTCTCTGCTGCTCTATGTTGAACTGACATCTTTTTCCACACATCTGTCTCACTTAGCAAACGCTAATTTAGTGCTTACCATGAGCCTGGGACCTTTCTGAGTTTTTCATTTTGCGAGTAGGAAGTGCAGCTTGAGGAAGGAGGTGCTGCGGACATTTCGAGGTGGGGGAACCCACCTCTTTTAGAGGCAAAAGAACCTGAGAAGGGCCCCTAGCCTGAGGCCTCACGCTCCTAAGTGAGAAAACTCTTCTTCTCTTGCCCTTGTGGTTGGAGACAAGTCAGGAGCAGGACTCCTCCCCAGATGGGTTGACTTGGCTGTGATTACACCCTGCACTCCCCCACCACCGCCCCAAGCCCTGCTGCCCATGCCCAGGCCCCAGTGCCTCCAAGCCCGGGACCTAGTGCTCATCAGATAAGGTGTCTGTGGCCTTGGCCAGAGCAGAGCATGCCCTGAGAGTAACTCAGCTGCCAGGCTGTGGTCTGAAGACCCAGCAGGTGGGAATCCGAGACTGTCAGTCCCACAGGAGCAACTCCAGATGAACAGGCTTAGGAATCAGGGTACTCTCCCGCCCAGCCGCCCCAGAGGACCCTCGATGTAAGTCAGAGTCCTCGAGCCACGCTTGATCACTTTGGAGCTTGCAACTCATTACAATCAGCGTCGAGTGGCCGGAAGAGTTTCAGAGAGCATCACGGTGCACCTCTTTCAAAGTCTGATGCCACTTTTAATTCTTTCTAAGAAATAAACACTTGTGCAAGCTCCATGTTCTCTTTCTAAGTGAAATGCTTCCTCTTTGATCAATCATTTCATGTATATTTCAAAATGACAGAAATCTGTCTGGCTCATCAGAACATCTTTCATATCCCTATCTTCTGCTGTGATTCATTATTTTGGTGCAGGCTTGCTCTAGACCATGGGGGCGGGTGTAGGGGAGTAGGCAGGAAGGCGAGGCTGTCATGTAGGNCACGGTGCACCTCTTTCAAAGTCTGATGCCACTTTTAATTCTTTCTAAGAAATAAACACTTGTGCAAGCTCTGTGTTCTCTTTCTAAGTGAAATGCTTCCTCTTTGATCAATCATTTCATGTATATTTCAAAATGACGGAAATCTGTCTGGCTCATCAGAACATCCTTCATATCCCTGTCTTCTGCTGTGATTCATTTTGGTGCAGACTTGCTGTAGACCATGGGGGCGGGTGTAGGGGGGTAGGCAGGAAGGCGAGGCTGTCATGTAGGCGGTGGTCTGCCATCCTTAGCTGGGGATAAGCCATTTGTACCACACCCTGAGAAGGCATCTTCTCCACCAATGTCCGACCCCTTCGTAGGGGCAGCCAGAGCATCTTGGGAGTGCCATCAGGAACAGAATTAAATAAAGGTGCATTTCCCACCTGTGGTGCCTCGTCCCCTGGAGCTGCCTTCCTGAGTGCCCCCTTCATCCTGGGATNGGTGGTCTGCCATCCTTAGCTGGGGATAAGCCATTTGCACCACACCCTGAGAAGGCATCTTCTCCACCAATGTCCGACCCCTTTGTAGGGGCAGCCAGAACATCTTGGGAATGCCATCAGGAACAGAATTAAATAAGGGTGCATTTCCCACCTGTGGTGCCTCGTCCCCTGGAGCTGCCTTCCTGAGTGCCCCCTTCATCCTGGGACCCCCAAAGGCAGGTTCTGCAGCCAGCCTCCCTTGAGCAAACAGGAGGCCTGATACCCTGTCATTCTCTGAAAAATGTGGTGATAAAATGCAGTCTGAAATGAGGCTTTCCCTCCTTATCTACTTTGAGAACTTTCAAGCATCTCAGAATACTTTAAAAAAGAATATACTATCATCCGGTTTAAAAAAAAAAAAGATGGATTTAAAAATAAAAACCCCGTAGAAAGGACATAAACCATTTTGTCAGTTTTTCTGAGCCAGCCTTAGCCCTAGAAAGGGAAGACTTGGGCGCCCTCTGACTCCTAAGCCGTGAGCTGTCTGGCCCGCTCAGCTTTGGCCTCGTCCTGCCAGCCCTGGGCTCTGAGGAGCTGCCGCTTCCCACAGGAAAGCACGGGAAGCCCAGCTCCTCCTGCTGCTTGGGGAGGGAGGGAGGCCGAGCCTGGGGCCCCCAGAGTGGAGGCCACGAGCCGCAGTCACATTCAGCACCGGCCCCGTGCCTTCGCCGGCCCTTGGCGTCTGTCCATAGGAGCCGTCTGTACAGGAGGCGTCTGTCCTTAGGCCCCTGAAAGAGTTCCGGGTTTGTCCTCCACTCCTTCCTTCTCTGGTTCATTCGAGTCTGATGAGAACAGGGAGCCTCCCGTGGCCCTCCTCCTTCTCCACTGTCATCCTCTATCGCTTTCTGCATCACCTGGTTGCAGCCCTGAGCTCAGACCCACCCGTCCACCTGCCTCTGGGCCCCTCCACCCCTGTGCCCAGAAGAGCCCACGCCGTCCACCCGCTCCGGCTCCCCGGGCTGGTCCCCCTCCACCACCATCAGCAGACAAGACACCCAGAAGCCGCTGTTGATCCTTCTCGCGTCCTCGCCGTGGTGTGCACAGACGGCGCTGTGGTTCACCCATCACCCGTGCCTCCAGGACTCTCCCCCTCCAGCCCTCCCTCAGGGCTTCCCCGGGGGGCTCAGCAGGAAGAGGCTGCCTGCCAGTGCAGAGATGGAGGAAGCACAGGTTCGATCCCTGGGTTGGGAAGATCCCCTGGAGGAGGAAATGACAGTCCGCTCCAGTCACCTTGCCTGGAAAATTCCCTGGACAGAGGAGCCTGGCGGGCTGTAATAGTCCATGGGGTCAGAAAGAGCCAGACACAGTTGAGTGACTAAGCAACAGGAGGGTCTCCTCCACCACTGCCAGGGAGACTTGTTCCAGCGGTTTTCCTACTGGGATCCATGGAACCCTGGGGTTCCTCAGAGGCCAGTAAGTGGGGTGTGCACTGGGAGGGTAGCCGATGACCCCCACCTCCAGAGACCAGTTCCCCTTGCCCTCTTCTGTATGCTGGAGTTCAGCAGAATATTCCAGCCGAGAGAAGAGTGGCTGATGAGGCTTGGAGGGCAGTCCAGGTGCGGGCTGGGCGGTGACCCTGAGGCTGCATGTCCTGGGGTACCCGTCTCTCCCCCTCCCACCTGGCCCCACCCCTCCCTCCTAACGCGCCCCTGTGCATGCACCCCTCC
>SJYV01039606.1:2080308-2129632 GCA_006410875.1 Neotragus pygmaeus | reverse complement strand
GTCTCACCATACCCCCGTGAAACCCCATCACCATGATTAAACTCAGTGAGACCAGCCATCCTCAGGATGCCATGGGCAGTTTGCACCCATGGTGGGCATAGGTAGGGCCTTCCAGACCACCCTGGAGATGAGGATGGTGAGCACGTGCGTCCCGGGACACGCAGGCATGCTCCTGTGAGGGGCTGGAGCGAGTCTGCGCTTCGTGGCTGTGACGCGAGCAGGGCACGGGAGGCTGCCATCCGTGTAGCCGCCCCGCCTGTCACCTGTGTCCTTGCAGGTGGTCCTTGCCAGCCTCTCAAGGTGACATGCCTATCCCCTGTGTGCTCAGGAGGAACCTAGGTGTCCAAGCGGTTCCTTGTTTTATGCGAGGTCATGCAGTCCGTGCCAGGACCAACATTCCCAGCTGGTGGTCTCCCCGCCCCCGCCCCACTCAGTGCCTGTCTTGCTTCGGGGGCACAGATGTCCCCTCTCTCACAACGTCCTCACACTGGAGCTGCCCGGGAAGGACTGGGAGGCCCTGGTGGCTTCAGATGGAAAAGCGGAAGTCCTGGCTGCTCGGTTTCTAGAGGCTCTGCTGGGTCAAGAAGGGCTTGTGAGGTGAGTGGCCCAAGACCACCAGTGGCTTCTGGCCCTCCCCGGCCAGAGCCCCCTCCTGCCTCCCCCTTGCTTCATCCTTCACAGTCTTCTGGTCCATGCTCATGCATCCTGACCAAGACTCAAGGCTGCCTCTTGGGGCGCATCGCCAGCCCTGTGTGGTTGGGGGCGTTCGCAGCTGCTTGGGTCTTCCCAAGAGCTGGATGAGGGCAGCCTGTGGCTATAAGCACCTCCTGGCCCACGGCCAGCTGGCTCCTGTGTGCCCACTCCCTTGACCCTGGCTGCTGTGAAGATCATTTCATCAGAGAAGTGGATGCATTGTACAACAGGAGGGATATAGTCAGTATTTTATAATCAATAGAAATGGAATATAACCTTAAAGGCTGAGAAGAAGATACTATAGACTTTGAGTCTCTAGAAACGTTTTTACAATTTAGGCTAATCTGCAGGTCACCATTTCCTTTTAGTTGCCTTGTAAAAGCCAGTTCATGGCAAAGGCTGTCTCCCTGGAGTTGGGCAATGGCACCATCATCGGTGCTAAAGTTAAGGCTGACCAGGCCCTTGGTACTGGCAGATTGCAGCAACATATTGAGCCGCTGGTCAGCAAACTACAGCCTAACATCTGTTTTGTAAATAAAGCTTTATTGGAACACAGCCGTACTTGTTTGTTTCTGTATTGTTTATAGCTGTTTCCATGCTTGGGACAGAGACCTTACGGCCCGCAGCCGAAAATACTTGTCATTTTCGCCTTTGCGGAAAACGTTTACCAGCTCCTGCTTTAAAGTGTTCTTTTGTGACTTTAAACCTTTTACTATTTTTTAGAAGCTTACTTCATTGAAGTATAGTTGATTTACAGTGTCGTGTTGAATGCTGCTGGACAGCACACTGATCAGTTATACCTATATATGTTTTTCATATTCTTTTCCATTAGGATTTATCACAGGGTGTTGAATGCAGTTCCCTGTACCTTACAGTTTATCCATTTTGTATGTAATAGTGTGCATCTGCTAATCCCAAACTCCCCATCCCGTCCCCCCAGAACCCCCATCCTCCTTAGCACCCACGTCTGTTGAGCCTTTTACTTTTGAAGAGATAAGGTACAGGTCCAATAGTATTTCATGGGCAAAACGTAGTTAAGAAACAGGCCCTCTTATCAGTGGTGTTACATAATCTAACCAGCCCTGGTCCCAAGCACTTTTTCTACTGGAGATGGGCTGAGTGAACGCGAGCTTTGGTAGCATGGGGCTGGGGCTGAGGGCGCTTGAGCCACACAGCGAGGGCATGTCCTGCAGAAATTTGATTTCCACATCCTGAGGGTTAAAAAAAAAAAGTTTCTGCACCAGCTGCTGCTCCAGCTGTGCCAGCATCTGGCTTGAGGGGCAGGTACACAAGCATTTTGTAGCTAATTAGGTGTTGACATGTGCTGTATTTCAGCGACACTTATTTTGTTAATATACAGCCGTATGACAAACAGAGGGTGGAAAACTCTATCCAGAGACTGTTTTTCTCTAGAATGCATCACTGGTCCACTTCCTGCTAAGAAGGAGGAGCTTTAGCAACTCCAGCCATGGATCCAGCTAACCTGCTGTACCAGTCACTGGCAGGAAAGGAAACCCACCTTTAATTAAGCAGCAGGAGCATCTCAGTTTAGTCTAGAGAAGTTCAGTCCCTGTGCCTCCATGTGTTTCGGTAATCTGCTTGGTTTGTCAGCATGCAAAGTCCTTTAAGTCACATTCTAGATGTTTTCTGTAAGTTACAATTCCTGGTCGACCAGTGCATTGTACTGACTTTGGACCACGGTAAGGCCCTGTGGTCTTAGTAAAGAAAACTGCATTAAAAAGAAAAAAAAGGAAACCAACAAGAAAGTTCTTTCTGGCATTTTTCACAGTATCAAATCACATTTCAAAAAATCTCCAGATAACCATGGCTTTCACCTTCTGCTTTGGACAGGAGCATCAACTGTTCATAAAAGTGTGGATTACTTTGGTATAGACTCCAGGCTGCTAAGACCACTCGGTCTGAGGTGTCTGACCATGCCAGGCTGGACATCTTTTGGCATGGACATCAAGCAAGTCTCTCTCTTTCTCTCCCCTCTGCCCCAACCCAGCCCTCAAGTCTGGACGACAGAAGAGGCAGCCGTCCGCGGTCCATGGTCCGATCCTTCACCATGCCTTCCTCGTCCCGGCCTCTATCCGTGGCTTCTGTCTCCTCCCTCTCATCCGACAGCACCCCTTCCAGGCCTGGCTCCGATGGGTGAGTCTGGCTCCGCAGTAGGGAGGGAAGAGAAGGGCTGGAGGGGTTGTGAGGAGCTCTCCAGGGTCCTGGATTTGTTTCATCACAGCTGAGAGGATTTCTGAAACTCAGCACTCCCTTTGAAACGGAGATCATCCAAGACCTCTACAGCCGTGGTGCCACTAAGACTTGGAGGGTCTTAGGAAGTTTTGAGAACAGTCTCTCGCTTTGGGCTCCGCTTTGGGTGAGGCTCCCATCAAACTATGAAGCCTCAGTGAGCGTCCACTCCNCCCTACATTAATTGTCTCAAGTTCTGTAAAACCTAGAATAAAATCATAAAGGCTTTTTTTTTAATTGTTTTTTATAAGAGATGTAATATTTAACACCTAATGGATGTTGATTTGTTGCTAATTGCATATCCAGATGTCCCGAAATGCCTTCATAATCAAAGTCACCACTGGGGTATTTCATCAATCATCTTCAAGTTTTTATTATGAAAAAGTTTCACGGGAAACATAATAGCATAATGAGGCCCTGCGCCCATCGCCTGTGAACCAACTACAACAGTGATCACTTCCCAGCCCATCTTCTTTAAGTCTGTACTCCACCCTCTCCCTCCTCCATATTATATATGAAGCAAGTCTCAGACATCGTGTGATTTCATCTGTAAACATTTCATTGTGACTTTCTAAATGGTAAGAACTTAGAAAAAAACTCCCTTTAGCACAGGTGAAAAATGAACAGTCATTCCATACCATCATCAGATATTGGTTTTAATTTCCAGCTGAGTCATAAACAATTGTGTTTTTTTTTTTAGTTTGCTTGAAACTGATCCAAATAAGACTCCCACTTTGGAGTTGGCTGCCATACCTCTTTGCATACGTGTTAGATCGCCTCAGTCGTGTCTGACTCTTTGCGACCCTTTGCTCTATAGCTTACCAGGCTCCTCCGTCCGTGGGATTCTCCAGGCAAGAATACTGGAGTGGTTGCCGTGCCCTGCTCCAGCGGATCTTCCTGACCCAGGGACTGAACTCGCGTCTCTCACATCTCCTGCGTTGCCAGGCGGGTTTTTTACCACCAGTGCCTCCTGGGCAGTCCTGCTATATCTCTTTAGTTCTCTTTCAATCAATAGATTTCCTCCTTCCACTCTCTTCTTTTCATTTCTCTTCCTTGTAATTTATTTGTTGAAAACTGCAGGTTGCTGCTGGTGCAATCTGGATTTTTTTTTACTGCATTCCCGACAGTGTTATTGACTGTATCTCCATGTCCCTCCTATTTCCTTCAGGTTGGTGGTCCCATCTAGAGACTTATACAGATTCAGGCTTGATTTGGGGGAGAATGACTTCATAGGTTCTTCCATTCAGAAGGACATTGTGCTGGGCTATCTCTTTTGCAGTGATGTTAGCAGCTATTGATAATCAATGCCTACATTCAATAGCATTACTGTTCAAATCCCTCTGCCCATCCAGTTTTTTGTGTTTTTTTTTTAACAAAACAAAGGAGATGTGATTCTTGCTCTCAGCGGTCAGCATCTTCCCTGGATTTGAAATGTGCTTCTCTGAATGATCCAGCTCAGTGTGGATGTCCGTGGTACCTCTCTCATGTTAGGGAGCCACGCTGCTGGAATGGTCTTTGATTAGAGCAGTGCTTTAGTTTTCCGTTTCCTGTTCACAAGTAAATTTGAAAGAAACCACAGCTAGGATGGAAATGTGACCACCTTTCTAGGTTGCCTTCTCTTAACGATCATTCTCCCCTCGAAGAAACCGATTTACTCTCCGGCTCTTTCGGGAAGTCAGGCTTGGAAGGTCGCAGTGAGGATGGGGGGCTCTCATAGGCTGACTTGGGAACCTGGTCTCTTATCCCACATTGTGGGGGATGGAGCTTGCCCTCCCATGGGGCTCTGGGACTGCCTGAGGAGCTCAAAGGCAGGGAGCTTCCATGAACCCTCTCAGCTGACCATTTTGCTTCCTTTTAACCATATAGGAATGAGGTGTGGACCACACTTTAAAAACACTCTAAACAGAAATCACAATATGTGCTGTTTCTCCTATAGGACTGAATGACTCGCTTCTTTGAATAGGTCACATCTCTTTTTAAATACCATTTTCTTTTCATTCTGTGAATGGATCTTCCAGTCCACAGTGCTCAGAGGCAGTGGACCCTCACCAGTAGGTGGCAGAGCTGGGACCCAAATCCTCTTTCTCAAGCTCAGTTCTTGGCTGAAAATCTCAGGGCAACTCCACATCCTTAGGAGCTAGAGTTGACTTCTTTCTCACTGAGCCATCAAAGGCTTTCAAGTGGAAGCTCCCTGTGTACCAAAACAGACATTTCTTTGTGTCAGCATCTGCCTATTTCTCCTATTCACATCCATAAATATTTCAGTGTGAATCTCTGAAAAGTGAGAACTTCCTTTTGGAAATAGACCTCAAATACCTTCCTCCGGCCATAAATCAACTATCCCTGAATATCATCATCCCATAATCCAGTCAGGCTTTGTTGGCCTGTCAGTGTGGCTTTCTCCCCCCAGTTTGTTTCTATCGCAATGCAAGACCATCACCATGGCAACTGGTAATAAGTATCTTAGGTGGCCCTTGAGGTTCCTTTCAAAATTATTTCTTTCCTTGTAAAGTTGGGCGGTCCCCAGACAGCACCAGATTCATCGTGAGTGACTTTACATGGATCCACAGGGCAAAAAGCAACAGTTTCTCCTAGAAAGACATCATGGATTGAAATAAAACCACAACGTTTTCTTTAGGTTCGCTCTGGAACCCCTCCTGCCGAAGAAAATGCACTCCCGGTCCCAGGACAAGCTGGACAAGGATGACCCTGAGAAAGAGAAGAAGGACAAGAAGAAGGAAAAGAGGAACAGCAAGCATCAGGAGATCTTCGATAAAGAGTTTAAACCCACCGACGTTCCCCTGCAGCAGTCCGAGGCCGTGATCCTTTCAGAAACGGTGATTTCACAGGGAGCTCTCTCTCGCTGGTCGGTAGCTGCCGCAGGGGGCCTGTCTTTGCTCCACATTTTGCCGCGGGGGCTGTCCATCAGATTTCACTGAATGGGCTGGAAATAGTCATTTGAGAATCCAAGGTCTCTCGCATCCCTGCCCTTGTGTAACGGATGCTCCAGGACATCAGAGGCTCAGACAGACCCGCGTCTCTCTGGAGGATGCTGGTCTTTCCCTCCATCCCCCCATGCCTGGTGTTGAGCAGCAGGGGTGGGGGCGGCGGGCGGGCAGCTGTCAGCGGGACCCACAGGGTTCTGGGCTCTGCAGCGAAGTGGGACCTGCTAATTAGACACCCAGATGTCTCAGGAGGTGGACAGGGCGCTTGTGTTGTCAGGAAACAATAATTCCAGGCCAGCTAATGCCGTTCCCCCACCCCTTCCTGACCAGAAATTGCTAAGCCGGTGCTCTGTGGGAGTGTTATAATCTGCTCAGCTAGAATCCCAGAGCCCCTTCCCACAGGTTCTGCCAACCATACGCATTTCCGTGTTATCCTCCTCGCCTCATCTGTTCCATGCTTAAATCCCTTAGCCATCTTTCACAAGGATTTGGAGGGGGCTTAACTGGTGCTGGTGAGTTGACATTAAAAATGGATCCCAAGGACTCTCGTTCATTCCAGAGACCAGGGTGTGTGGCAACAGGGAAACCCAAGCGGCACGCTCTCCTCCCAGGCCTGGGCTGCGCGGGGGGCAGGAGGGGTGCCAGCTGATGCTCCCAGCAGTGTGTTGCGGTGTTTGGAGTCTGGGGGCAAACTGAGGGCAGCTTCTGGGGTGAGCTTTATTCAGAACGTACTATTTGTGGACTGGAGACAAGGCACAGAGGAGGGTCTCTCAGGCCATCAGCTTCAAAGGTTAAGTTGGGCCTGGAGCTACCACCTCCTGGCAGTGGAAGGCCATTTNTTAGATTCTGGGTATGTAAACACTGGGTTGACTTGATGTCTGTCCTGAAATGGTACTCGTGTTTGAGAGACATGTAAACTTGAGCGACTCGAGTGCTAAATGTCTTGTCATTTGTTGGAGAAGCATAGCCTCTGAAATTTCAGCCCCCTTCTTCTGTGGCATTTGAGGTGGGACTTAAAAGATTAGAAAAAGGACTAAGACAGATGGAGACAGAAGGGAAAGGCATTCCAGACTAAGGAATGATATGAGCAAGGGCCCCAAAGGACGAAGGCTGTTTAGTATTTTCATGGACTGGTGATTGGAACATGGTGCATGAAAAGAAGCAAGAGAAAGGCAGCTGCAGGCTTATTCACAGAGAGAAGACTAAAGTTATTTGACTATATTCAAGGAGGTAGAGAATTATTGCAGCTTTTTGAAGAGTGTATCCAAGTGATTTGATGTCATGTTGTTAATGAATGCTCCTTTTGAAGAAGAGGCATCATGGGATGGTGGTTAAAAACATTGCTTCTATTTAGTGTTTAAGGCTGAAGTGTGTCTGCAACTTTCAAATAGTTGAGAGAAAAATCACCAAACAAACCAATTGGTATGTGTAAAGAGTGCAAAAGTAGTACAGATATAGCAAAACATTAACAGTTGGTGAATTGTTAAATGGGTGAGTTATGAATACCAGTGTTCATGTATCATTTTTTCAACTTTTCTGAGTATTTGAAAGGTTTCAAAATAAGCTGTTCAGAGACGGAGAGTAGGCTTGAATCAGACAGGTCTTGATTCTCATCATGATTCTACTGCTTAAAAGCTGTGTGAGTACTGGAAAATTATTTCCAAACAACACTGCTGCTGCTGCTAAGTCACTTCAGTTGTGTCCAACTCTGTGTGACCCCAAAGATGGCAGCCCGCCAGGCTCCTCCATCCCCGGGATTCTCCAGGCAAGAACACTGGAGTGGGTTGCCATTTCCTTCTCCAATGCATGAAAGTGAAAAGTGAAAGTGAAGTCACTCAGTCGTGTCTGACTCTTAGCGACCCCATGGACTGCAGCCCACCAGGCTCCTCCATCCATGGGATTTTCCAGGCAAGAGTACTGGAGTGGGGTGCCATTGCCTTCTCCATCCAAACAACACAGTCCACACCTATTCCAGCCCAGTTTAACTGAGATTTTCCACTTAGGAAAAGAGACTTTTTGTTCACATTAATATTAGGTTAATGTTAAGACTTCTCAAGTTTTCCACAAACCTTAGATCGAGGTTATTTTATATAGTAACTGTTTATATCCCCTTCTATGTCTTTTTTTTTTTTTGCCTGTGATGACATAGCATGTGGGATATTAGTTCCCTGACCAGGGATTAAACCCACATCCCCTGCATTGGATGCATGGAGTCTTAACTGCTGGACCACGAGAGAAGTCCACCCTTCTCTGTCTTCTTTGGATTATTTAGTATTTTCTGTGATCCCATTTTATCTCCATTGTTTATTTGCCATAACTTTTTGTTATTAATGGGATTACTTTAGAGTTTATAGCATCTGTAACTATCACAGTTTGCCTTCAAGTGATATTATATCATTTCATGTATAGTATAAGATGCAATTCTATGCTCGCTCCTGATTTTGTATATATTAAATTATATGTAGCATGACATTGACCTTATTAACCATTTTAAGTGTTCAGAAGCATTAAGTATGTAAGTGGAATTATATAATATTTGTTCTTTTGTGTCTGGCTTCTTTCACTCATCTCTGCTGTAGATGAAGAGTATCTGAGCTTTATTTCTTTTAATTGGCTAAGTAATATTTCATCGTGTGGCCTAGACCATAGTTTTTTTTCCATTCATTTATTGTCAGATACTTGGGTTATTTCTGCCTTTTGACTATTGTGATTAATACTGTTGAACGTTTGTGTACAGGTAATTGGTCCCTGTTTTTAGTTCTTTGGGGGATATACCTAGGAGTGAAATTGTTGGGTTATATGGTAATTCTGTGTAACTGTTTGAGGAACTACCAAACTGTTTTCTGCAGTGTTTTTACCATTTTACATTCCCAATGCAATGCATCAATTATGTTTCAAAGAAACAATCAAGTTTTAAAAGTGAAAAATTATTTTTGAAAAAACTTTTTTTGTTAATTAAAAAAAACCCAATCTATCCATCAATAGAAAACTTAGTACATGCCTCTTGGGTGCCTAGTTCTATGCAAGGTATTGTGAGAGTTCACAAAAAGCATAAAGTAGCTCCTTGAATAATTTTTAATCTAGTTGAAAAGATAAAATGTATATTCAACAGACATTTATTGAACATCCAAACAATGAGAATTCAGAGAAAAATGAGATTCTGTTTATGTGCTGATGATCTATGTTCTCTTCCCCTCCTCATTTATTTTTTTCAATTTTGGCTTCTCTCCTATGCTTGACCCCCCCCCCCCCCAGTTTCTTTTTTTTTGTTTTCTTTTTTTTTTTTTGCCACACCATGCAGCATGTGTGAACTTAGTTCCCTGACCAGGGATCAAATGCACAATCCCTGTAGTGGAAGGCCAGAGTCCTAACCACTGAACCACCAGGAAAGTCCCCAAAATGCCCATTCCTACTTGCTTACTGGATATCCTCATTTGGATATCTAAAAATCTCAAACCTATGAAATATAAGGCAACCTTTTTGTTGCTTCCTGTCTTTCCATTCTCTCTTCCATAGCCCCATGCACTATGCTTTTATGTGGTCCACCTCAGAATTCATCTTAGATGTGTCTATTTCCTACAAGCATCATCTTTTGTCTAGTTGCACCTCTGAAACATCAAACCTCCTTTCCTGCCCTGTCTTGGAGTTTATGTCTTTGTCCGCCATAGCTTACAGGATGAAGTCCAGGCTTCTCGGGATTACATAAGGACCTGTCCTGCACTCCATTCTTACCTTCTGCAGTTTCACTCCAGAAATCTGGCAAGCTAGGTGACTTTTTCCTGGGTCTTGGATTTTTCTGGGACCTTCCACTTGCCTGAGTTTCGTTTCTTTTCTTACCTACTTTGCAACTTCTTCACATTGACCTACAGCCTATTCTCTACTCTCAGAGTATGGCAAACCTCTATTTTGGCACTTGGAATGTTATAGTTTATCTGTTTATAAATCTGTCTTAACCCACTAATTGTGGGTAGTTACTGGGTTTCTTATCCATTTTCATATGAATTTATTGATCTCCTACTATGTGCTAAGCATTGTTCTTACTGGGGATACAGTAGGTATGAAAAAGACTATAAATAATATTTTTTAAAAGTATAAATGCACAATATAATTGCAAATGTCTATGAAAGTGCTGTGAAGAAAATAAAGCCAGATAAGGATTTTTGAGAGGAGTGGCAGTATTATTTGGTATGGTCAAGGAAGGCCATTATATGGAAATAAGGCCTGAAGAATGAGAAAAGGCCTGCAAGATCTGAGTGTGTTTTTGTTCCAGGCAGAGAAGTTGAGCAAGTGCAGAGACCTTAATAAGGGAATCAACTTGGCATGTTCCAGTAACAGCAAGAAGGCCAGTAGGAAATGAGGGTGGAGAGTTAGACAGGGTTTAGATATTCTAGTTGTTGGAGTAGCCCAGTTGAGATCTGATGGTGGAGGGAAGTAAGAAGTGACTGGATTCCAGATACTTTGGACAGTGGGGAGAGGATGGATATATTTAGGNGTCTTCAACACCAGAAGGCATGTTTCATCCAGACCCTTTGTCATGGAGACCAGCAGTCACATGCTGCTTGGGTGTCTAGAGGAGAAGGGAGACCCCAGATCACACATGGTCTTCCTGCAGGCGAATGCTCTTGTGAGGCCTTCGGACAGAGCTCTGACTGCATCTGGGCTGCGGTGTTTCTGGCTGAAGTAGGCGGCCCAGGGTGCGGGGCTCAGGAAGGGACTGGCCACTGGCAGCGCTCAGATGTTTCTCACGACGCGCCCTCCCCGCGCCCGGCCCCGGGGGCTCTGTCCACTCTTCTGGAAAGCTGAGTGGCCAGTGACGCTGCTGGGGCTGCCCAGCACCTCCTTCCTTCTCCCGAGCGTGCGCATGCCCCACCTGGACAGGCAAACTAGCAGCAACGTTTTTTGAACATTTGCTAAGTGCAGACCTTGCGCAAGTCTGTCGTATGTTTTTAAGCTCTACTTGGAGACGGTAAAGCAGACGGCCNACCTCCTTCCTTCTCCCGAGCGTGCGCATGCCCCACCTGGACAGGCAAACTAGCAGCAACGTTTTTTGAACATTTGCTAAGTGCAGACCTTGCGCAAGTCTGTCGTATGTTTTTAAGCTCTACTTGGAGACGGTAAAGCAGACGGCCTCAGAGAACTTGAGCCAAGTGGCAGAGTTGATCCAAATTAAGTTCCGTGACAAGAAGACAAAGGATGTGCCAGCTTCGGCCGTCGTCACAGTATGAGTTCTGTCCCTCCCCACTGTGGCCCTGCTTTCCTGCAGACAGGCCGAATTCAGCCCAAAGCGCCATTCCTACCCACCGAACCCCAGCAGGCCCAGGTACTCTCCAAAAACGCACCAGAACCACTGAGGTCAGAGCACAGAAACTTGACCCTGCTGTCAGCCTCTGAGGAGTCTCGGGATGGCCTCCACTGCAGGGGCCAGGCACCCTGGCTTCTTGCCAGAGGCAGGCTGGCTGCTCTTGGTCCAGCCGAGGTCCCAGTCTGCCCTCTGGGTGACAGGTGCTGGCAAGGTCTGTGGGTCCAGCTGGGCACTTGGAGTTTCCTGTTCAAGCCTCCGTGTGCCCCGCGACCGGCCAGGTGCTGCAGGACAGAGCGGATTGGCAGGGGGCGGGGGTCTCAGGGAGCGAAGATGACTGAGTAGCGGCAGCAGCCCCATCCCCTGGGTGGTGCCCTGAGTCCCTGGGGTTGCTGCACTCTTGGCACCCACTTGCCCCCTCTCCACACTTCTGCAGAGGTTTTTCTCCACTTCCTCTTTGGGGCTGAGTTCAGCTTCCTACCTGAATTCGCATCATCAGCAATGTCATGACCTCTGGCTGAGCCTCTCAGGACCTGGAGCAGGGGAGGGGCCCTCCGTGTGCTATTTGCATCTCACCAGTAAACCATCCCCTGCCCCTTGAACTGTCAGGATGTCCCCTGATGGGAAGGGAAGGGTGGGAAGAGCACCCTGAATCCATCTCCAGCCCCCGCACACACGCGCCCACGGGGAGCCCCAAGCTCAGCCAGGCTGTCCCAGGCCTCCCACAGCAGGTGGGCTGTTTCTGTAAATGAATGGTGATGCCTGGACTCCAGGATCTGCGTTATTGGCATAGGAAAGTTCCAGAAGCCAGCCTGTTGGCCAGTGTCCCCTCAACCACCCCGCTTACAAAAGGACGTAAGCCTTCCTTGCCTCCTTCCAGCCTCCACGGAGGCCCTGTCTTTGCAGACCACCCAGTGGAACATGCTGCCGCCCACCCACTCTGCAGCTGGCCCTCACCAGCAGGCCCATCCACCCCCCTACCCCGGGGAATCAAGCCCAGAGCCCTGCCCATCCTGGGGCCGAAATCTTGATTCTTCTTTCTCAGCTGGGTTAATAACTGTCCTCGTTACTCCTACCTGAGAGTATTTTGGACTGCTCATGTTCCCCCAGACCTGACAATCTGAGACCAAGTTGTAAGACGTAGAGAAATAAAAATTCCAGATGTTACAGACACAGGAAAAGGCTTAGCTGCTTAAAGCCAGGTGCATCTGAAAGTCGGAGATGGGGAAGACAAAGGCAATGAGAAGTAGAAACAATTCCTATTCAGTCATAGCATAGCGTGAGAGAAGAAAGAGAAGGTGAGTGAAGGAAATCCTTTAGCAAGTTTCTAGACTTTCACACACCTGCCAAGAAAGACCAAGAAATTACTCCCCTGAGGCGTTCTGATCACTGCACAGGTCATTGAGTCCACCCCCCACCCGGTGGGGCGCTCCCCCACACCGAGTGCCCGCGTCACATTCCTGTTCAGGAGACGCGCATGTGACATCCCCCTGACTATGTAAGGAGACTGGGTGAGGCCTGGGTTAGTTTGCTGGGACCGCAAGAACAGCATCCCACAGGCTGGGCGGCTTCAGCAGAGCCGATGGTCTCACAGTCTGGAGGCTGGACATCCAAAGCCAAGGTGCCAACAGGGCCGGCTTCCTCTGGGGCTGCGGGGGGCTCTGCTCCAGCCCCTTGTCCAGCATTCCCTTCTCCCCGCATCTCTGCCTTCATCTTCACACGGTGCCGTCCCGTGCGCTTGTGCCTGGGTCTGAATCTCCCCACTTTATAAGGACACCAGTCACACTAGATCAGGATCTGCTGTAACAGCATCACCCGACCTTGACCGTCGGCAAGACCGTGTTTGCAGATGTGGTCATCTGTACCCGCGCTGCAGGTCAGGACTTCCACAGAGGAAGTGTTGAATTGGCATTAAGTCAGCCCAGTGTCTGCTCAGCGCTCAGCGGCTTAGTCGTATCTGACTCTTCCTGACCCCATGGACTGTAGCCCATCAGGCTCCTCTGTCCATGGAATTATCCAGCCAAGAATATTGGAGAGGGTTGCCATGCCTTTCACCCGGGGATCTTCCAGACCCAGTGATCGAACCCGCATCTCCAGGTGGTTCTTCCCCACTGAGCCACCTAGGATGGACCCTAACTGCTCTCTCTCTCCCTCCCACGTAGATCAGCCCCCTGCGGCCCCAGAGACCGAAGAGCCAGGTGATCAACGCCATGGGGGGTGAGCGGCGCTTCTCGGTGTCCCCGTCCTCGCCGTCCTCCCAGTCCACGCCGCCCCCGGTCATGCCAAGGGCCAAGCTCAGCTTCAGCCTGCAGTCCAGTAAGTAACATGTCGTCCCGTATGAATTCCTGACGTTGCACTGTGACCTTCCCCCTCTGTTGAAGGCTCTCACTTTAGACCAGCTTCTTTTTGGTCCAGCAGCTGGAGAGAGTGTTGGTGAGCCCCAGACTTCGGGGAGTGTCCCCCGGGACTGGAGTGGATCAGGCCACAGCTGAGTCCTAGGATCCTGTGCTCCCTGGGTAGACGGTACAGGATCCGGCCAGCGTTCCCGACCTCCTGCATCCTGGGGGTGACTCGAGAGCACATGGGGCGTCCCCCATTTCGTGTCATGAGATAATGCAGCCCACACGGTGGGGAAGGGGCCTTTGTGTGTGCAGGAGGAATGGGAAGGAAGGAGCCCTCCCAGGCCGTGCTGAGGGGCTAAGGGTAGAACTTACCTTCCAGTTCTGCCCGATTTCTAGGGCTGCTCAGCATAATTCCTACAGACTTGGTGGCCCCAAATATCAAAAAGTTATCCTCTCATAGTCTGGAGGCCAGGAGTCTGAAATCAAGGTATCTCCAGTCCTGCTTCCATCTAGTGCAGGGGTGCCCAACCTCCAGGATCTAATGCCTGATGACCTGAGGTGGACCCGATGTAGTAATAATAGAAATAAAGTACACAGTAAGTGTAATGCCCTTGAATCATCCCCAGACCATCCCCGGCCCCACCCCCAGGTCCATGGAAAAAAATTGTCTTCCACAAAAAGGCTGGGGACTAGTGGTCTGTTGGACTCCCGCAGCCCTCGGGGTTCCTTGGGTTGTATACTCATTCCTCCAGTACCCTCACCCCTCTCTTCCCAGGCTCTGTGCTTTCTCCTCTTCCTTTGGGAGACTGCAGATGGGGTTCAGGGCTCCCNGGGACTAGTGGTCTGTTGGACTCCCGCAGCCCTCGGGGTTCCTTGGGTTGTATACTCATTCCTCCAGTACCCTCACCCCTCTCTTCCCAGGCTCTGTGCTTTCTCCTCTTCCTTTGGGAGACTGCAGATGGGGTTCAGGGCTCCCTGTATCCGGGATGATCTCATCTATAGATCCTTCTATGAAGACCCTCTTTTCAAAGGTCTAAGGTTCTGAGCACGTGCTTAGTCGCTCAGTTGTGTCCGACTCTGTGCGACCCCGTGAATGGTAGCCCACCAGGCTCCTCTGTCCGTGGGATTTTCTGAGCAAGAATACTGGAGCGGGTTGCCCTTTCCTCCTCCAGGGGGTCTTCCCGACCCAGGGATCGAACCCGCAGTCCCCTGCGTCTCCCGCATCGCAGGCGGCTTCTTTACTGCCCACCCACCTGGGAAGCCCTCTGAGGTTTCGAGTGGAGGTGAATCGTGGAGGGATGCAAGTGGTACCCTAGTTTTCACCCCTGAAGTCAGGCCAGCCAGAGAGGTGACGTCCTGGCAGGAAGGAAGTGGCAGGGACTGAGGATGGCAGCAGACGAGAGAGCCAGGAGGACCCGCTGCCCTCCCCGTGGCTGGAGACGGGGCGGGGAGCCTGGCCCTGGGCAGTGGTTTGTGCCGGCCGCCAACAGTCGTCCTCAGCCCCTGCTTTCTTCCTCCTGGAAGGGGAGCAGCGGCCATTCCCGAGACAGTCTGTCTGGTCTGGAGTCAGGGCTGCCCCAGGGATGAGCCTCAGGGAGCCAGGCCTTGCTGGGTGCTGGAAGAGAGACAGTCTCCAGGCGGATGTCCTAGCTTCACTTCGTACATCCTTATGCTGTAACCAGAGATCTTCAAAAATATTTTATTGATTTTTTTATAAGTAGCTAAAAATTGGCACATTGCCGCTGCGGTGGAAGACACTGGTGGTCCCTTGAATTAAACATAGAGTCAGCATAACCCCCAGCAAGCCCGCCCCTAGACATTCACCCCGGGGACCTGGACACACAGGCTCAGACAGATGCTTGAGTGCGATTTGTACCCTTAAAAATGATAAAAGTGGCAAATTGTAAATAAAGGCCAGAGTAAACGCAACCAGCCAGCCTGTCAGGAGCGCGATCGTTCCATCAGAGGCCACCTTCTCGTGCCTCGATTCACCTGCAAGGCCTCCTTATCAACTGACACCCCTCATCCTAGGGAGCACGCTCCTGATGAACGCCTTTCCATCAGATGCATCATCGGGTAAGACACCCAGCAACAGAAATGCCCATTTCTCTCTTTAACGTAAAAGGCAGATGACTTCTTAGAGTCTCAGCGAAGGCTGAGGAAATACATGGTCCTAGTGATCACTCCTCCCTTTGAAAACGACTCCTTTTCAGTTTACTTTGAAAAAGCAGTACTGCTTCCCTTTGGCTTGTTTAAAGCAGCAGTCACAGCGGCAGCTGCTGCTAATACCTGCCTTTCGTGGGATCGTGGCTTTTCCTGTTGTGAGAGTTTTGACAGGCAGGTGGGCTGGTGGTGAGCGGTGCTGTTGGACTCAGCTAAGTGCAGCTCCCTGTAGGAGGCTGGGGCAGCGACCTGGCGGACTCTGAAACTCCAGGCGGAGATGGTCCTTGTGACCCCCGAGGTGTATAGACGCCCCCAGGCGTAGCAGTCGAGGAGGGACCAGAGGGGTCCCAGGTGGACGTGGCTGTTTTTCAAGTGGTCTGATCCACCCTTTAAGCTCGGGGTTCAGCATCTTATGATTCTCCTTCTGGAACATTCCCTTGCAGGGGACAGAGCCCTGGCCTTCTCTGCCCCCTCCCAATCTCTTTGCTGCCCATTGACATGCATTTCTGGGGGGTAAAGGGGTCCCACCACCCTGCCAGTCCTGAGAGGGCATGAAGCAGCCGTGTGGGGACATGCATCACTCCCAGTCGGGACGGGGGTGTGGTTCTCATCCTCATCCTTTTCCAGGTTTGGAGCTGAACGGCATGACCATGGCCGGGCTGGACGTGGCTGAAGTTCCTCCCCCTCTGCCTCTCAAAGGCACCAGCACGGACTCCGGGATCTTGACCGAGAACCTGGACTTGACAGGCTCACCAACGCCCCCGCCCCCTCCTCCTCATCAGAGGGTAAGTCAGGGCTCAGGAACGTGGGTCCATCCTCTCTTTCCCGCCACAAGACAGGTGTTCTTCCTTCTTTCCTTCCTGATGTTGGCGTGTTTACTTTGGGCGAGCCAAGGCTTGATTTCCAGGAAAGAGGTAGCAGTGGTTAGAACGCGGATGTGTATGGCCTGGGGTCCTCTGTCATCCCCACGGGAACGTACACTCCCAGGGGGTCCTCTGTCATCCCCACGGGAACGTACACTCCCAGGGGGTCCTCTGTCATCCCCACGGGAACATACACTCCCTAGGGGGTCCTGTGTCATCCCCACAGGAACGTACACTCCCGAGGGGTCCTGTGTCATCCCCACGGGAACATACACTCCCGGGGGGTCCTGTGTCATCCCCACGGGAACGTACACTCCCAGGGGAGCATGGAGAGGGGGCAGAATTCTAGCCGCTGGGTCCACAGGCCACTCTCATGACCTTGGAGGTCATTGCCCTTGAGGTGCAGTTCTTATGAAAGTTTGGTTTTGAAAAGCAGCTTTTTGTATGAAGACATTTTTCATTTGAAGAAGCTGGCTGATGCCACACACGGGGGATGCGTCGTGCCCCTGAACACTGCCCTTGCCATGAAGAAGCCCTGGTCCCAGCTTGGTTCCAGGCAGCCTCGCTCTCCCGCTGGCCGTGTGTGGGTGGGGGCGGGTGCTCACCACACGAAGAAACTGTAGCCGAGCGCGACATTTGGCTCCAGCTGGAGCACACCCCAGCTCCTCGAGGCTGCCTGTCCCTAGCCCCGCCTCTAGCCCTGGGACCTGTCCCCACTCCACTTAGACTCGGGGTGCCGGCTGTCACCAGCATGATCAGCCACTCGGGCCCTCCTAAGCGTCAGTCCTGAGGCCAGTTCCCCCATGGAAGCTGTCATTCATCTGGTCTGATGTGTGCTCACTGCTCGGGCCTCTGGGCCTGCCTGCTGATGCAAATATCAGCTAAAACTCTGAAAAAGCCACTGTAACCCACTGGCAGCTCTAGAAACACTCTTCCGAGGTCCCTCACCTTCTCTCCTGCTTCTCAAGGCTGTGGTCACTTGGGTAGCTCTGTTGTTGGCTGGCCTGGCCACAGGCAGAGGTCAGCATGTGCCTCTGAAATGACCCCACAGTGCCGGGAGATCTGTGTCCAGGTTCTTCCGTCCCCTGGCCACGCTGTTCACAGCCCAGTGAAATGGAAGCCTTGAGGGCTGAAGAGTGAAGCATCCTCCCTGACTCATGCAATTGTTCAGCCTCCGTAAAGTAAGTTGCACAGCAACAGAGCTCCTGGAGACATCAGAGACGCGAGCTGGCTCTGTGGCCAGGATCCTGTGCATAGCGGCGAGGTGTGGGTTTTCTTTTTCCCCTTCTAAAACAACATAAATCCCATATCCTTTTTTTTAATGGAAACTCTCTCACCGAGTTTCTTGCAAGTTTATTCTCTCCTCTTGTGAGAGGAGTGAAGGAGAGAGGAGACTTATTAACTGTATTTATCTGGGCTTCCCAAGTGGTGCTGGTGGAAAAGAATCTGCCTGCCAGTGCAGGAGATGCCACGACTCAGGGTCGATCCCTGGGCTGGGAAGGCCCCCTGGAGAAGGAAAGGGCAACCCACTCCCGTATTCTTGCCTGGAAAACCCCATGGACAGAGGAGCCTGGCAGGCTACAGTCCATGGGGTCAGAAAGAGTTTGACACGACTGAGCGACTGAGATCACCACAACACCACAACACCACACCATATTTATCTGATTATTGCTTTTGTGTAAGAAAACCAAATAAGCAATGGGGCTTCATCTTCAGTGCTGAAGGAATGGGTTGTCCTTCCAAGGGACTTTCGAATCAGCTCTCTGTTCCTCGGGATTCCACGATGGGGGGCCAGGCAGCTGGAATGGTTGGTAGCAACTGAAGAAGCGTAAGTCTGGCCCTTCCCGCAAGTTTTAACTAGAGGTTATAGGGGACCCAGGGAGCCGAGTGAGCACGTTGATTGGTTGGGGTGTTGTTTTCCTAACAGTGGAGTTAACTGATTCCCTCGCTTTTCATACCTGTATTTTACTGGAAAAGCAAGACAAGGACGTCTTCTGGGTCTCCCGACACTGAAAACTCTGAACTTGAAAGTGAGAGCAAATCCGTTTTTGTTACAGATCAATTCAGGGGAAACATCTGATGATCTCAGTTTCTGCATTGCGTTGTTTTTGTTTAGTCGCGAAGTCATGTCTGACCCTTTTGCGACCCCATGGACTGTAGCCTGCCAGGCTCCTCCGTCCCTGGGATTTCCCAGGCAAGAATGCCAGAGTGGGCAGCCATTGGCTTCTCCGGGGAACCTTCCCCAGCCAGGGATCAAACCCGCGTCTTCTGCACTGGCAGGCGGGGTCTTTGCCACTGAGCCACCTGGGAAGCCACCACAGCTGTTAGGGAAGGGCAAACACACACCGGCTTTGGCTCCATGTGTAGAGGTGATGTGAACGCCGCGGTATTAGTCACCCGCGTCTCCTTGCTCTTGTCTCCTATCTGACTCACCTGCAGCGTGAGTGCACCTTCAGGACGCAGGCCTGAGGGCCAGGGTGTCATCACCCGGTTTCCGGGGGTGCCTCCCTGGCAGGCCCTGAGATCTGCTGTGGGATTACGATCATTCTCCCGCTCTGGGGGCTGGTCCACAGCCTGCTGTCACTCTCACCCTCAGGCTTGGCGTCAGCTGTCTAGCTGTTGCCGCTTTAAATCGTCCTTTCTTTAAAAATGGATCACACTTGCCCGCACTGTCTACTTCCACCCATAAACAAGCAACCGTCTCATCAAACCTGAAAGCTGGCGTTTCTTTTGACCATTCTTTTTCTCTTCGTCATTATTTGTTCTAAATAGTCATTTATTTATTTGGCTGTGCCGGTTCTTAGTCGCAGCACACAGGATCTTCAGCTGTGGTGTGTGACCTCTTAGCTGCAGGATGTGGGGTCTAGTTGCTAGACCGTGGACAGAACCCGGGCCCCTGGCATGGAGAGCAAGGAGTCTTAGCCACTGGGCCACCAGGGAAGTCCCTCTTTTGAACATTCTCACCATGTCTGGGTTGGAAAGATCCCCTGGAGAAGGAGATGGCAACCCCCTGGGAAATCCCCTGGACAGAGGAGCCTGGTGGCCTACAGTCCAGGGGGTGATAAAGAGCCAGACAGGACTTAATGACTGAGCACTACAAATCTATTTTACCTATTGTTACAATGTCTAAAAGTCATTTTATCAGTTCTGTTTTCCACCTTGACTCTCTTCTCTCTTCTCTCTGGGTCACTTTAGTATTTATTTGTCTGCGAATTGGGAGGAACTTGGGTGATGAGTTAGACGCTGCTTTGTCACCGTCCTGCCCTTGAAGCTCCTTTGCTCACGTTGAGCTGAACGTGCGCCTGCCCTGAGAGGCTGCTGACAGCGTGCTCTCACCCGCAGAGGACAGTGGTCTGCGAGCCCCCCTGCTTTGCTCTGCCTGTGGCTCGTGTCCGCTCATCCCGTCTGTGTGGTTCTTCCTCTGCTCACTCATTCATGCGTTCATTTGTTCACTCACTCATTCATTTACCTGGGTGGTCAGCACGTGGCCTCGTGCCCGCCGAGAGCAGGGCACGAGCTGCCCTTGGCCATTCACGCCCTGGCAGGTCCATTCAGCGTCTCCTCTCACCATTACAGTCGTAAATTCATTCTTGAGACTGAAAGGCAAACTGTGGGCTATATCCAGCCAGCCACCTGTTTCTGTAAAAAAAAAAAAAAAACTTAAAAAAATCTTTTTATTGGAGTATAGTTACTTTATAATGTTGTGTTCAGTTCAGTCGCTCAGTCATGTCTGACTCTTTGCGACCCCATGAACCGCAACACGCCAGGCCTCCCTGTCCATCACCAACTCCCGGAGTCTACCCAAACCCATGTCCATTGAGTCACTGATGCCAACCAATCATTTCCTCCTCTGTCATCCCCTTCTCCTCCTGCCCTCAATCTTTCCCAGCATCAGTGTCTTTTCAGATGAGTCAGCTTTTCGCATCAGGTGGCCAAAGTATTGGAGTTTCAGCTTCAACATCAGCCCTTCCAATGAACACCCAGGACTGATCTCCTTTAGGATGGACTGGTTGGATCTCCTTGCAGTCGAAGGGACTCTCATGTTGTGTTTGTTAGTTTATATTATATAGCAAAGTGAATCAGCTATACGGGTACATATATCCTCTCTTTGTTGGATTTCCCTCCCATTCAGGTCATCACAGAGCTCCCTGTGCTGTTCATTAGGTTCTCATTGTTGATGTTCAGACCCTCAGTTGTGTCTGATTCTTTGCAGCCCTGTGGACTGCAGCAGACCAGGCTTTCCTGTCCTTCTCATTAGTCATCTGCTTCATATGCAGGAGTGTCTATGTGTCACTCCCAGTCTTCCAATTCATCCCACCCCCTCTGCCCTTCTTGGGGTTCATACATTGTTTCTCTACACCTGTCTCTGATTCTGCTTTGCAAATGTTCATCTGTAGCATTGGAAGACAGCTACAGCCATTTCTTGATAAACTGTGCTTCCTCCATGAAGAGTTTAAGCATCCCCTCAACCTTGCTCATCCCCGTTATATACCAATGCAGAAGGGACTGTGGGAGAGAGACTGTTTTGTCAACAGGTCAGGGGGATAGTGGCTGCAGGGGCCAGTGTGGCCCAGCCGACCCTCTCTCATGTGGCCTTTCCATTTCCAAGAGCACGGCAGGCCTCTAGCCCAGCCCCGGAGAGCACCTCCGAGGACTTGTTTGTCCATGAGCATCTCCAAGGGACGTGAAGAAGGGCCTGTGGGTCCTCTTCCCAGGGGGTGCTCAGCTGTGACATGGCCAGGCTGCCTGAGTGGCCCTGGGTCCTGTATTTTCCCCTTTCCCTTGTTCTTGACCATTTCACCTGCCCAGTTCTGAAACCAGTCCATTTCCAGGCGCCCCTCGATCAAAAGCACATGGATTTAGAACCACCCTAGGTGGCTCAGTGGTAAAGAATTCACCTGCAGTTCGGGGCCTGGGTTATGTCCATGGTCTTAGCAACTAGATCCCACATCCTGCCACTGAGAGTTCAGATGCCACAACTGAAGATCTAGCAGGAGATGCTAGAGACACAGGTTCGAGCCCTGGGTGGGGAAGATCCCCTGGAGGAGGAAATGGCAACCCACTCCAGTATTCTTGCTGGGGAAATCCCATGGACAGTGGAGCCTGGTGGGCTACAGTCCCTGGGGTTGCAGAGAGTCAGACGCAACAGAACATGCAAGCATCACGATTAAAACCACCACCCAGGGAGCAGTGGCTGCTCCGATGTCTGATGTATGTGCTTTGTGAAAAGTGGCTCATCAGAGACCCTGGAAAGGCCTGTCGCCACCAGCAGCCCGGTCCTGAGAGTGGTGACCTGCCAGCCCCACGTCGCGGGGAGAGGAAGCTGCCACCCAGGGCTGCAGGCCCATGTTCCTTTGCCCACCCCCCTACCCCGCTACCAGATCAGAACCTCCCGGAGACCACGTCTCTCCTGCCAGAGCATCAGCAGTGAGCCATCCCCTCATTTTCTGTCTTCCAGCATCTGCCTCCTCCTCTGCCCAGCAAGACCCCGCCGCCGCCCCCTCCCAAGACGACGCGCAAGCAGAACTCGGTGGACTCGGGGATCGTGCAGTGAAGCCGCGGCATCCCCCGAAGGGCGAGCCGACATCCTTCCCCTCGCTCACATCTCCTCCCACGTCTGGCGTTTACCTCATGGGGCTGTGACGTCTGACCTTTAGTGCAACTGCTTCTCCCTAATAGGACTTCGTCTCCAGCCACAGGGTGAGCGGGCTTTAGCATCGGGGAGTGAGGAGGCAGGTACCGGCCCAAGACACGCGGCTGTGTTGATCAGCGTCTGAGTGTGTCCCTCCTGAAAGAGCCTGAGTCTTGCCCAGAAGCCCTTACTGTTTGTGCCAGGTGACGCATTAGCAGAGAGCCCAGCTGACCTGAGCAGAGCACAGGAGGGAGAGGTTAGAACTGTGCACTCACAGTGGACAAGTCCTCAGCTCCCCGCCAGGCCCCAGGTGACTCTCCTGGGATGTCTTCTCACGGATCGCTCCTGCCTGCACCTGGTGGGCTTGCTGTGGGCTGAGGGCTCCTTCAGTCTCCGTCAGACAACCATGGTCAGCCCTTTCCGGGAAGTTCCTGATTTCCCTCGGTATAATTTAAAACAGGATACTTCTCTGCTACTGAACACTTACTAATTTATGGAGTGGAGACACCATTAAAAATCAAGTGGAAAAAGTAAGTATGAGTGTAGGAAGATCCATTTTCTCTCTTTTTAAAAGAAGGATATGTAGACCACAGGCGATGGTTTTAATTGGGTGAATTCTTCTTGTGCTCATTCTGTACAGAAGTTTGTATATATGAGGGTCTTTAGAACTTGTTTTAATTTTTGTGGTCCTTCTGTTTATTGTCCTAGGCACCTGCAAATGATTCTCAATATGTGTTCTTAACTTGTAACTGAGGGAAGTGTAAAAAAGAAACACAAATTAAAGTTTCTTGTTTGGTCCCCCCCCCCAACAAAGTGCAAGCCCTAAAAATGTTCCGGGAAAATGATTCAAAAAAAAAAACCAACTAACTTTGTATAACCTAATATTTTATTCTATCATCTATATTTTTTTATTGACTATCATCATGATATTCTTCCAGTAGGCTCAAGAGTTAATCATTGACAACAAAAAAATAAACTGTTGTTTAAAAAGTCTCAGTGTCTGACATACTATGTTATTATCCCCTGATGTAGAATATAAAAGCCACTGCTTATATTCTGCTGCTGACTTAAAAAGGAAATGCACATCGTGAGAGCTGGAGTTGCAGGTTCAGTTTTATCTGGGCAAAGTGAGCACTATAGCCCAGAGACAGCACGTCAGAGAGCACCTCAGAGACTGTTCCGCAGAGACGGCGGGGGAGGGCAGTGGAGTGCGTGCGATCAAGCACGTGTTTTTTGCAGGAGGCTTCTGCTGGTCACGAGGAGCAGTGAGCCCCATGAAGGATGTTAGTGCTTTTCTAGATGAGGAGATAGAAGAATTGGGCTCATAAAATCGGCTCCCGAGAAACTATCTGAAGACCTGCTCTGCCAGTTTGTGCCAGAGCACAGGGCGCCTCATTTTGCTCTCCACCCTGAACTCTTTTCAGGACGTGTTGAAGGTCAGCAGCTGCAGCAGCATCTACCTGACTTAATCCTTGTAGAGGGAGATGGCGAGTGCCAATCTGTAGCACTGCCTTCTTAAAGAGCGTTGTGACCCATGTTTATACACGTGTGCATCTTCCTCAAACACCACTCTTTATCTCTGTTTAATTCTCTGGGACCTAGAGCCCAGAAGGCACTCACGTCCCAGCACCTCTGTCTGTGCGTCCTTTTGGACCAGAGCTGAGCCTGGCTCAGGCTGCAACTCCCTCAGCCCAACCTCCGGGCCCCTGGCTAAGCCTCGTCAACCTCTCCTCTTAACCTTCTCAGTGTGAGAGAGGGCTTCACTTCCTGGGATGTGCCATTTCACTTAGGCATCAGACTGCCCAGGTTTCTCTGAAGCTTAGATGGTAAGAAACAAAGAAGGCACTGGAGTCCTGTATGCTATCCAGATGTGTCCTGGCTTAAACACAGGGTGTGACTCTGTCCCTTCCAGCCAGGCTTCCCAGGAGGCTGCGACAGAACCCAGGAGACTCAGACGAGCCTCCTCGGGCTCAACGGCTGGTGCCCCAGTTTATTTGAACTTGTCTTCAAACTCCAGTCCACCCTAGGACATTTTAGATACACGTGAACTTGGATTATTTTTCTGCTTGAATTTTTACTCTTTGACCAACATGAATATTCGTCCTCTACTGAGTCGTGTCTGACTCTTCACGACCCCATGGACTGCAGTCTACCAGGCTCCTCCGTCCATGGGGTTTTCCAGGCAAGAGTACTGGAGTGGGGTGCCATTGCCTTCTCCACTGAGTATGTTAGAAACTGGCTATTCACCACCATCCTAAAATGATTACAAGGACACACCCACCTGGGAGGGACCAGCCCCTGGCCTCGGAGTTTTTGGATAGTCAGCATTTCACATAGAAGCTATAGCTGAAATTTATAGAACCAGTTCCCGGCCCTATGGAAATAGTTGTATTTATTCTAGAACACCATCTGGGTTCTAGTTCTTGCCCTGCACCACGAATTCCCCCACAAAGTCTCCCTGGACAATCCCTGGACNCTCGGAGTTTTTGGATAGTCAGCATTTCACATAGAAGCTATAGCTGAAATTTATAGAACCAGTTCCCGGCCCTATGGAAATAGTTGTATTTATTCTAGAACACCATCTGGGTTCTAGTTCTTGCCCTGCACCACGAATTCCCCCACGAAGTCTCCCTGGACAATCCCTGGACTGCACACCCCGCCCAGCACCCTCCCCCATGTCCTCATCCCCCCCAGTTGCCAGGAATTCCACACTGGGCTCCAGAGGGCTGGGTGCATGACACATCTAACAGGAAAGGAAAAGTGGACACATTTTATGCCTTTTACAGTAATTTCCTAATATAAATATGTAAGTGTATTTTTACAAAAATGAACTTCTCAAACTGGGCAGACACAGTTTTTTTATTTTTTATTTTTTTGCCTTTTAAATCAAGGTTGGGCTATAGAACTAGCCAAGGAAAAACTGACCTCTGTGTCAAGTGTCTTCTGGAGGCATTCCTTCTAGGAGTTTCCAGGGCACAGCTTGCCTCTCTCGATGCAGTGATATATCCCTTTTACTCTCTCTGTTTTTAATCTCCCCGTCCCCGTCCCTGTGTCTGTCCCTGTCTGTCTGTCTCCCTCCTCCCCCCTTTGGCTGTCTTTCACCCTCCGTTACTGTTTCATGTATAGGAGGCTCCTTTGCATGACCAAGAATTTAAATAGTCAGCACTATTTTCTCTGCTAAATTATAGTGAGTCTGTTGCTGTGACCGTCCCATGTGACCCAGCAGGGGTTCAGGGTGCCTTTCACCTCATTCCACCCTGTTGTCATCTGGGCTCCGCCCCGCCCCCTGCAGCTGAGTTGCAGCCTCCCACCAAGTGGCAGGATGCCCCAATTTCTCCTCTAAGACCGGCCCTGGCGCTGGCCAGTCCTGGAGACAGCCTCATGCAGCAGTCCTGCTCTCTTGCCCGTCTCTTCTCTTGACTCCTTTGCAAGATTCGAAGGGTCCAGAATTCATCCTGCCCCCCTCCAGCAGTCATGGAGCCCTTCCCATCATGGGAAGTGATTTCATTCCTTCTGGCTCCATAGCAACATTTCTTCACCTCCCCGTCTCCTTTGGTTCTGAACACTTGGGGCCACCTGTCTGCTGCTGCTGCTGCTGCTAAGTTGCTTCAGTCGTGTCTGTCTGACTCTGTGTGACCCCATAGACGGCAGCCCACCAGGCTCTGCGGCGCCTGGGATTCTCCAGGCAGGAACACAGGCATGGGTTGCCATTTCCTTCAGTGCGTGAAAGTGAAAAGTGAAAGTGAAGTTGCTCTGCTGCTGCTGCTAAGTTGCTTCAGTCGCGTCCGACTCTGTGCAACCCCATAGACATCACAGACGGCAGCCCACCAGGCTCCCCCGCCCCTGGGATTCTGCAGGCAAGAACACTGGAGTGGGTTGCCATTTCCTTCTCCAATGCATGAAAGTGAAAAGTGAAAGTGAAGTCACTCAGTCATGTCCAACTCTTCACCAGGCTCCTCCGCCCATGGGATTTTCCAGGCAAGAGCACTGGAGTGGGTTGCCGTTACCTTCTCCAGGGCCACCTGTTTAGCTGTTGCTGATACTTAACAGTTGTTTTCAATATAGGGCTTCCCAGGTGGCTCAGTGGTAAAAAGAATCTGCCTGCCGATGCAGGAGATGCCGGATCAATCCCCGGGTGGGGAAGATCCCCTGGAGGAGGAAATGGCAACCCATTCCAGTATTCTTGCCTGGGGAATTCCATGGACAGAGGAGCCTGGTGGGCTATAATCCATAATGTCACAAAGAGTCAGACATGACGAACAACTGAGCACAGCACATTTTTAGTACTGGGGAGGGCTGAGTGTCATCTGCTCTTTATCCTTTCTTGTAACTGGCTGTGCCATTTTATAAAGCATTTTGAGCATGTCTACAGCTCCATGGCAGGTGCTTTGTACAGTGCTCTAGCAGACACCCAGTCCCGTCCTCATGGATCTCAGAGTCTGGTTAGGGGATGGGTGAGACCGCAGCCAAGTAGGACTCAGTCTGTTGAAGGATAAGTGGTGAGCACTGGGCAGGACAGGGCAGAGCAGAGGGGCCTTCCACACAGACGCTGGGGGACGCCCGGAGAATGAGTAGACTTGGACAGACTTGCAGGAGAGTCAGGAGTGGGGAGGAGCAGCAATCGGTACCTCCCGGACACGAGGGGGCGCCCCCACTGTGAAGGAACAGCCGCAAGGCCAGCAGGGAGGAGGCAGCCCAGGGAGGCGGGGAGCTGGGCGGCATCCAGTTGTGGGGTCCCCTCCACGACTCCCCAAGTGGACTTGCTTCTCATCGCGGGTGACTCCGGGTGCATTTGATTCCTCTGAGGACTTTCTCAGAGATTTCAAGCTCTGAAAAATCAAGCTTCTTTTCTTTCCTTCCCTTCTTTCCTAAACAATTCTGCCTTTAAGGCATGACTGGGACGAGAGCAAGATGGGCGTCCATGCTGGGCAAGAGGGTTGGGGGGGGCGTGGGATGGGGAGCTGAGGGCAAGAGAGGGGCAGATGGGACTCTCCCTCAAAGGAAGAAGGGATGGCTACGGGGTCTGCTGAACTTCACTCCATTAGATGAAGCCTCGTCATGGCCACACCTCAGTGAAAGCAGCATGCCCCCACAGCAGCAGTGGGCCTTGCGTGTCTGAAGGACACCCAACAAGCAGCTCAGTTTGTTGAAGGACATGTGGTGAGGACGAGGCAGGGATGAGCAGAGAGGCCTTTCACACAGACTTTGGGGGTGTCCTCACCATTAGGGGGTTAGAATAGGAAACAGGAGTCCAGAATGGCGGTGGCTAAAAGACAAGGAAGGGAACAGCCCATGAAAATAGGGCAAAGGAAGGTCTGAGGACCAGAGTGAGGACGTCAGGTAGAACAAACAGCTCTCCTGGCTCGCCCGATTTGCAGAGGGCAGGCCCAGGGGAGGAAAAAACACATGAAAGAGGGGCCAAGGGCCGGGGGTCTCTGTCTCTCTCTCTCCACTTCGCGCCTTTCGGGTCGTCATGCCCTCAAGTGTCAAGGAGGTATTTTCCTTTATTTTCCAAATAAAACTGAGCTGTAACACGGAGCTGTAACACTGGTCCATTCGAGAGCTGTAAAGCTGGTCCGTCGCTTCAAATTTTTGTTGTGACGAGACGGAACTGAGGAAATTACACACTCCCCTGCCACTCACCATCAGAGTTTGTGATGCATTTTGTAAGGAGGCATGAGTGTGGAGAAATGTGCACCCCCAGCAGGGGCCAGCAAGCCAACCTGAGCCCACCATCCCTTGATGGCGGCCCTGGCAGGAGCAGATGACCTTTCCCACGTGGCCCTGACCTTAAGGGATGACACACAGCACAGGTCAGGGCTGGAGGTGTCCTGCCTTCTCCCAGAATCACAAGGGAGCATAGCCAGAGGGCACAGCACACAAGCTGTGGGCATCCCTGGAGACCATGTGTGGAAAGGACCAGGAATTCAGAAGTCACTCGGAGAGATGCCTGCTCACAGCACCCCGACTCCTCAGCTGCTGATGCGAAAGCACAGTAATTTGGGAGGTTAAAAATAATCAGTTTGGGAATGGGAATATTTCTGAATTAGCATAAATTATACTATTTTAAAGTGCTTGTTAACAGTTAATTTAGCATCATGAACACTTGCGTTGGAGAGGAGGGCACTTAATATCAAGTGAGGAGCTACCTGGAAAAGGCAGGGTTATTTTTAAGCTCCTACATACTTCTGATTTCTCTGCAGGGAACACAGACGATGTCCGTGGGTTTTTAATGCCTTGCTGAAGTTTTTTCGCCTGAAAAGTAAACTTTGCAAGGCAAAGCTATCGTCACAGAGAAGGAACATCAGACTCATCTCTCAGTGTTTCAGAAATATTAGTGATGTGCGGGTTCTTCATATTATTTTAGCCTTCGAGTAAAGAGACGCTGCTTCCTTTGGTTTGAAGACTCTAAAGGAGGCTCAATCATTGCCCTGGAGACAGAGTGGGTAGAGATGGGGCAGCTTCTCCTCCCTTGATCACCCCTTGGGGAAAGCAATGCCTCCCTGAGGGAAGACCACTGGAAATTAAATGCGAAGACGGAAGGATGGAATTTCCCCGAGAAAAAGAAATGCAAAAAGGAGGCCTTACAAATGGCTGAGAAAAGAAGAGAAACTAAAGGCAAAAGAGAAAAGAAAAGACACACCCATTTGGATGTAGAGTTCCAAAGAATAGCAAGGGGAGATCAGAATGCCTTCCTCAGCAATCAATGCAAAGAAACAGAGGAAAACAATAGAATGGGAAAGTCTAGAGATCTCTTGAAGAAAATTAGAGATACCAATGGAACATTTCATGCAAAGATGGGCTCATAAAGGACAGAAATGGTATGGACCTAAGAGAAGCTGAAGATATTAAGAAGAGGTGGAAAGAATACACAGAAGAGCTATACGAAAAAGATCTTCACGATCCAGATAACCACAGTGGTGTGATCACTCACTTAGAGTCAGACATCCAGGAATGTGAGGTCAAGTGGCCCTTAGGAAGCATCACTACAAACAAAGCTAGTGGAGGTGATGGAATTCTAGCTGAGCTATTTCAAATCCTAAAAGATGATGCTGTGAAAGTGCTGCACTCAATATGCCAGCAAGTTTGGAAAACTCAGTGGTGGCTACAGGATTGAAAAAGTTTAGTTTTTATTCCAGTGCCAAAGAAAGGCAATGCAAAGGAATATTCAAACTACTGCACAGTTGCACACACTAGCAAAGTAATGCTCAAATTCTTCAAGCCAGGCTTCAACAGTACATGAACCATGACCCTCCAGATGTTCAAGCTGGATTTAGAAAAGGCAGAGGAACCAGAGATCAAATTGCCAACATTCATTGGATCATTGAAAATGCAAGAGAGTTCCAGAAAAACATCTACTTCTGCTTTATTGACTATGCCAAATCCTTTGACTGTATGGATCACAATAAACTGTGGAAAATTCTTCAAGACATAGGAATACCAGACCACCTGACCTGCCTCCTGAGAAATTTGTATGCAGGTCAAGAAGCAACAGTTAGAACCTGACATGGAACAACAGACTGGTTCCAAACTGGGAAAGAAGTACATTAAGGCTTTATGTTGTCATCATGTTTATTTAACTTACATGCAGAGTACATCCTGTGAAATGCTGAGCTGGATGAAGTACAAGCTGGAATCAAGATTGCCAGGAGAAATATCAATAACCTCAGACATGCAGATGGCACAATCCTTTTGGCAGAAAGTGAAGAGGAGCTAAAGAGCTTCTTGATGAAAGTGAAAGAGGAGAGCAAAAAAGCTGGCTTAAAACTCAACATTCAGAAAACTAAGATCATGGCATCTGATCCCATCACATCATGGCAAATAGATGGGGAAACAATGGAAACAGTGAGAGACTTTATTTTGGGGGGCTCCAAAATCACTGTAGATGATGACTGTGCCCATGAAATTAAAAGACACTTGCTCCTTGGAAAAAAAGCTATGACCAACCTGGACAGCATTTTAAAGAGCAGAACAGACATTACTGTCCTGACAAAAGCCCATTTATGCAAGGCTATGGTCTTTCCAGTGTCATGTATGGACGTGAGATTTGGACCATAAAGAAAGCTGAGCTCCAAAGAATTGATGCTTTTGAACTGTGGTGTTGGAGAAAACTCTTGAGAGTCCCTTGGACTGAAAGGAGATCCAACCAGTCCATCTTAAAGGAAATCAACCCTGAATATTCATTGGAAGAACTGATGCTGAAGCTGAAACACCAATACTTTGGCCACCTGATGCAAAGATCTGACTTAATGGAAAAGACCCTGATATTGTGAAAGATTGAAGGCAGGAGGAGAAGGGGACAACAGAGGATGAGATGGTTGGATGGCATCACCGACTAGATGGACATGAGTTTGAGGAAACTCCAGGAGAGGGTGAAGGACAGGGAGGCCTGGCATGCTGCAGTCCATGGGGTCGCAAAGAGTCAGACATGACTGAGCGACTGAACTGAATGGAACAGGGACCTCGGTCCTTCTTGCTGAGTGAAAACGAAGTTTACATGAAATAAATTACAGAGAACATTCAATGATATGAGAGTCATTCCAGGCCCAGCTCCCAGAACTTCAGAGTGGGTGATGTGTCAGCAGAGAGGAAATGGGAGGCCCACTTCCTCTGCAAGGCAAACTTGAACTTTCAAACCCTGCTGTACTGGAGAGCACACATTCACCACGGTCGTCCTTCTGACTGCTTTGCCAACAGTAGTAAAGAATGTGGGGTCCACAATTGTAAAAGGCACTTGCTTTAGAAAAGTGGGAAACAGACCCAGAACTTGGTCCCGGAGAGACCCTCAGAGTTCACGTGACTCAAGATCCTCAGTTATGAGGTTCTCCACTCATCAGGGCGTGTAATGTGAACCCGACAGGCACAAGGCACTGGGCCAGCCTCCCACAGCTGGCTTTCTATATGGTGACATCTTTAAGTACTTATGTATTTATTTGGCTGCACTGAATCTTAGTTGCAGCATGTGGGATCTTTTTCCCTGGTCTGGGATCAAACCTGGATCCCTTCATTGGAATCGTGAAGTCTTAGCCGCTGGACTACCAGGGAAGTCCCGATGGTGACAATTTTAGAACTCACTTCAGATTAGAAATGGCAGGTTTAGTAGGCGAGTCTCGTTTTTCCTAAGGCTCCAAGCCTCCCCAACTGGTGCTAAGCATCACTCAGTACTAAAACCCAGCAACGGATTGGGCTGCTTTACTGGGCCACTTTATTTTTCTCTACAAGTGTGACAAAGGAGTCCACAGGGTTACAGTTAGTTTTCTGACAGTGATGCTGTTACTAGCCAGAGCTACAGTTCCTGAAGGTAGCTGTTCATGCTACAGTGCCTTACCAAATCACGTGTATTAATTACTCAGTTATTATCCTGCCAGTAATTTGGTAGTGACCATCTCACATCACCTCTCACAGATATCTGTCATGAAAGAATAAGAAGATGGTTAAGGGCAGGGGTGGCCAGGTCTTCCCCAGCCTGGCCAGTGCGTACCTTCACTGACAGAAGGGACCAAGTCCATCTTCACACTGTAGCCAAGACCTTGGGTGACTCCATCTTTGAGAAAAGTTGATTCAAAGAAGCATGAGAGTTGAAATCAATGGTCTTGCAGAAATCCACAAGTCTAACAGAAGGGGAGGAGCAGGGGGAATGTTTTTTGAAAGTCCTGCAAAGCAACTTAAAAATACCCTCTCCCCCTCAAAAAAAAAAAAAAAAAAAAAAAAAACCTCTCCCCATCTCTGTCACCCTTCAGCCTCCACCCACATGCACCTGAGTCCCTACACTCCTCCCCTTTCCCTGTTCCCTCTAGAACCTCTGGGAGAGCTCACAGCTTCCTACCCCAAATGTTTGTGTGTCTACGCATTTCCATGGGTCATTCTCCCCTCTGTTGGATGTCTCTCCTCCTTCCAGTTCTCCGCTCTTTGTTCCCAGGGTCCTGTCAGCCTCCCTGAAGACCACAGAAGCCTTCTGGCAACTGGAGACTCTTCCTGGGTGGGCAAGGAGGAGCCTGGAAGGGCTGTGCACCTCTCACGGGTTCCTGCTCTGTGATTACGGCACACGTGACTCAAAGAAGGGTGATGACTCTGAGAAAGGACATGGACATCTTCCTGCTTCAAAAACCCCTGCCTCCATCGTGCCAGCTGCCACCCCTACTCCTGGGCATCCCTCCCCAGTGGGCAGCCCCCACCAGACCCTCTGCACACGCTCAGCTCCTGCTGCAGGTAGAGAGCTGCTGGCTGCCAGGTGTCCACTTTCTCCCTGGTATTGTCTTCAGACACCATTTGCTCTTTCTACAGGGGTAGGGGCAGGCTGGATGCAGAGAGAAGCCGTCCGTTTTCTCTGGAACTGGAGCTTGGGTCAACTGTAACTGTTCACCATGTTAGTGAATCCACCTTGTCCTCGTTCTGACCTGTGTAAGACCAGCAGACACAGTCACCTTACCCCTTTGTGGCCAACGATTTACTTTATTTTTGCCACCAGCTTTTAGGTCTCTCTGACCTGACAGTGAGTGTGGATATGGGGGCATTTAGACTTGGATTCCCACTGGTTTAGGGTGGCCCCAGGGGATCAACTGCCCTGCACCTCTGCCTAATTTGCACTCACTGAAAGAGCGGCCATTAATTTCACAGACTCATAGAAAGAGCCAAAGAAAAAAAAAAAAAGGCAAATCAGCATGTCTCAATAAAGGCTCATGAGATGCCCAGGCTTCCCTCTGTCAGTTCAGTTCAGTCCAGTTCAGTCGCTCAGTCAACTCTTTGTGACCCCATGAATTGCAGCATGCCAGGCCTCCCTGTCCATCACCAACTCCCGGAATTCACTAAAACTCATGTCCATTGAGTCGGTGATGCCATCCAGCCATCTCATCCTCTGTCGTCCCCTTCTCCTTCCTGTCCCCAATCCCTCCCAGCATCAGTCTTTTCCAATGAGTCAATTCTTCGCATGAGGTGGCCAAAGTATTGGACTTTCAACTTTAGCATCAGTCCTTCCAAAGAACACCCAGGACTGATCTCCTTTAGAATGGACTGGTTGGATCTCCTTGAAGTCCAANGCTGGTGCACGGGGATGATCCAGAGAGACGTTGTGGGGTGGGAGGTGGGAAGGGGATTCAGGATTGGGAGCTCGTGTACACCTGTGGTGGATTCATGTCAATGTATGGCAAAGCCAATAGAGTATTGTAAAGTAAAATAAAGTAAAAAATAATAGTAATAATAAAATTTTTGTGTTCAAAAAAAAAAGGCATCAGTTCTCCGGTGGTCAGCTTTCTTCACAGTCCAACTCTCACATCCATACATGACCACTGGAAAAACCATAGCCTTGACTAGACGGACCTTTGTTGGCAAAGTAATGTCTCTGCTTTTGAATACGCTATCTAGGTTGGTCATAACTTTTCTTCCAAGGAGTAAGCATCTTTTAATTTCATGGCTGCAGTCACCATCTGCAGTGATTTTGGAGCCCCCAAAATTAAGTCTGACACTGTTTCCCCTGTTTCTCCACCTATTTCCCATGAAGTAATGGGACCGGATACCATGATCTTCATTTTCTGAATGTTGAGTTTTAAGGCATGGAGTAGCCCCACCAATAATTAATCCTGTATCTGATTAAGTGTCTAACGTTAATTGTGTTTATAGGAAATATGGGAGATAGAGAAGCCATATAGATAACAGCCAAATCCTAAAGCAAGAAGATGGAAAATATTATGAGTTTTTTTCAATAAGTAATTAATATGAAAAAATGGAAAGAACTCATAAATTTAAAAGGATTTTAAAACATATAAACCTTATGCAATTGTGCAAATCTTGTTTGGATCCTGACTTGAACAAATCAACTATATAGACATTTTATCATGGAATAAGTATTAGATGGTATTAACAAAATACTGTGAATTTCAGAATATGATAATGTCAGTGTGGCCTTGTTAAAAAGTCTTGTTTATTATAAATTTACACTGAGTTATTTTTTTCAAGCTTTATTGCAATGTTATACACTAAGGTATGTAGGTGCAAAGATATAAAATGGTGATGAGCAGGGGAATAAATAAAATGACTGGCAAAAGTTGAGATTTGTTGGAACTGAGTTATAGATGACAAGCACATGAGAATTATTGTAACATTCACTTTTCTACATGGTGGAGAATTTATTTAACTATTCAACTACTAAACTATTTGTATTAACATATAGCAAACATTTTTTATGAAAATAATACACCAAAAAATGTCATAAATGACAGAAACTAGGTTGAATGACAAATCTGGTTCAAAGGAATCTTGTCATAATCTTGGCAATCATCTTGTAAGCTAAATCCCACAAAATAAAATTTAACATAAATAAATGCATTGCAAATTTTCAGAATGAAGGTAAGTAACTTAACTGCAATTTGTGAAAAAGAGCAAGCCCATGTTATTTGAAATGGATTACATCATGTCTCAGATTGAAGATTTTTTACGTCACTGTGAAGAAGTAATTTTTATTTTGTTCTTATGTTGTAATGAGATTGCTTAGTTCTGCAATTTTAGTTGGTATAATTAACGAGCTTGAAAATTCTTATATTTGCTTTCTTATCTCTTAAATAGCATATATTGGACAACGTTTACATACTGCCTTGATGTCTAACATCATCATGGCTCACTAATGTACTTACTGAGTATGTGACAATCCCTTTGGACACTGAGTTGGGTAGAAAAATTTGCTTTACTGTAGCTAATTCTGTTACTCTTACTGCCTCCTTGGCTCACATCTAAGTTCTCACTGCTTAGTAGTTCAGCTCCTTGGGTTCAGGTCATACTCCCTTCCCAAATATTTGATAATGGAGTAATCCAGCTCTACTTTTCCAAGTCAAAGTTTAGTTTGAGTATAGTTCTCTTTCACACGAGTAAGTACACTAGGTCTTTGAAAGGTTCTATTTTTTTTCAGTCTCACTTTTTCCCCTGAAAAAATTTTATCCAGCTAGCCAGAGTTGAGAAAAGCAAACACCTCACTTGAACACGAAAAAACAAGGGGTTGTGACTATGGTCTTCCCAGGTGGCTCAGTGGTAAAGAATCCACCAGCAATGCAGGAGACCAGATTCAATCCTGCACTGGAAAGATTCCCTGGAGAAGGAAATGGCTACCCACTCCAGTATTCTTGCCTAGAGAATCCCTTGGATAGAGGAGCCTAGTTGGCTACAGTCCATGGGGTCACAGTGTCAGAGAAGACTTAGCAACTGAACAATGACATTATTGAACATAGTAATTATTTGCACTGTAATACATTTTTTTTTTCCCCTGTTGGATTTAAGTCTCTGGAAGTCCAGTCCTTGGCTTAGAAAATCCAAGGGTTGAGAGCAATATTGATACTTGCCAGTCAAGATTTCTCAAACTTGAGTCATTAGTATAAAATTCTTCACAATTTTTTGCTAAATAGATACAATTATATATAAAATATACTTTATTAAATTAAATCCACTTGTAACATAAATTTATTTAAATAGAGAAATGATTATCAGCACCATGATTTTTTACCTTTTTTTCCCTTGCATTAACAAAGTGTTTTGAGATATTTACAATGAGAAAAAAAATTCAACTGTGTGCTACCTAAAATTATCTTGTTACCTCATCTGGGAAAACTTTAGAAGACTCACGTGATACCTGGATTTTTGCCACCAACACATTACATATAAATTTCTGCTGCTAGAGGTATTTTACTCTAGTTCTCAATAACCTAGCCTGCTATTTAGATTACATTAGGACTTAGTAAGTGCTTATTAAATATGTTTATTGAATGAATAAATGTACATAACTGAGGATATCATAATTTGAAAATCCATGTTATTACCAACTGTGATAAACTTTCAGTTTGAGGAGTGGCATTATTGAACTAATTGCCTTCTACATCCTTCCTCACCAAATTCCTGGATTACTCTATTGGCAAACATTCCCTTGTTTGTTTGTTTGTTTGTTCCCTTGAGAAATAACACAGATTTAGATGGTAAAGTTAACATCTTTATCGCATGTAATTCATCTACCCCAAAACACTTGACATAGTAAACATTTTTGTATGTGTTAGTAGAGAGAACATAACAGTTGCAAAAAGCAGATAATTTCCTCACTACTGAAAGTATTCAGTAGACTTTATGATCCCACAAGTATATTTTTTCCTGTAAAAGTTATGTTTTTAAATTTTGGTTTTCTCTAACAGCAAATTTTGACCCTTTGATTTAAGAGATTTATAGTTTTTTGCCATTAAATAATGTTGAAATGTTCATAAAAGGAGATTTTTATGACTACCAATAAGTAGATCCAAATTATGAATTCATATTCATAATAATTATAGATAGCTATGGATTTGAAAACTACCACCCTAAATATCAGGAAATATGGCCCAAGTGNTCCCACCTCCCTGATGGCCCCTCCGGAGCCCTCCCTGGGATCTTCCTCTGCCGGCCCAGGCTGGTGATTCCTCTTGTCTTGAGCTCAGGTCCCCTGGGTTTCGCCTGTCTGTACTCAGCTGCCTGGCACAGCTCCACCTGGATGCTGCCTGGGCCCTTCACAGGTACCCCCTCCCGCTTGGTGCCCAGCTGGTGGCTGACTCCCTCACCCTCTTCTTCAGGAGACTGTCAGGATTGAGAGACTGAGGTCGGGCGTTTTCTCCCCAGGTCCCTCCCTAGGGAGCTGGAGACTGCCTTCGCCTCCCCTTCCGCATTACTCCCCTCTCTGACTGGTTCCCCCTCTCCTTCCGACCTTGAGGTGGTGGTGACCCTCCCACCCCATTTTCTGGTGGCTTCACATCCTTCTGCCCCTTAAGTCCTGCCCCCACCATCATCATGGGTGCGCCCTCCATTCTCCCCGAGTTACCGTGATGGGTGTGCCCTCCGTTCCCTGTCCGCCTGCTATGATGTGCTCACTGGGTCTGTATCTTTCCCTGCCCACCTTGGCCCTTGCGCACCAACCTGCATTCCCATCTCCTAGCTCAGAGAATGTCGCATCGCTGCCCAGGTTTGCCGGCTGGGACACTGGGACACCGGGATACCTCCTCGGCTCCTTCTTCTTCTCCCTCAGCCCCATATCCATTCCATTCAAGCTCTTCCAGACCCTGTGTCCTTCCATCCCCCCTGCCCCAGCCCTTGTGTCCCCCACCTCCATCTTCCAGCCCGACACGCTAACTGCCTGCCATGGGGTATCCCAGCTTCTGTGCCTGCCCCTCTAACGCATTCTCCATGCTGCGGCCAGAGCAATTCTTTCTAAAATGCAACCCTGGCGACACCCACCCCTATTAAGCCTTTACTGGATTCCCATGGCCTCGAGGTCAGTTTCACATGTGTCTTGGCTCTCCCGGCTCAGACTCAGCCAGCCCGCTGTCTTGTGTCACTCACTCCAGCCAGGCTGAACTTGTTCCAAACGTATCCTGCTTTCCACCTCTGGCTCTCACATGTGCTTCCACTGCCTGGGAACTGGAATCCGCCCGGTAACACTGATGAATTCTTCAAATATCATCTCAGACATCACTGCTTCCAGGCAGCCTTCCCTGGTGTCCCCTACTGCTGCTATGCTCTGCTCCCACAGCACCCCGGATATCCTCCTCCTCCTTATCAATAGTTCTTGACCACTCACTACGTGACAAGAGTTGTGCTAAGTACTCAGCGTAAACGATTTCCATTAATACACACAGAATCCCTGAGAGGCGGCATGCTTACTGTTGCTGGTGTTTAGTCACTAAGCTGAATCCGACTCTGCAACCCCATGGACTGCAGCACTCCAGGCTTCTCCATCCTTCACTCTCTCCCAGAGAGTGTCCACTGAGTCGGTGATACTATCTTACCCTCTCATCCTCTGTCCCCTTCTCCTCATCAAGGTCTTTTCCAATGAGTCAGCTGTTTGCATGAGGTGGCCAAAGTATTGGAGCTTCAGCATCAGTCCTTGCAGTGAATATTCAGGTTTGATTTCCTTTAGGACTGTCTGGTTTGATCTTCTTGCTGTCCAAGGGACTCTCAAGAGTCTTCTCAAGCCTGCACTCTAAACGGTAACAGCCCATTTACTCATCTGGAGTTGGCACTGGCAAACTTTCCCTAAATATCAATACTGTAGGCTTTGTGGACCATACGGTCTCTGTTGTAGCTTCAATGACTCAACTCTCCTATTAGCCTGAAAGCAATCCCAGATCTTGCTGAAATAAACGGGTGTTGCTGGGTGTCAACAAAATGTTTCACAAAGCAGGTAGTGGGCTGAACTTGACCTGCTGGGGGCTGTCGTTTGCTAGGGGCTGTCTAGCCCTGTTCTAGACTAGACTGTGCACTTCATGAGGATAGGACCTGCGTCTCCACGGGTCACACTGTGTCCCCTGCTTGAGGACGGGTGATGCTGCACCACTGTCCCCAGGGGAGACGTGGGGAAGGACAAACGATGAGGAAGAGCAGGGCCACTTGTGATTGCTGAGAATCGACTTGTCTGCTCGGTCCGCCGTGGTCCACCCAGAAACACCCGCCTCACGGAGCCCACGTCCACACGATGCCATAGGACTCTTCACTACTGGTCCTCCGTCTGCTCTCAGGAGGCACAGCCAGAGATGCCACTCCTGCTGGTGGGGAACCTCTAGGCTTCCAGCTCCCACAGGCCCCTCTCCAGGTTAAAACTCACCCCTTCCCCATCGTTTATGCCCCCTGGTGGCTCAGATGGTAAAGCATCTGCCTGCAATGCGGGAGGCCTGGGTTCAGTTCCTGGTTTGGGAAGATCCCCTGGAGAAGGAAATGGCTACCCACTCCAGTATTCTTGCCTGGAAAATTCCATGGACAGAGGAGCCTGGTGGGCTACAGTGCATGGGGTTGCAAAGAGTCAGCCACGACTGAGAGACTTCACTTTCCCATCATTCCCATCTCCATGGTGATCAGACTCCTCTGCAGACTCCTCATTTGCCAACATCCCCTTTAAATGTCTTCTTTCTCTCTCTCTGGAGACAGGGAAACCCAGCCCTCCAGACTCATGGGGTGCCACCCCACCCATGGAGTTCCGCCTTTCCTGGGCTCCAAGAGTCCTCACCTGGGCTCTAATGGGCCACCTCCCGGGTTCTACTAGAGTCAGTCTCTACAATTCCTCGCCCTCTCTCAGGAGAGCTGCTTCAAAACTAGGGCTCCCTCATGCTTTTCTTAGAGTATTTCTCAACTCCATTGACCTCAAAAGCGTTTAAATGCGGGTTCATGGCAGGATTTTGATCTAGGCTGTTGGGGTGACATTGTAAATAGCAACATTCTTTCAGCCAGCTCTGAAGCTCAGGGGGGATCATTTTCAGGATAAACGAGGGCAGAGGGGCTGTCTAAATGGAGGCTCACACATTCCTAGGGAGTGGTGTTCAAACAACGTCATGCTCAAAAACAGGAAAAGCATCTCATATTTCAGAAAGCCTCATGGCAACACTTCCCTTCCCTTAAAACCACCTTCATCAGCAGAAATGCCAAGGCTTCCAGCAGGCCAGTTGTCACCACCAGCCGTCCTTGTCCTTCTCTGCTTCCCCCATCATACACGCGCCAGCACTTGGCCAGGGCTGGAGCTTACTTCATGTGTGGCTTCTGGGTCAATCCCTCTGAGATCCTCAAGAATGGAGGTTGTTCTCACTCCCTGCCGCCTGGCCCAGTCCAGGGTGGGGTCCTGTGGTTGGCACCCCGGGCAGAGCGTGGCCTGGGAGCTGGCTCTGGGCCTCCTCCTGGAGCAGCTCAGACTCGTGCCTCCATCAGAACCTCTGCCTCCGTGTCCAGGGCCCCGGGCTCGGCTTGGCCCCTAGGTGCCCTGCTGATCCGTCTTCATACTGAGCCAGGCCGTGAGTGTCCCCCAAGGCTGTGGCTCCCACCCTGCTCCTTCACCACCACGGTGCTCATTCTCACTGAATCATAAACTTAAGTCCTAAACTTCCTGGCATGAATCTCTTGGAGAGGTAATTTTACAAAGGTGACTCTTCTGTGTTCCTAGGATTAAATAACACAATTACGGCAGCTTCTCAAAGTTCATGACTGTGCTTTTCCATCTCCTCAAACGTGGCTGGAGATTTCTTGGCTCAGCTCCATGGGCAGGTTAGACGTGCTTGCAATGGGAAGCTTCAGCGCATTTTGAACACAATCGAACACCTGCCAGCACGGAGGAGACCCTCATGAAACTGGAGCGGGAAGAATGAGGCCGCCCGCTGACTGATGATGCTTTCTGATGATGGCCCTTGGTGCCTCGGCCATGATCAGACCCAGAAGGGCACCGCGAAGTCACTTAAACGGTTCCAAGAGCGTCATTTCTAAGGGCTGTTTTTCTCAGAGTCCAGCAGCTAACCTTTCCACTTTGCAGAGGTAAAGACCCCCGGCCAGTGCAGGAGACACAGGAGATGCGGGTTGAACCCCTGGCTTGGGAAGACCCCTGGAGGAGGAAATGGCAATTTCACAGCACAGTTTTCCGTGTGGTATTCTTCTTGTCTCTTTGCACTGCTGAGCTGCCAGACTTCTTTTCCTGGCGCCTGCATCCTTTCCCCAGAATCAGAGGCTGGCCCACTGGGACACTGCCCAGAGCCCCTCAGCCTTGCTGCTTGCTCAGTCCCCTGCAGTGGGTCCTGGAAGTGCCGCAGTTTTGCCCAGGCCACCGGGCCAGCCCGACGGCCTGGCTTCTCGTTCATCGGCGAGCCTGGGGGCTGTCCTTCTTATCCTCAGGGTCCTCTCCCTGTTCACTGCCTCTGAGCCTCTGCCTGGGCGCCTCCTCTTGCTCAGAAGGCCCTTTCCACCGTCTCCCGCAGTTCTGAGAGCACCAGGGCTCCAGGGGGGCACTTCTGCTATTCCCCCACCCCAGCAACTTGCTTCTGGCACTGTAGGGAACTCTGAGGAGGGCAGGAGTCTAGATCCCGGGGCCTTTCTGCTTTATGCATGATACGGATGAGCGCCTCTGCCTCGCTGGGTGAGGTCTGCTTACCTATGAGGACTCTGGCCTGGACAAGCCCCGTGCAGGGTTTCACCTGTGATCCCGCTTCTGTGGCTAAGGGGACACTTCTTTTATTACACTTTTACTTTAACTGGAAATATCTTTATGGTTATGAAAGTAGTGTTTTTGTTGCTAAGTTGTTTTAGTTGTGTCCGACTCTGCGATCCTATGGGCTGTGGCCCCCCCGGCTCCTCTGTCCATGGAATTTCCCAGACAAGAGTCCTGGAGTGGGTTGCCATTTCCTCCTCCAGGGGATCTTCCCAACCCAGGAGTTAAACCCCGCATCTCCTGTGTCTCCTGCTTTGGCAGGTGGATTCTTTACCGCTAGCGCCACCCGGATCTAAAAAGCAGCATGCTAAGTCACTTCATTCATGTCCGACTCTGTACAACCCCAAAGACGGCAGCCCACCAGGCTCCTCCATCCCTGGGACTCTCCAGGCAAGAACACTGGAGTGGGTTGCCATTTCCTTCTCCAATGCAGGAAAGTGAAAAGTGAAAGGGAAGTCGCTCAGTCGTGTCCGACTCTTCATGACCCCATGGACTGCAGCCTACCAGGCTCCTCCATCCATGGGATTTTCCAGGCAAGAGTACTGGAGTGGGGTGTCATTGCCTTCTCCAAAAAGCAGTATAGATGTAATTAGAATTTTAGAAGAATCCAGGAATTTTTAAAGAAGACATTCCTCTTACATGCTAACACCAGAGGTAATTACGTGAATGGTTTGTGGTTTATCCTTCAAGGCGTTTCTATTACAAACCCTTGAGATCTTGCTTTTCAGTACAGAATGTGGACTTATGCTAGAAACTTCTATTCCACTTGAAAACATCTTTTCACATCAAGTTACAGGATTGCCTCATCTCAGTAGCTTGCAGTGGATTCATCACTCCAGCAAGAGGGCACTCTTTCTCCCAGAGGCAGAGAGAGAGAGCGAGCGAGCGTGCTCCGCTGATGGATCACAGCAAGCCTGAGAGATGCTGACATGGAGAGAGCATCTGTGTTCCAGCCACTTACACAGCTGGCTGATGGGAGTGTGCAGAGGCCTGCTGCCCTTGCCCTTTGGGTACCACTGAAAGGTGTGATGAGCTGAGGCCTCTTTCTTAACGGCATCAGCTCAACCCCACTTCCTGTCTGTCCTTAGAGATGTTCCCAGGTGCACTTTCCAACAAAACTCCAGGGTACAGATCTCTACTTTTATCTGATTCACTTGCAGCCAACCTGCTTTTTTTTGTTGCTTAGATGTACCAACATTTAGTTAAACACTGTTCACTTAAGGGCATTCAGATTACTTTCAATTCTTCACTGTTTCAAGCAAAGTTGAAACTGACATCCCTGACCATACATCTTTTTTTAAAGTATTGTTGTTAGATGTACAGTACTGTATAAGTGTGCAACATAGCTGGGCTTCCCCTGGGATCAGCTGGTACAGAATCCGCCTGCAGTGAGGGAGACCAGCATTTGATCCCTGAGTTGGGAAGATCCCCTGGAGAAGGGAAAGGCTACCCACTCCAGTATTCTGGCCTGGAGAATTACTTGGACTGTATAGTCCATGGGGCTGCAAAGAGTCGGACACAACTGAGTGACTTTCACTCACTCATGCAACATAGTAACTCACAATTTTTGAAGGTTATAGGCCATTTATAGTTACTATAACACATTGGCTATATTCCCNTACTTGGACTGTATAGTCCATGGGGCTGCAAAGAGTCGGACACAACTGAGTGACTTTCACTCACTCATGCAACATAGTAACTCACAATTTTTGAAGGTTATAGGCCATTTATAGTTACTATAACACATTGGCTATATTCCCTATGCTGTTTAATATATCACAGTTACTTATTTATTTTATACCTAGTAGTTTTTGCACTTCTTAATCTACTACCCCTATTTTGCCTCTCTCCCTTTCCTCTACCCTCTGGTAACTACTAGTTTGCTTTCTACATCTGTCAGGCTGTTTCTTTTCATCATATTCACTAGTTTGTTTTTCAGATTATACACATTAGTGAGACCTCGTTTCCTAGATTACATACATTCATGATACCATATGGTATTTGTCTTTTTTCTGTCTGACTTATTTCACCAAGCATAATATCCTCCAAGTTCATCCATGTTGTTGCAATTGTCAAATTTCATTTTTTAAGCTGAGTAGCTTAAATATATATATATATATATATATATCCCATCTTTTTTATCTACTCACCAGTTGATAGNCTTTACTCATTTTGGACCTTTCGTAGAAAATATTCATGGTTAGAGTAAGCATTTAATAAGTAATAGCTTACTCAAACATAATTAAGACCATTTCCTGCCTTCTTCTGGAATCCCTTAAGAGGAATCAACATAATTCTAGTGAGATGATATTTAGTTAGAAGATTTACAAGCCAGAAAATTTTAGCATCTGAGAGTACTGTTTAACCAATCTGTGAGCCTGGCCTTCCAAGAGCTGTTCCTAAGCAACAAAAATTACAGATTCTGAATTTTAACCTTTTTCCTAGTGTATATGATGCGTAATAAGAGGCTGTTAATAATCCATTAAATTATAGATTCTCAATTTTATCTCTTTTCCTTGTGTATATAATGCATAATAAAAGGCTAATAATAAACAAGCCATTGAAATAGGTAAAGGAAGGATGGGAAAAAACAAACATTGGTAGATTTTAAGAATTACATGAACAGTCTCGTGGCTTATTGAAAGCCTGTTGAGAAAGTTCAGGCATTGTATTGGGTGCTGGGCATTTATCGATGAAAGGATACAGTCGCATTCTCAAGGAATTCAGCGTAGTTTTAGGCAGCTTACAAAAAGAAATGATGTGTAGAGGTATTAGACAAAGGGCACTCTTCGATGGCCCAGGAGAAGAGTACCCAACCTACCATGAATGGGGGACAAGGCAGTTTTTCTGGAGATGACAGTGGTGTTAATTTTTTAAACCCGAAGAGGCACTAGACCAGGGAAGAAGTGTCAGAGAGAGAAGTTTAGATCAAAGGCACTGTAAATGCTACCACAGAGGACTGGAAATAGTTCAGTGCAGCTAGAGTTCTCTAGGACATGTGGGAAAGTTGCAGGGCACGCGTTCAGAAAGATAAACAGGGCCCAGATATAGGGGTGGTATACTATGCTAAGGATACACCATACAAAAGAAGGTATACTATGCTAAGGATACACCATACTATGTATACCTACCATAGTAGGTATACTATGCTAAGGATACACCATGCAAAAGTACACTCTGCCAGCTGTAAGGAGTCATTAATTTTAAGCAAAAAAAAGGGGCATGTTTTGGATCACCATTTTAGAGAGATGGCATGAAAAGTTNTTTCTCAGGAATTTTGTTCAAGGCCACAGAACTCATGAGTGGTGAAGAAGGTCTTCAGATCTAGGTATTCAGGTTCTTAGAAAACCCTGGCTGGCTGGTGAGCATACATCACAACATAGACATTTGGCTGAAATGACATTTGTCCGTGAATTTGATTGGTGATACCTTTGTAGTAATAGCTAGAGGAGCCCTGGATTGAGGTTCCTGGTTACCACGACCTCTGTTACATTCTCCTTCACAGAGGTGCTGTTCACAGTCTTGTTTCCACACACACGTCAACTCATTTGAGTCTGGAACTTTGCTTCTGGCTTTCGAAAGGAAGGATTTGTGCCCCAAAAAGTCAAGGAAAGGGATGAAAAAACCAATTCCAACCACTCAGGTTGAAATTCAGTTGTTGTGTGTTTAATTGAATTGTGCCTCCCAGTGTCATTTTTCAGCTAATGATTCTGTTTTGGGTGCATACAGAAGCTGTGTCCCAGAAGAAAGTCTGTCTGATTCCATTCACTCTGCTTTTTCTATTGCAGAGACATCAACATGCTAGGAAGTCAGACCTCAATTATGATGCCTCCTCCAAGAACATGGTGTGACTGTGGGCTGGTTACTTAATTTCTTTGAGCCTCAGTTTCCTCCTCTGTAAGTTGAAGATAATGATCCCTATCCCATAGAAGCAATGAAAAAGTGGTAAATACATCTTTACAGTACTCCATAAAGATTACTTTTCTGCTTCAATTTGGGACACATGTTATTGGTGTGACTTCAGAGTTGAGGGGTCCCTTGCTCCCAGCCTAACCTTTTATTAACTCCTCAATCGTCAGGACTGTGTATCCTTCGTGTTTCTAGGACTGGGGCTGAGTAAGGTACTGAAAGCATGGTAAGAGCTTAGTAAGTATGTGTTTCATTGCATGGTTTTGATTGTTAATAAGTTTTCCCATGTTACTGACAGTCCTTAGACTGAGGAGCAAGTTCGAATGATGACTTCACAGCAGCCTGCACCTGCCTGTGGCCAACATGCTCCCTGTTGCATCCTCACGTCCGTCTCAACCTCACTGAGTCTGGAATGCCTGAAACATCTCAAGTTGTGAATACATCCACTTTCATAGATTCTTTCACAGATGATCTTGTTCAGGGGACTTCAGCGATGACACATGTGTTCATCTGATCAGCAAATACTCATGAAGCAACTACTCTTCTGCAGGCACTTAGCTGTGCATAGGGGATGCACAGAAGAACAAATTTCCTCCCACCTTTCCTACCCTCACACAGTCTAGTGGAGAAGACAGGAGAAACGAAAGATTGTCTCAAGGCAGAACCTCATGTGCAAAATGCCATAGGGATGCCAAAGACACACTTGCTATTACATTGCTCAGAGTGGGCTTGGGTATGCTGGGTAACAAACAGCCCCAAATCTCAGTGGCTAAGGAGACTGCAAGTGCTAGTTTATTACTCAGGCTACCAAATGTGTACCTCAGTGGGGATGGGATTCTAATATCTGACTCAGGGACCCTGGCTGATGAAAGATTCATTCCTGACATGTAGCCAAGAACACACAAAATAGTGAGTCAGACCCTGGCTATGGAGATCGACCCAGGAAAAGTGACATCCTGTCGTTCTGTTCACATTTCATTAACCAAAGCATCTGCATGGCCCCACCTAACCACACAGGAGGCTTAGACCTGTGCTCCTTCCAGGTCTTGGAATGGAAAGAATGGGTTATTTGTCCACAGCCTGAAAGACCACTCAGGTTGGAATTCAGTTGTTGGGTGTTTAATTGAATTGTGTCTCCCAGTGTCATTTTNTTGTGAGAGGAAAAAAATCCATTCCAAGTACACAATGGACTAATGGCATGTAAGAGATTGAAGTAAGAACCATTGATTGATGGGGTTTCGGGTTCCACCTGGCAACTAAACATTTAGAACCTATAACTTGGTGAGTTTTGGTGTAGCATGCAAAAAGAACATCCACAATGATCTGAGTAGCTATTAGAACATTGCCCTCTTTTCCAACTACGCACCTGTGTGAGGTCTAATTACCTTCATATACTTTAACCAAGGCAACATATCACAGCACATTGCACATAGAAGCAGACAGGACAGTTTAGCTGTCTCCTATTAAGTCAGAATTAAAGAGATATGCAGAATGCTGCTCTTCTCATCAATCATTTAGTTTTGAAAAACACAGCTAATTTTTATAAAATGATTTATGTTAACACATAATGGGTTTATTCTTCTTCTAAAATGCATTAATAAACATTTAAAAGCAGTCTATGTTATAATTGCCTTTTATTTTTTATTATTTTTGTTCTATTTGACCACACTGCTCAAGCACCATGTGGGATCTTAGTTCCCTGATAAAGGATCGAACCCTAGTCCCCGGCCCTGGAAACCCGAGTTTTAACCACTTGGACTGCCAGGGATGTCGCAACATGTAGGAGCATTCTTAGTTCTAATTTCATGAGAGTAAATATTGACAGATACAATCTATATCCTGTTGGGGATCCTCAACAGTTTTTTTAGCATGTCAAGAGTTTCTGAGACCACAAGGTTTGAGAACAGCTGGGGTAGAAGATAGGACTCGTTAGTCCTCACTCTTATACCATGAGGGGAGGAGGTAGGTTACTGATTTATCACCTTAGCTGCTGAGCCAGGTCACCATGCATCGAGCTAAACACATCGAGAAGGGGGTGTCCCTACTGCTCCCCCCAAACCGGGGTGGACACCCCAGGCAGGACCTATCTGCCAGCCCTTCCTGTTTTCCTTCCTGGAAGACTCACTTGGGTCTAATACCCCCATCTGCTCCATTCCAGGGTCTAATTTCCAATAGTTCCCACGGTTTTTTCTTTTCTTACCTCACACCCTAGACCAGGGTTTTTCATGAGGCTCTACTCTTTGCCGATTATGTTGGAAGTTTTCCAAGCTTGTGGCTCATTTTCAAGCTTTTGTGATGATGCTTTTGATATACAAATCATTGGAAATGTTTTATATAACATAAAATTTTAATATTTTAATTTGTGGCTTTTGCTGTCATGATAATTAATTTTTTTATCATATGGTTATAAAAATATTCTTCTAAATTTTCCTTTGGCATTTAATGTCTTCTAATATTTTTAGATTTATCCCTTTAATANTTTTGATATACAAATCATTGGAAATGTTTTATATAACATAAAATTTTAATATTTTAATTTGTGGCTTTTGCTGTCATGATAATTAATTTTTTTATCATATGGTTATAAAAATATTCTTCTAAATTTTCCTTTGGCATTTAATGTCTTCTAATATTTCTAGATTTATCCCTTTAATAAAATCAGAATTTTTGAAAGTTATATCATTGAGGCATAATTTACATACAATAAAATGAATGCATCCATAGTAAGCTGATGAGTTTTATACTTTCAATACATTTTTATGTAAAAATATGTATACCACATATGCATAATCATCAAAAGTATGAATAATAATAATCCTCATAGAATAATCATTTCTGCATGAATATGCTGCTATTTAGACATTTGACTACTGATGGATGTTTGAGTTCTTTTCTATTCAGGGGCTATTATTAATAAAGCTGATCCGAACATTTATTTACAACTTTGTATAAATATAGTCTTTAAAAGTATATATTCAAACTAGTTATTACTGATATAAAGGAAAGGGTTTTGAAACATATTTTAATGTTAAATGTAGGAATCTTAGGAAATGCTCTTTTTAGTTTCAATAGTTTTCAGTTAGATGGTAAGATAATCTTCCAGAAATGAAAATCTTGTCTTTTCCTTTCAATATTTAAACATGCGGCTTCTTTCTCTTTCCTTATTATATTAGTTAAACTTTCAGAACAAAAGTTGAATAATAGCAATATTCTTGTTCCTTACTACATAAGTCACAAATTGTTAGGGCTTGAATTATTTGTCCCCCAGTCCCAATTTATATGTTGATATAACCACCAGCATGTCAGGATCTGACCTTATTTGAAGAGAAAGAATTTTATTCTTTTATTGGAGGATAATTGCTTTCCGACGTTGTGTTAGTTTCTGCTCTACGACAGTGTGAGTCAGCTATAGGTACAGATACATGCCCTGCCTCTTCAGCCTGCCTTCCACTTGCCCATCCCACCCTTCTGTTTCATTACAGAGCACCGAGCTGGGCTCCCTGTGCCATAACAACTTCCCACTAACTATTCATTTTACACACGCTTTAGTTGCTAAGTCGTGGTTTAGTCACTAAGCCATGTCTGACTCTTGTGACCCCGTGGACTGTAGCCCACCAGGCTCCTCTGTCCATGGGATTCTCCTGGCAAGAACACTGGGGTGGGTTGCCATGCCTTCCTCCAGGGGACCTTCCCAACCCAGGCATCAAACCTGTGTCTCCTACATCACCTGCATTGGCAGGTGGGTTCCTCACCACTAGCACCAGCTGGGAACCCCAGAGTCCTTACAGACGTAATCAAATCAGAATGCGGTCACAAGGGGGGCGGGTACTCCAGTGTGACTAGTGGCCTTATAAAGAGAGAAGCTGGTCACCCAGGGAAGATGCTGTGTGGACACTGAGGATGGCCACCGTCCGGCCCAGGAGACGGGCCTGAGCGAGCCCTTCCCCCCCGGTCTTCAGAACTGTCCACGCCTTGATTCCAGACATTTGGCCTCCCGAACAGTGAGAGAATACTTTCTGCTCTTTATGGTGAAGCCACTCGGGTTGGGTACTTAGTTCCTGCGGCCCTAACAAACCAATACATACAGTGAATCACCGCACAGTTAGTGGCTCAGAACAGCCACAGTTACCTAAAGAACAGACACATGGACGCCAAGGGTGAAGGGAGGGGGCAGGATGAACTGGGAGGCTGGGGTCGGCATATACACACCACGGATGCTGTGTATAAGATAGGTAATAATGAGAATAAAGGGAGCTCTACTCAGCGCTCTGCTCAC
>SJYV01039606.1:2048406-2075974 GCA_006410875.1 Neotragus pygmaeus | reverse complement strand
GTGACTTGCCCTAGATGACTTGTGTGACAGCCTTTAAGCCCTTGTTGGATTCCTCGCTTGGGCCTCCCCAAAGCTTCCGTCTCGGGTTGCTGCAAAGCCTCTCTTCAGCTCCTGAATGGGTTAGAAGCGTCTGCTTTATGTGATGAACTGACACTTTCTCCATACGCACCTCCTGCCTGTGTCCTCCAGGCTCATTTCCCAGGCAGGAGCCTCTACAGGCAGCCGTCCATCAGCGTCTCCTCTGAGGAGTCCAGACAGCTGATTTAGTACGCATCAGTCATATGATGCACACGTCACTGACAGTGTCTTAAGGCCACTTCAGATATTCAAGGGCATTCCCAAGCTGACTGTGCCCTTCTGGCCAGGAGAAGGATGTGCATCATCTCCTGTTGTTTAGAGCAGAGGGGATTTAATTTTTTTTCTTTTTATGATGAGAGGAAGGAAGGGGCTGGGCCTGAATTTACTCTTACAGTGCACATCTGGGCCATCTCTGGGTGTGGCTCCCCCTTAGCCAGCTGACTCCGCCTGTTGGAGTTTAGATCCGCCCCTCTCTGGCTCTGGGCCTGAGAGTCTAGACTGGGGCTTCTGGAAGCGGTCCTGGCACCGGTAAGGATCTGTGTCTGTAATGGATTCTCTCTTCTGAGGTCCACCACCCTGGGATGTGTCCTCTCTTCCCTAATGGTCTTTGCCTCTTGAAAATTAATCTTGCATGACTGAAGAGGCTTGTGAGCCCCAAGGGCAGCACCCAATGATTGGTGCGTTCAGAGTCTGCATCCCTGTGCAGACTCAGTGATCACAGCTGCTCAAGGCATGCTGTGCTTCCGGCATCTTCGCAGGCCTCGGCTGGTAGCACCCCGACTGCTGGCTGGGGGTCCAGAGAGGACTTAGCTGAGTCCAGAACACCCCACCCCACTCCACCCTTCCACCCCCACACACGGCTGAGCCCGAGCACATTGTCAGGGCTCCAGGCAGGAGACCATCTGTCCGTTCGCTAATCCTGGTGGCCCCAGGCACTGGCTTCTTCCTGTGATCCCTCCGTGATGCCCGAGGTGGGGGCAGGGGTAAACAGCCTGCAGAATGGTGTTTAGCAGCTGGTCCAGCAGTCAGGGGTCCGAAATGAAGACTCAGATCCGGCCCATGTCTGCACCTCAGGTGCGGGTGGAAACGTTGGCTGCAGCAGAAAGAGGAGCCGGAGGATGGGAGGGTTGCCATCTCATCGCTCCTGGGATGAAACCAAGAGCCAAACAGGCTGGAAGCGGGTTGTCAGGGAGGCTTGGGAGGCAAGAGGAACCCTACCCAGACCTAACAGAGGGAGGGACGAGGCCCCCAGGCTGGGCAGAGATGTGACATTTGAGTGCTCACTCTCTCTAAACCAGAAAAGAGCGACACGTTTTAAAGCTGAGGCCTTGCCTTGGGTGTATCTCTGCTCTCTCCCCAGTGACGTTTAAGTGACGCTGGAACCAGGACTTACTTTCTCCAGTGCTGGCCAGGGGCTGAGGAGGCAAAGAAGAGGAGGGTGCATCAGGGCTGGCAACAGCGCAGGAGTCTGTTGGTGCTTTAAGGGTCAAAGGCCAGCAGGTGCTTGGAGCAAGGGTTCGCTGCTCACGACATTCCACCCGGGCAGCAGTGAGCAGGACTGAGTGCAAGTAGCGCGATGGAGGGGCAAAGGCCTGCAGTGCCGCAGGGCGGTGCCTGGGGAGGGAGCTGGTGCCGACTATGCTAGCAGTGAAGGCCTGGACTAAGTCCTGGGCTCACGGCACATCCACTAACATTCCATTGACCGAAGCCAGTCATGTGGCCAAGACCCCAACAATGGGCTGCTGCTGCTGCTAAGTCCCTTCAGTCGTGTCCGACTCTGTGTGACCCCACAGACGGCAGCCCACCAGGCTCCCCCGTCCCTGGGATTNGGATTCCAGGGACCCCTGTACCAGGCTGTGGTCTAGTGCTGTACTCAGACCCTGCATGGGCACAGCCCCTCGACCCCACCAACTCCTCCCACCCCACGGGGAGGGTTCGGCCCTAGGAGAGCTGGAATAGGACTCCATATAAGACACAGGGCCCCGGGAAGGGCCCCTTTTTGTCCAGGGTCAAGGGTAGAACTGTCCCTCCCCCAGCTCAGTGACTCTATCAGGGTGGGCTCCTGAGCTCAGATTAAATGCTTTTCAGTACAATCCAATTTCCTCCCGACGTAGACTAGAAAAGCCCCGTTCATGCATGTGCGTGCGCACACACACACAGACACACACACACTACACTCAGTGTTAAATATCCAATCAGGTCCAAAGATAATAGAGAAGGGCCAGTTCACTCCCAGTTTAATCAGATAAAATGCCCATTCATGGCTCCTCCAGCCACAGCCCNGTTCATGCATGTGCGTGCGCACACACACACAGACACACACACACTACACTCAGTGTTAAATATCCAATCAGGTCCAAAGATAATAGAGAAGGGCCAGTTCACTCCCAGTTTAATCAGATAAAATGCCCATTCATGGCTCCTCCAGCCACAGCCTTCCCCTCCTCAGCGCTGCAGCCAGGACCAAGCAGACAGGGTGGGAGGGGAGCAAGGGGAGGGCTGAGAGGCCGGTGGGGACTATGGGAGAGGAGAAGGGGCTGAGTAGGTGGGCTGTGCCTTTAAATCTTCAAGGAGGGGGGGCAGCGTTGCCCACAGGGGACTAATTATCCTTCAGCCTTCGGCAGGCTCTTACTCAAACAGACAAAAGGGGGCTCCAAGCCTTGGTGGCGCTAAGCTTCTGCGGCAGAATGTTTTTTTTTCTCCCTCAGATATGCAAATCCACCTTGATGTGTGGACACTGGGGATGGCCAGATAGCGGCTCAGGGATTNGGCAGCCCACCAGGCTCCCCCGTCCCTGGGATTCTCCAGGAAAGAACACTGGAGTGGGTTGCCATTTCCTTCTCCAATGCATGAAAGTGAAAGTCAAGTCGCTCAGTTGTGTCCGACTCTTTGCGACCCCATGGACTGCAGCCCACCAGGCTCCTCCGTCCATGGGATTGTCCAGGCAAGAGCACTGGAGTGGGGTGCCCCTGGGGAAGAGTATTCTTCCAGCAGTGGGAGGGCCTGCAAAGTAACACGCCCATGCCTGTGTTTGTATCAATACATAACGGTACAACAGGAGTGAAGGAGTGGGGTCAAATCCCGTCTGCAGCAACCATGGTCCCTAATCAAAGTGGAGTCCCTATTACTCCAGAAGCCCAATTCTGTTTCAGAGTCAGATGACCGTTTCTTCGTGTTGCACCATATTTATACGATTTCTTGCAGAAGCTCTTCTATAATCAGCCTTTCATTTTCATGCAACTGTGTTTGTATTGCTACTTGTGTAAACAAATCACGGCCTCTCAAGGAAGCCAGGCTTCTCTGCTCTGTTTCTGTAGATGAAGGTTGTTCACAGGATCTGAGCTCCCCTGACTTGTGTATGCTCCCCAGCTTCCTTCCTGCCTACCGGAGTCACACAGTTTAATTTTTGCCAATAGCAATTACTTTTATTTCCACACTACATCAATTTCATCAGGATACCGTGGCCTGACCCTAGTGTCTAGCTCTCACTGATTTCCTAATACCATCTTGGTCATTAGCTGGAAATGGATCTAGACGTTAAGCACTTCCGATAATGCCTCTGACATGTAATCATTTACTGTATCCATCACTTCCACCCTTTTTATGCTATGTGTCAGCAAAGTTTCCCAATTAACACTAGGAAGGTTGAAATCAGACATATCGCCATCACAGCTGAGGTGTCCGATCAGGGTGTAGATGCCCAGGAAGACATGTCGACGGCAGATTTTTTTTTTTTTTTTTTACAAAGTATGGCCTGATTTTCTTGACTCACAGAAAATAAAAGCAGTGGAAAACCTCAGGAAGAACATAAAATGCTAATACTCCTGCTCAATATATCGTCAACGATAAACATCAGCAAAGACTCAGATGTCATTTTATGTTGCTGTATTCAGAGCCCCACCTGTTAATTCTGGGCTTCAAAGAAACATTTTTGGAAGTGTTGTCTTGGCTTATTGTAAAATGAGTGGGTTTTCAGTGAGAAGTCTCTTTTTTGCCAGGATGCAAACATTGCTTATGGAGGATCCACACCTGTGAGCCTGCTAATTTAGCAGCAGGAGGATGCAGCGTGGGTGCCAAGCAAGGGACCAAACTCTGCAGATGTCAGGCAGGAAACCAAGTTCTGTGGGACTGAGTGACAAAACCACTTGGAAGCCTGGGTTCTGGTGGAGCATCCCGACACTGCAGAATTCTGGCTGAGGCGGTGCCGAAGCAGGACCCCTGCAGACACAGTGTGTTCGCAAGATGATCATCTGAGTGTTATGTTGTAAGAAAGCCAGTTGAAAGTGAGCATCTCTGTAGATGTGGATCTCCATCAACAGAAAAAAATGTAACCATTGTCACCAGCAGAAGGACCTGGTAAACGCTTGCTTCTCAGTGAGCCAGGGAAAGCTTCTGCTGGGCAGGAAGCACTCTTCAGTTCTCAGTTCTTCAATTCTTCAGTTCTCTTTCAATTTGCTCTCCTGGCCCATCTCCCATGCTATTCTTGAGCAAATGACTGACTTCAAAAGAACTCATTTAAAGATGAGTAGCAACCAAAAAAAAAAAAAAAACTACATGGATTTCAGAAGTAAAACTGCAAAATAAAAAGAACTTACTAAGCCGAATGCCGCTTCCACTGTACAGTCGTGAGGGGTTGGATTTAGGTCATGCCTGAATGGCCCGGTGGTTTTCCCTACTTTCTTCAATTTAGGTCTGAATTTGGCAGTAAGAACTTCATGATCTGAGCCACAGTCAGCCCCCAGTCTTGTTTTTGCTGACTGTATAGAGCTTCTCCATCTTTGGCTACAAAGAATATAATCAATCTAATTTCAGTATTGACCATCTGGTGATGTCCGTGTGTAGAGTCTTCTCTTGTGTTGTTGGAAAAGGGTGTTTGCTATGACCAGTGCATTCTCTTGGCATTGTTAGCTTTGATCTGCTTCATTTTGTGCAACTGAAGCCAAATGTAGATCCAAATTACCCAACTGAAGAATTGTGCCCTGAGATAGCAGATATTCATGGACAAGCACTTCTCTGTGTTAGCAAACAAAAGATAGTATGGTTACCCTGAAATAAGCACGCATTAATGAGCTATAAAAAACCCAAAGCAGACGATAAGACACAGAAGCTAGAGATAAGTCAGCTGAGGGAGGTTAAGAAATAAATGGAAGAGAAAAATCAGAAGAAGTTCAGAAATAAATGCCAAATTGGAATCATTGCAAAAGGAGACTGATGTTGCTAAAATTCTAGCTAGGGATATGAAGAAGAAATCTAAAGAAATACAATAGAAAAAAAGGGAAAATTTAAAAGATTATAGGGAAAATGTTATATATAGAATACAGACCAAAGAGATGCACAGTATAGAAAACGGGTGTTCTCAGGAAAAAGAAAAGACAAAATGGAACTGAAAGCATTTTCAAAGATATGACAGGAGAAAACTCCTCTGATAACAGAATATGAACTTGGAAAGAATAAGAAGAAGAGCTGGTACAGAAGAAAAACTGGAGAGGTGGTCTGAAATTTAAAGACAAAGAATAAATTGTATGAGTATCAAACAAAAGAAACTCGAAGAAGTTATTTGGTAATATAAGTACATATAGAATATCTGAGCCCTTCTTTGAAATATTACATGACAGCAAAATGGAAAAATCAGGATGCAATGATTGCTGGTGAGCACCAAATTTATTTAAACATGATAATTATGTCTACAGAACAGAATATATATTGCAAACCTTGAAATCTAGAATAAGCTAAGTATAAATATCAAGAGATAGAGAGTATTGAGAAGGCAGAAAAAATTGCAAATGCATGGATTTTTCATTTAAAAGATTTAAAGAAAAATTTATTTGGCTGCTCCAGATCTTAGGTGCAGCACATGGGATCTTTAGTTGAAGCATGGAAACGCTTCGTTGCAGCACGTGGGACCTAGCTCCCTAACCAGGGATCAAACCTGGGTCCCCTGCATTAGGAGTGTGAAGCCTTAGCCACTGAACCCCTAGGGAAGTTCCAGATTCTTCATTTTTTAATAAGTGCTTTCAAAGATGACAAGTGAAGTAAAGACAATAACTCCTAAAATAATCAAAAAGTAAAAAAAAAAAAAGTTAAAAATTGAAAGCAATTAAAATTTTAAAAAAGTAGAAATTGTATATGCCAACACTTCTGAATAGAGAAAGGATTAAAAATTTTTCCATAACTTTGAATACCTATGTTATGAAACAAGAAAAGCTGAAAATAAATGAATTGTCATTTAAATAATGAGTGTAAAAACAAACCGTATTTAAGACAAACAAAACCATAATGAAATAATAAAGATAAAAGTAGAAATTAATGTGTAAAACATAGAAATCCAGTAAACTGAATATAGTACTTCAAGAGATGGTTTTTTTGCAGTGGGGGAGATAAATTCTAACTAAAATAATTAAGAGAAGCTGCCTGCAGTGAGGGAGACCTGGGTTTGATCCCTGGGTTGGGAATATCCCCTAGAGGAGTGCATGGCAAACCCACTCCAGAGAAACATACATAGAAAAAATCACCAAAGAGATCGAAAGTTTAGAGTAGATATAATGGCATTAAAGTAAGTGTTATAATAAAGGTGTGTGCATCTGTGCTCTGATGCTTTAGTCGTGTCTGACTCTTTGCAACCCCATGGACTATAGCCCGCCAGACTCCTCTGTCCATGGGCTTCTCCAGGCAAAAATACTGGAGTGGGTTGCCTTGCCCTCCTCTGGGGCATCTTCCCCACTCAGGGTCTGAACTTGCATCTCCTGCATTGTAGGTGGGCTCTCTATTTCTGAGCCATGTGGGAAGCCCTGGAATAAGAGTCTATTTCGTTAATGCCGTGCATAAATACCACTGACGGAAAGTGCAAGAAAGGGGAAGTGAGAGTGTTAGTCGCTTAGTTGTGTCTGACTCTTTGGGACCCCAGGGACTGTAGCCTTCCAGGTTTTTCTGTCCATGTAATTCTCTGGGCAAGAATACTGGAGTGGGTTGCATTTCCTTTTCCAGGGTATCTTCCTGACCCAGGGATTGAACCTGGGTCTCCTGCATTGCAGGCAGAATCTTTACTATCTGAGCCATGGGGAATCCCATACTATTGGTGGAAAGAATGCTTTATTGGAAAAAATTAATAATCAGCCTTTGGTCCTACAAAACTGAGGTAGAATATCTAAACTGGTCTCCTAAAGATACTGCACTCTGATCCCTGGAATCTGTGACTATGGTGAGCTATCACTCCCATGACTGTGTTCTCTGATATGGCACAGTTGACCTTAAGGTACAGAGATTATGTAGATGCACTTTTTCCTTGTCACATGAGCCCTTAAAGCAGGGCGGTTTGTCCAGCTGGAAGTAGAAGAGAAAGTCAGAGAGATTCAAGGTGTAAGCAGAACTCCCGGCTCCCCTGCTGGAGCAGAGACGGAAGGTCACATGACCGGGGATGCCGGTGGCCTTAGAGACGGAGGATCTGGCCTGACAGCCAGCGAGGAAATGTGAGCGTCGGTCATCCAACCACAAGGAACTGACTTGTTCTGACAACCTGAATGCCAATGGAAGAAGATTCTCCTCTAGACTGTCCACTTAAGAGCCCAGGCCAGAAGACAGCTTGATTTCTGCTTTGCACACCCTTAAGCAGGAGACATGATGGACAGGGAGGCCTGGCGTGCTGCGATTCATGGGGTTGCAAAGAGTCGGACACGACTGAGCGACNGTCCACTTAAGAGCCCAGGCCAGAAGACAGCTTGATTTCTGCTTTGCACACCCTTAAGCAGGAGACATGATGGACAGGGAGGCCTGGCGTGCTGCGATTCATGGGGTTGCAAAGAGTCGGACACGACTGAGCGACTGAACTGAACTGAAGCAGGAGATGTAGCTGAGCCTGCATGGAATTTTGACCTACAGAACTGTGAGATAATAAATGAATGCTGTTTCAAGCTGCTACGTTTGTGGTTATTTGTTACAGCAGTGATAGAAAACTAATACAAAGCTACAGAGCATTGACGTATATACATTTCTATGAAAAAAGAATTGTCAGTTTCAGAGGTAAATTTTGTCAAAACCTCAAAATATACATAATCTAAATTATATACCGAAACCAGAATCACATAGAAAATAAAACTTGACAAACACAACATGAAACAATGGAAAAGACTAAGATGATGTATATTGATGCAGTAATTTAAAATAAAATATTACCAATGGATTCTAGCAATATATCACAAAATCGAAATCTACTACTACCACATTCTTTTCCCCTGGAAATGTATGCTTAATTTGACATAAGGCGAATATATATTTGGTTAATATACTTCAAGATGTTAATCGAACAAAAAACAATGATCAAATGGCTTTCTTCATAGATGGAAAGATATATATGTTACAAAATTTAAAATCCAATCTTGAAATATAAAATCTTTTTCTTAATGAACTAGAAAGTGATAAAAGTCTTCCACAATGTAAGATCGAAAGCTAGCATACAGCTAGTGGGTGAGACACTATAAATATTTCCAATATATGTAAAGAAGCTCAGTGTAAGTTTATTTTATGTATATAAAATATGTATTTATTACATATATAGTACATATATATATATGGAGAGAGAGAGAGAAAATATCTGAAAGAATATCAAAAAAAGTGTGAACAATGGCTTCTTCTAGGACTAGCAGTCTGGGATATTTATTTATGCATGCTTATTTGCTCCGTCGTGTCCGACTCTTTGCAACCCTATAGACTGTAGCCTGCCAGGCTCCTCTGTCCATGGGATTGTTCAGGCCAGAATATCAGAGCAGATTGCCATTTCCTCCTCGAAGGGATCTTCTTGACCCAGGGGTCAAACTGGTGTCTCCTGCATCATGTCAGCTTCTTCACCCACTGAGCTATCGGATAAGCCCTGGAGTCTGGGGTAGGAAGATGCTATTATTGTGCATTTTTCACACCATTGAACCCTTTGAACGTATCCTTAAAATGGGAAACTGGATTCTCTGACTTTGAAATGCTTTTACATCACTGACACAGTGAATAAGTTGAAATCTGTGAACTTTGGTCATAGAGTAGGCCGTGTTTGGTTAATTCTGTGGGCNCTGTCTTCAGAACAGGTTACTTGAGGGCAAACATGGGATAGTTTGCATTTTATTTTATCTCCTGGGCTCTCAGGAATTGTTTGTCTTCCTGAGATTTGTCTCTACTGCCACAATATGGGACAGAGTCATAGCTAAATGTGATTCTACTGGGACATCACAAGGACCAGGTGAGCATCAGAGTTAATCAGATGGAGGGTGGCGAGGGGCTTATGTCCAGTAGTAGAAAAGGCAATAAATGAAATAGATACCTTGTGCATTGTATTAGAAAGTGAAAAGTGCTATGGAGAAAAATAAAACACCAAAGGGGGATTGGGGAGGGGTGTCATGTCTACAAAAAAGGAACTGATGATTGGGTCAGCCCTTTGAAAATGGCCCCAGAAAAGACAGACGCTAAAGAAATCTCTCAATTCAGTTAATTCCCTGGCTACAATCTCGGCATATTCATCAAGTGTGGAATTATTCCAGAACTGTCTTGTCGTATAATGAATTCTGAAAGGAAGAACTCTGCCCCTCAGATTTTACAGCATGTTTGAGCAAGAAGAAATCTCAGCAATTAGTTAATATAATTATTCCATAGATAAAAATCCCCAACACNCATATTCATCAAGTGTGGAATTATTCCAGAACTGTCTTGTCGTATAATGAATTCTGAAAGGAAGAACTCTGCCCCTCAGATTTTACAGCATGTTTGAGCAAGAAGAAATCTCAGCAATTAGTTAATATAACTATTCCATAGATAAAAATCCCCAACACACTGAGGCCCAAAAAGGATGTATGAGCGAAGGTCATCCAAAGTCACATAGCCTATAAAAATACTTCTTCTTCTCTTTTCCTGTCTAGTGATATGTCACTGAACCCAGATTACTCTTTAGTATAAGTACACCCTAAGCATTTCAGTTTAAACACAAAATCATGGAGCAAAGCATGAAAACACTGTATGAAGTCAGCCAGCTAGTGAAGGGCCCACACAAAACAGCCACGTGACACAGGGGCCAAACTTGGGGCTCTGAAGCCAGAATATTTGGTACAAGTCCTGGATCTGCCATTAACCTTGGGCAACCTGAACACAAGACACCTCAGCTTCTTATGTGAAACAGTGATCATCATAATACCTGTCTCACAGAATTTAAATGCGATTATATTTTATATGGAGAGGGCTTAGCATAGTGCTCAGCACTTAGCAAGTTCTTGGTCCATCTAGTCAAAGCTATGGCTTTTACAGTAGTCATGTATGGATGTGAGAGTTGAATTATANGATATCAGCCCTGGATATTCATTGGAAGGACTGATGCTGAAGCTAAAACTCCAATACTCTGGCCACCTGGTGTGAAGAACTGACTCCTTGAAAAGACCACGATGCTGGGAAAGATTGAAGGCAGGAGGAGAAGGGGATGATGGAGGATGAGATGGTTGGATGGCATCACTGACTCGCTGGGCATGAGTTTGAGCAAGCTCCAGGAGTTGGTGATGGACAGAGAAACCTGGCATGCTGCAGTCCATGGAGCCGCAAAGAGTAGGATACGACTGAGAAACTGAACTGAACTGTGGGGCGGGGGGGAGGAGTACCAGGAGGAGGTACTTGGTACTCGAGTCCCCTGCCTTCACGGGCTTCCAGTTGATTCAGAGAGAGAACCATAGGCAGGCCTTGCAAGGCTGAACTCACCTCCCTATTGCTGTCATCACTGGCACCCACACCTAAATCAAGGCAGGCTCCCCTGGAGGATGGAGTCGGGCAGGGGTTGTGGGCCGTATGGTTCCTACGCCAGCCCTGCAACGGAGGTCACGTGTCACCTCAGACACGGGAGATCTCAACACATGTAACTTGTTATTGATTCTATTTGCCCGACAGTATCTTCATCAAATCAACTACCCAGGAAGGGAGAATTACAATTGGGAGGAGAAAAGAAGCAGCATTTCCTCCTCGATGCCAGAAGTTTCTAGAGGTTGACACCTGTTTCTGTGTCTGATCTCCTGTGAAGATCAGAAAGTCTAGAAGAAACTCTGAGAAACAATCTTTCTGGTCCACCAGACTCAGGTTAAGTAATTCTTTTTTCGAAAGATCCAGTGTTTTTCTGTGCTGTTGGACTCTTCCCTCAGCTACTGGAGTTGGTGACTGTGATGAGACTTGTCCCCCCAGCTGTGATCACCAGGGGATAAGGGCCGCTCTCCAACACTTTGTGGCTTTCAAGCTTTTATGAAAAGAAGAATGGACCTCGGAAAAAGGAAGCTAAATGTATTGGACGTTTGCCTTGAGCCAAATAAGCTTGCTAAGAGCTTTTCATGCATTGTCTCATGGGTTCTTCACAGACTCTTTAAGAAAAAGTCAACCTGACATTTTCATCAGGTCCACTTTAAAATGAGGAGATGGTCCTTGAGGTGTCCAGTTACTTTCTCAGTCCTACAGCGGGAGTGATTGCACCAGGATTTTATCCTCTTTTGTCTCCAAAGCCAGCGAAAGCTCTAAGGATCAGGCCACCAGAACACGTGCCCCCTGGGGATGAGCTGACTTAACCTCTGCCTTGGCCCCAGGACAAAAATGTGCATACTGAGTGAATGTGTGTGTGCTAAGTCTCTTGAATGTGTGTGTGCTAAATCTCTTCTGCGGTGTCTGACTCCTTGTGGCCCCATGGACTATAGCCTGTCAGGCTCCTCTGTCCGTGGGATTCTCCAGGCTTGCCACGCCCTCCTCCAGGAGATCTTCCTGACCCAGGGATCAAACCTGCATCTCTAATGTCTCCTGCATTGCAGGTGGATTGTTTACCACTGAGCCCCCAGGGAGGCCCACTGAGTGAATAAAACCTGCTAAATTCTACAGTGTTTGGCTTTGTAGGGTTGTCTCCTGTGACACCATTTGATATGTTCCCTAAATTTGCTGTCAACTGGCAGTTCATTCAGTGGCCTGGTTATATTCAGGTTAAACATTTTGGAAAGAATGTTTTCTAGGTGATATTCAGGTCATAACACATAGCTTAGAGGACTGTGATGTTGGCCCATGTCTTTCTTAGTGATGCTCAGAATGACCACGTTGTTAAGAGGTGACGTGGGATCTCACCTGGTAAAGGTAGGCTTTCCCCTTGGGAGAAGTCAGGAGTCTGTGAGGGGATATTCTAGCACCAGGCAATATATTCTGCTCCAAACATTTCAGAATGGTTTTAGAATCATTTGACTCTTCTTGCTTGTATCAGTTATTTCCTTCAGAACTGAAGAATGGTGATTCTTGTGATTTTCTTATTATAATATACATTTGGTAGAATTAATCTTATGAAAGAAGAGTTGGCCAGTATAAACAGGAAGTAAAACTATAGTTTCTCAAAAAACACAGAGTTAATGCTTCCCCCACCCCCACCCCCGCCGCTTCATTTATCAATTTTCAGAGTGAGAAGTTGGTGTAAAGCCACCTCCAACACTGGGAAGTGATTCCCCTGACCCTGGCACCTCCAGTGTATCCCTGTGGACTCGTTTGTGCCTGCTAAGTCGCTTCAGTCATGTCTGACTCTTTGCGACCCTATGGACTGTAGCCCACCAGGCTCCCTGGGATTCTCTAGGCAAGAATACTGGAATCGGTTGCCATGCCCTCCTCCAGGGGATCTTCCTGACCCATGGATTGAACCCAAGTTTCTTATGTCTCCTGCACTGGCAGGCAGGTTCTTTACCCCTAGCGCCACCTGGGAAGCCACGGATATTTATTATTCTATGAATTAGTCTTTTTTTTTTTTTTTTTTTAAGTTCAGATTGCCACCCACCTCCCATTTAGCCAGTGAGGTTCCATGATGATTTCTAGGGTGTCTTGACAAGATCCATTTGGTCTTGGAGTATTTCTGTGTCTTCTGGCTTAAATTTTTACCCCAGAATCACCATCTATTTTTATCTTGAATCATTATTTCCTGCCTTGAGAAACCTTATTTCCTTATAGGGAAAAATGGTATGTAGAGGCCAAGATCTTGGTGCTAGTCAGGCTCATTGCCTATAGACCCTTTCACTAAGTAAAGCCAGAAGTTTTAAAAAATATATTACTTGATACTTAAATTTAACATATACAAATGTTTTAGATTCTCTAATTCCAACTCCTGTTTTCTCTTACACTAAATATCTTGGTTCCTGATAACACATTAACTTATTTTCTTTACCCTACAACATACATTAATATATTTCAAAATTGCTATACCAATATAATTTCTATCAATGCAATAAATAAAGGAAGTTTAAATTTATTTATTGTTCAATTTGTTGAGGAGATAGACCTCACAGAATATTATGTTCAAATGTCACTCAGAATAACTCATTTCGGTGTAATTATTTTACCAACTTGATGTGTGGTTAGTTTTATAGATTCCGTTTGATTTTTAGCTTTGATTTTCCTTGCGTTTTGTTCTTTTATATATAAATTTCCTTTTTGAATGTATAAAAAGACTTTCAGGATTCAAAAGTCAAAATTGTATAAAAAAGGGATCCTCTGAGAAATCACATTTTCATCAATGTTTCCTCTTACTTCGTTCCCACTTCCCTAACTCTTCTAGACAATCATTTCATTCATTTCTAGCTATCTTTGCAGAGTTTCTTTTCGTTTTTCAAGTACAGGAAAAGAATACATTTCTCTGTACTTCCCCTTCCCTTTACCACCAAAGCATCATTCTATGCACGCTGTTCTGCACTTTACATTTCCTCATATAACACCCCGAAGCAATACAGAGACCACCCTACCTTTTCCATGACTGCATAGCATTCCACTGCGTGGACATGCCATCATTTGCTCAACTACTTTCTTGTTCATGACATTTGGATTGGTTCCAACAATCTACAATTACAGAAAGACGCCACCATTAGTAAGCTTGACCACAGNGCAATACAGAGACCACCCTACCTTTTCCATGACTGCATAGCATTCCACTGCGTGGACATGCCATCATTTGCTCAACTACTTTCTTGTTCATGACATTTGGATTGGTTCCAACAATCTACAATTAAAGAAAGACGCCACCATTAGTAAACTTGACCACAGCTGTTCTTGTATTTGTGGAGGTGTGTCTCCAAGGCAGCTTTTTAGAAAAAGAAACAATTTGGTCGAGGGCAAATATAGCAGTTTTGCTAGATAATTCCACATTCTCCTGGAGTTCATATAATTGTGTGTTTCTGCCAGCAACATCCAGAGAGTCTATTTCTCCACAGTCTTATGAACGAGTGTGTTCTTCTATATCTGCGTTTTTCTTTTCAGAAAATAAGTAATAAATAATGCTTCAGCGAGCTTTAATTTGCCTTTCTGTTTATGATTGAGATTGAGTGTGTTTTCATATATTGAACAATCGTTTATCTTTGCATGTGTGCATGCTCAGTTATGTCTCACTCTCTGCGGCCCCATGGACTGTAGCACACCAGCCTCCTCTGGCCATGGGATTTCCCAGGAAAGGATACTGGATCAGGTTACTATTTCCTGCTTTGGAGGATCTTCCCAACCCAGGGATTGTACAGGCATCTCTCATATCTCCTGGTATGGCAGATTCTTTACCACCAGCACCACTTGGGAAGCCCTGTTTATCTTTATTTCATTTAAAACTTTTTGTGTTTTGGGCTTATTTTTAAAATCTGGTTTATGACCCTTTTATGTTTCCTTTTTAAATCACTTTTTGTGTCTTGGGAGGTTAACTATTTGTCTTAGATTTAGTATGTAAGTATTTTCTCTCAGAAAACAAAGAAGGAGAATGCAAATAGCATATGAATAGACCGGAAGGGGTGGAAGGAGGAATAGGTGGAGCACAGAGGATTTTTAGGGTGGTGAAACTACTCGTTATGATACCACCGTGATGTACATGTGTCATTACGCATTTGTTCAAACCCACAGAGGAAGCAACACTCAGAGTGAACCCCAATATAAACCATGGACTCTGGGTGATTACGATGCATCAGCATAGGTTCATCAGTTGTAACAAATCTACTGCTTCAGTGGAGAGTGTTGACCATGGGGGAGGCTGTTCATGTGGGGGAGCTGGGGGTATACGAGAAATCCTGGATGTCCCCTCAGGTTGGCTGTCAACCTACAATTGCTCTAAAAAATCAACTCTTCTAAAAAAAAAAATTAAGTAATCACGTGAATTTTGAACATAAAATGTAAGACTTAAATAGCTTTCTCTTTACGGTCAATGCTAAGTAAGGGACACACCTTCCTTTGCAGTACTTCAGAGGCTGCTTGTCATGGACCTTGTTGCAATAATGAGAGCTGCCTTTGATCACTGAACACTTACTCCAAGACTGTGGCTGTGCCAAGCACCAGGTCCATGGAGTAGTCCATATTATTCCCATTTTGCCAAGGAGGTAACTGAGCCTCCCAGAGAAGTTGGGGAGCAGGCCCAAGGCCATCTGCCTGGTGTGAGACAGAGATAACATTTGAACCTCAGTTAATGGAAGCCCCAAATCTACACTCTTTCCCTATGGGCTATTTATCTCCCACTTTGCTTCCCTGGTGGCTCAGTGGGTAAAGCATCTGCCTCCAATGCAGGAGACCTGCGTTTGATCCCTAGGTTGGGAAGATCCCCTGGAGAAAGAAATGGCAACCCACTCCAGTACTCTTGCCTGGAAAATCCCATGGACTGAGAAGCCTGGCAGGCTACAGTACATGGGATCGCAAACAGTCGGACACGACTTCACTTTAAGAAGGAAGTAGAGGATGAGAGTGTCTATGTGCCAATGAGTACATTTGCAGAGTTGATCTGTGCTGGAACACAGCAGTAGCCTTGTTGAAGCATCGCGGTGGAGGGTCACAATCACAGAGATGACAACAAGTCTTCCCGGGTCAGTTGGAAGCATGGCTTAGAGGCCAGCCTGTCCCTGTGGACAGCGAGTGGACAGCACCCCAGGGCCCCTGCCCATCTCACTGCTTTGCTCTCAGCCACCCAGGGAAGCAAGTATGACTTTCATCCCCATTTTAGGAACGATTTTTCCTTGTCACTAAGGCCATGACTGGCAAATCCAGAACTCCTATTTCCAAACCAAAGCTGCCTCTAGGATCCATATTCATGTCCCAAGATCATTTCCCAAAATCTTTTCAGTGCTAGCGAGGCTCAGAGAAATTTACTGACGTTATCATATTTCATTCCATCTTGACAAAAATATGGAGGTAGGAACATTTTTTTTTTAATCATTTTTTTTTACCATTACTCTGCAAGTTCAACTCCGTTTTGATGAAGAGAAAAGCTAAGTCTCAGCAAAGCTCAGTGACTTGCCCAAGTGAAATAGCTAGTCAAAGAGGGACTGTGCTTTTAATCCCTGGGTTTCTAATTCCAAATTTAGTAATCTTTCTTTCTTTGTACCATCTAGTCGTTTATTTATTTATGAAGTAGCTTAGTAAATTGTTAGAAGGCAAATAATCCTGCAGTCATTAATCGAGAAATAGAAGCTTTCCAGCCACCTTATCAATTCCTCCAGTGCCCCATTCCAATTATAGACCTCCCTCTTCCCCAAAGTTACTACTATCTGACTTTGAGTTACAATACCACTTGGGAGTCTTTTTTTGTTCACTCAAGTCATCTTTTGATACTATAGTTTAGTCTTGCCTGTATACATATAAAGAGAGAAGGAAATGGCAACCAACTCCAGTACTCTTGCCTCCATGGACAAAGGAGCCTGGTGGGCTGCTATCCATGGGGTTACACAGTTGGACATGACTGAAGCAACTTAGCATGCATGCATGCATTGGAGAAGGAAATGGCACCTCACCCCATTATTCTTGCCTGGAGAGTCCCAGGGATGGAGGAGCCTGGTAGGCTGCAGTCCATGGGGTCGCTAAGGGTTGGACACAACTGAGCGACTTCACTTTCACTTTTCACTTTCATGCATTGGAGAAGGAAATGCAACCCACTCCAGTGTTCTTGCCTGGAGAATTCCAGGGACAGAGGAGCCTGACAGGCTGCTGCCTATGGGATCGCACAAAGTTGGACACGACTGAAGTGACTTAGCAGCAGCATATGTATACACACACACACACACACACACACACACACACACATGTATTGCTTGCACCTCAAGGCATGTGAGATCTGTTTCCCAACTAGAAATCAAACCTGTATTCCTGCATTGGCAGCATTGGAGTCTTAACCATGGAGACCACTAGGAAAGTCCCACCCATATATTGAAACAATATATTTTCTGAAGTTTTGTGTAATCAACATCCTTTTCTTTTCCTTATGATCTGTGTAGTCATTGACCTATGGTTTCCCACAGATGGGACTTTGCTGAATGCATGTTCAATATGCCCCAGCTTTCTGCATGTCCTGGAACTCGACAGATGAATCAGATTCAGGTTAAACACCTTTGGCAAAGACCACAAGTTGTGTTTGTTCATTAGGAGGAAAGAGGAGCTGGCTTATGCTGTTTTACATGTTAGCAGTCATGGTGCTCAACGCTTTGATCCTTTAATTCACTGGAGGTTGTATTATAGAAACATGACTCTACCATTTCATTTCAATGGACTCACAGAATAATTTCCTAAGGAGATATTTCCTCCACCTTCTCTTTGGTCATCCGCTGGCATAGTTTACATAGTCAGGCTGGGATACATTTTGATCCTTTTCTCTATTTTCCCAGCTTCCAAGATGGTGGGCTGGTCCTTGTCATGTGTTCCAGGATCTAACATTTGTTAGAGTTCAATTCGCTGCAACTCTTTTTCTTGTTGGTGCTCACTTTAATTATCCCATATTTGACCAGTGGAGGCAGTTCCCTTGCTATCTAGTTGTTACAAGATGTTCCAAATTCATCTTACACATCTCCTGCTTGAGACCTGGAATCAATAAATTCTCTAAGTCCTCGTTGTCTTTCCTGGAAAATGATATTTCAGGACCACAGTTTGGTTTCTTGGAATGATCAGTGCTAAAGGATGTATATATCTATAGCATACAGAATTAGAAGATATACTCATTTCACCCCCAAATAAAGATATAATTGTGAATTCATACTGGTATTTCCAAATTAGCTTCAAGGCTACAAGGGAATTTAACTTGACCTCGACTATATGGCATGCTTCCTTGGTGGCTCAGTGATAAAGAATCTACCTGCCAACGCAGGAGATGCAAGAGACTTGGGTTTGATGCTTGAGTCGGGAAGATCCTCTGTGGGAGAAAATGGCAACCCACTCCAGTATTCTTGCCTGGGAAATCCCATGGACAGAGGAGCCTTGTGGGATACAGTCGCAAAGAGTCGAATATGACTTAGCGACTGAATAACAACAGTCTCATCTGGAAGTTTCTATTCCTTTACACCAAGTCTTGATTATAGAGGACACAGGGGATGATAAAGGTAGAATACTCCAAAATGACCTCATTCCACTTATACACACTGGAGTTTTATGATGACAATTCTAATACTACTGATGACCGTATTTTAAAAATTTTTTAATTTTTTCACTGTGCTGATCCTCTAGCTCTATTTCAGATCATAGAACCATCACACACATATTTCCCTTTTAGCTCTTATTTAATATTTCTTCTATTTCTTTAAGTAACTATATGTTTAATGCTCGCTGACAGTCCTTATGCATGTGACCCTGATAATTTTGTTGTCTGAAGCTTTTTCCTTAGTCATGTCCTTGGGAAAAATCTCACATAAACAGTAATCTCTGAGCTGTTTTATCTTCGTAACCATTTGTCTGAGCTCTTTCTACTTGAATATCAGTTGTGCTGTATATAAAATCCCGGCTTATATTTTATTTCCTTAAATATCTTAAATATGCTACTTCATTTTTTTTCTGGCAGGCAAACAAGCACTGGAGAAATAATCTGATAATAGTATAATTTTATTTTCCTTATAAATCACATTTCATTTTTGCTTAGTTATCAGAAGTATTTTTTTTCTTAAAGTGAATCTAGTAATTTTACTAGAAAATATCTTCTTATTGGTTCTGTGGCAGTATTTTCAGATAAACAGTGTGCTGTTTCAGTATGTAGTTTCAGATCTTTGTCTTTATTTCAAGAATGTTTCCTTACATTACAGTGTATATAATTTATTCTGCATCCTTCCTGTAGACTTTCCTTTAGGCACTACTGTCTTTATTTTGGATCTTCTTTGCCTTTTTCAATATTTGTCATATTATCACAAATGTTTAAATAATATATATATATTTTAATTTTAACCTACTATTTTTACTAAGAAATTAGTTGATGCTTGCAACCCTTCTAGTTTAATCCTCATTTCCAATTACATGTAAAAATTTTTTATTTTCAGGTGTTTTCTGAGTTCTGTGGTCTCATTCTGAGTTTTTCTAATTCTGATTTACATCTTTCTTTTGTGTCTTATGCTGTTTGCTTCGTGTCTTTCAGCTCATTTTAAAATAGGCTTCTTTTTTCTTAGTATGAATGTTTAGAGTGCTTTCATTGTCTGTAAAGACGTTATTTTGTTTCATAATCTATTTTTTCCTGTGTAACTTTGTATTAGATTTGATCACGATTGAATTATAGGTTTTTTTTTTAATGAAAAATAGTTTTTCTTAACTTTTAGAAGAAGGCTTGGAAGGAGGCTTGGCTCAAACATGGGGCTTCCTTGGTAGCTCAGCAGGTAAAGAACCGCCTGTAATGCAGGAGACCCTGGTTCAATTCCTGGGTTGGGAAGATCCCCTAGAGAAGTGACTAGCTACCCATTCCAGTATTCTGGCCTGCAGAATTCTGTGGACAGAAGAGCCTGGCAGGCTACAGAGTCCATGGGGTCGCAAAGAGTCAGACAAGAGTGAGTGACTTTCACTTTGGTCCAAATATAGCTTTCCTAACTTCATAGAGCTCCTTCACCTTGCATTTTGGAGTCTTCAGGAATATTTCTCTGCCTAGTTTTGTTGTAAATTTTGTCCATGAGTTTTGATTTGCAATGTAGCTGCTGTTTTTATGCAGAGATTCTGGATAATTCCAAAAATATACTCCCTGCCATCTTCCCTAAATTGTATTTTTAATTTTGTAAAAAGAAATACTATTGGGGTTCTTCAGAAAAAAATGGAGATTTATTATAGGAATTGGCTCATGTGTTTATGGAGGCCAATAAGTCCTGCCATCTGCCGTCTGCAGGCTGAAGAACCAGGAAAGCTGGTAGTACTATTCCATCCAAAGAGTCCAAGACCTGAGAAGCAGGGGCTGGTGGTGTAAGCCGTGGTCTGAGACTGAAAGGCCAAGAACCAGGAGCTCAGAGGAGACAGGAGAAGAGGGACGTCTCTGCCCAAGCAAAGAGCGCCGGCCCCAGCCTTCCTTTTTGTTCTGTTTGAGTGCTCAGTGGCTTGGATGACGGTCATGAACTTGCGGAGAGCAGGCCACTTTACTCAGTTTACCAATTAAACGCTGATCTCTTCCAGAAACATCCCAGGGACAGTGTTTCATCAGATACCTGGGTATCCTTTAGCCCAAACTGACACATAAAGTTAGCCATCATAGAAATTATAAATGATGTCATATGAGCCAGAGATACGGAAACCAACACAACAAATATTGCATGACCACCATCCAGCTTAAGAAGTAAAGCATCACAGCTGAGGCAGAAACTCACTGGGGTACTTCTCCTCAATCACATTTCACTCAATTCCGCACCAAACCTTAACAAACTCCCTGGAGGCCACTATTAGTTGATAAACAGTTTATAGTATATTCACAGAATAGAGAATGCAGCCATGAAAGTGAATGACTAAGACATAGGTATCAACCTGGATAGGTCTGAAATACTCCACAAGAAAATGCACATTTTTTATCTTTATTGGACATGTATGCACACTCAGGCACTCAGTTGTATCCTACTCTTTGCAACGCCATAGACTGTAGCCCTCCAGGCTTCTCTGCCCATGGGATTTCCCAGGTGAGAATACTGGAGTGGGTTGCCATTTCCTCCTCCAGGGGATCTTCCATGGAGGTAGCTGTTTCCATATCTTGTCCACTGAAAAGTGCTCTCCATCCAAGTGGGAAGCTGATGAACTGACCTCTGGTCTCTTTCAGCAAGTTCTTATAGAACCAGCTAATTCACTTAGGTGGGAATTTTTAGTGGACCAAATTCAGTATTTTCCTATTAGAAATAGACTTCTTTTTACACTTCATGGTTTGTAATTTCCACAGGTTGATATGCTTTGCACCAAGGGGAAAAAAAACATAATTACTTTGCAGTGAGCTGTGAGGAGCTGTACCAACTCAAGAACGTAATTACTGCTGTGTTGTGAGCACAGCAGAGTTGATTCCTATTTGTGATCCTGAGTTATTATGCTGCAAGCCTGCAAAATTATTTAGACAGAAATAATTATACCCAATGTAGTCAGATTCAGAGAACTACAGATTGCAGTAAATTAGAAAACTTGATCCTAAATATATACATTATGTTATCTTGTTTTTGCTCTCTTTCCCTAAGTGATTTATTCCTTTCCCTGCAAACTTTTGATTTCCTGAGCTGCTTGTCTTTGAAGATATTTTCTCTTTGAATCATATTTTAATCAGATGTATGTTATGGGCATCACAGAAAATTCAGTCCTTCCTTGGCTGGCTGTCTTCTATGAGAGTACATGATCACGTAGATTCTCCCCTCTGCCCTGGACATTTACCTGCCACTCAAAGTCAACCTTGAAGAATCACGTGGACTTTTAACAAGCAATTACCAAATAATCTCTAACTGGAGGGAGACCAAACTCAGCAGTAAATCTTCAATAACTTGCAGGCTGTGTGGGGCAGGAGCAAAATCCCTGGGCAGGGGCTGAAGGCCTTCACGCTGATTCCATCCCTTGGAGCTGAGCTATTTTATGCACATGTTCTACCTTTCTTATGATCACTTTCTTTGTCTGTAAAAAATGGGGTTGGTAAAATCAGCCCTTCCTAGTTCAGAATGGTACAGACTGTACTTTGTAAAGACTGTTATTAAGATAAGCCCCTGGTGGCTCAGACGGTAAAGAATTTCCCTGCAATGCAGGAGACTCTGGTTTGATCCCTGGGTCAGGAAGATCTCCTGAGGAAGGGAATGGCTACCCACTCCAGTGTTCTTGCCTGGAGAATTCCATGGCCAGAGGTGCCTGGTGGGCTACCGCCCATGGGGTCACAGTGAGTCAGACACGACTGAGCGACTTTTACTTTCTCTTCACTCTTTTTCCCTTTATTAATGTAAATGGCAAGCAAGGATTTTTTTTTTAACCTGAATGACCTAGAAAGTCAATACAAGGCAATCAAATTGATGTCCGATCTGATGTGTATTTAAACATGTTTGTTTAATTCCATTGCCCTCAATCTTGGCTGTTCTAGAATCTTCTGAAAAAGCTCTAAAACATAAACAACACCCAAACCCTGCCACGAGAAATCTGACCCCAGTGGTTTGGAAAGAGATCAGAGCATCCTGTTTTTAAAAAGCTCCTCCAAGTAACTCAGATGTGCAGCCAGGACTGAGACGCCTCAGCTGCTCAGCTACAGCCTGAGATGATCAAACTTTTATCTTGCAATGAATGAATCCCTCCAAGTGTGCTGACCCTGCAGCTGGCTTTGAATAATAATAAATGTGTGGCTCTCACAATAGGCCTGCTCAGAATCATCCCAATAGGTATTTAAAAGTGGAGATTTCTGAGCAAAATCCCAGGTCTGCTGAATCAGACGCTTTAGGAGCAAAGACCCGAAATCAGAGTCTTTTATAAGCTCCCTGGCTTTAAGTGGTTATCTGAATGCCAGCAGGCCTCTTTAGTTACTCTTGAAGGGATCGCCTATCAGGAGAAGCAATGAACACAGGGTCTAGAGGTCTCCTTTGAAAAACCAAACAAGGCAGAGGAAAGGGAGTGTGCTATTTGAGTCCACGAGAAACCACTCTTTTATATCTCAATTCCTCCCAAGAACCTTTACGTATTCAACATGGCTTTATCAAGCAATGAGACCTATGCTGGGCAGACACCTTGCAGGTTCTTGTTGGTGAAAATACTGATGAATCAGACGTGGCCTTTCCCTCCTGGCATCCTGCTGGGGAAACAGTGATCAAAGAACAATGAGAGCATTTCTGCCATACTTTCCTTTTCGGTATTCTCAGGAGAAAGTAAGCACATAAAATATTGTAATACCTCCTGAAAATGCACATTATTTGATGCACATATATGGATGTCTTCCCAGGTGGCTCAGATGGTAAAGTGTCTGCCTGCAATGTGGGAGACCTGGGTTCTATCCCTGGGTTGGGAAGATCCCCTGGAGAAAGAATAGGCAACCCAGTCCAGTATTCTTGCCTGGAAAATTCCATGGACAGAGAAGCCTGTCTCAAAGAGTTGGACATAGGGTCTCAAAGAGTTGGACACAACTGAGCGACTTCACTTTCATTTTTCACGTTCTTTCTGATTCTGGGCAGTGTGGAGTCAGTGCCCCAAGCGAGGATGAGATTAGAGCATCCACCCAGGGGGATCCCAGAGCACTTGTCATTCCATTGGGAAGGCAAGAAGTTCATGGTTCCCTCATGGCTGCCATCTATCTCTGGCCTCCTGAGAATTTTGGGTGAGTTTCGACTCATCAATGCTCATTTTACAAATGCTCCAGCTCCACAGAGAGCTGACGCCTCTTCATTCTCCCAAGTCAGCTTTTTGGGTGCCATGATTTCAAAGGACAGTGCGAGGAAAATCTGAATTTAGAGAAATGTTTTAGTAAAATGTGGGTCTGTGACAAGGTGTGAAGCATCAAAGCTACTTGTTCCTAGTCATATACTGTTTGAAATCTTGTGATATTTGCAAGAGGATCACACAACCACAGTAAGGTCAGTGATGTCCTTCCTGAGGTGGCCACGCCCTCTTTAAGGACAACCTGGACTAGCCAGGTGTTAAACCCAGTCCTGTTTGTTACTCTATGCCTCACTGAGGATTTTAATGATTCTTAGATATCTCAGGCAGAATTAATAACCTGGAAGGTTATTCATTGAGGAAATGCATGTCCTGTCTATCAGCCATCATCATGGGCTATGGCAGAGGATGAGCTTTACTCAGTGTTCCTGGATCTGAGTCTGTGCTAAGGCCAGAGGCTTTGTGCCATATGTCAGGAGATTAGAGAGCTTATCAAGTGGCCTCTGGGCATATTTACACTGTTGATCCTGTGTATAAAACAGATAAAATTAATTAAACTCACCACATAGCACAGGCAACTCTATTCAGGGCTCTGTGGTGACCTAAATGGAAAGGAAACCCTAAAAAGAGGGAACGTCTGGATACATATTGCTGATTCACTTTGTGGCAGAACCTAACGCAACATTGTGAAGCAGATATACTTCAATCAAAGCTCATTGTAAATAATTGTGGCCTCATCCTCAAAGTACCTGTGTTCAGCATGGGTCAAAGGCTTAAGGATTGAGTGTGCTTGGGCTTTGGCGACAGAAAGGGGTTCAATTCCAGGTGCAATTTAACCCCTTTAAATGCTTTTAAAGGAAAAAGAGAAGTGATTGAACATTTCAAAGATAGGTGAGTGAACTGGTGAGTGAACACTTGAAAGACCAGTCACTGCAAATTGTGTGGAGGTGAAGGACATCACGGACTTCTGACCTTTAATAAAAGTCATTGCAAATGGAGATAATGAAAGTGTCAGGATGTCTCTCTCACAGGTTGTTGTGAAGATTCCATGAGACAGTGCATGTAAGGCACAGTTACCTGGATCAAAGCAAATTCTCATCCTCTTGGTGTGGTTATATATGAATTATAAATATATAGACATTAAAAATATGAATTGTGAAAACTTGGCAGTCTATGAATTAAGGACAAATTAAGCCACACTTCAAGGATATAATCGAGCAAATATAGAATATGGGACATTGATTCAAGGCAACTGGGCTTGTCTTTTCAAAGAGCCACTGCTGATAAAGATAAGTGGCAGACTTAAAATCCTTAGAATTTGGAAACATAATGAAGTAAATGCAGTACATGAAACATGATGGGCTCCTGGTGAGAAAGCTCAGACTAGCTACAAAACACATTTGGAGAGCACAGATGAAATATGAACACGACTGAGCATTAGACAAGATTGGGAGCTTATCATTCATACTCTCAGCTGTGATCAAGGGCCCTACTTTCAAAGTTCACATCTTCAAGAGCTACAAGTTGAAATATTTAGTATTAAAGTGTCAGGATGTGTGCAACTCAAGCTTTAATGGGTCAACAACTTACCCGGACAGGTAAGGAATGATTGACAAGTGTGTGTTTAGATGATGGGTGTTTATTTGGACTCAAATAATAATCACTGACTCAGTGGACATGAGTTTGAGCAAACTCCGGGAGATAGTGAAGGGCAGGGAAGCTTGGCGTGTGTAGTCCGTGGGGTCACAAAAAATCAGACACAACTTAGGACTGAACAACGACAACTTTCATTTGGACTTGCTACTCTTCCTTCTGCTTGTCTGTATGTCAATTATGCGAAAACTTCTTGTATGCTTGATCATATTAAGAAAACATTAAAATTGTTTTCTAATTAAATACTTCATTGGTCTCTCTTAAATCCTGTAGGAATATTGGTGCTGTAGGAAATCGTACATTGTTTATTCAGAAACTTTAAGAACTGCCCCCCACCACAAGGCAGGCACACCAATGTCAGGGGCAGGGAATGGTTGGCGAGATGCTGAGATCCAGATGTGCTTCTGCATCACCGGGCCTGGGGGAATGAAACCCTCCTCCCCGTGGGCTTTCTGCATGGACCTGCCCAGCTGCCCCTTTCCGAACCGTGTGAACACAGACCTCTTTTGTTGTGGACTCCAGTCACAAACCCTGGCCAGATAGAGAATGTCTCCCTGTGGAACCTCAGCAAGTGACAATTTCTAGGAGCCTCAGTGTCTTTATATGCAGAACAGACACGGGATGAAGTCTACTTCCTAGACCTAAGGCAATGAGCCCATGAGATGATGCACACAGAGCTCTGGGCGGAGTGAACATCCCACGGCCAAGTCTCCATCAGTTACTTTTGGTTACTATCGCTCTCCACCTGGGAATGGACAAGACACAGGGTTGATGCCTCAAAAAGTGTTAAATGGGGTCAGAGAGCTGGTGATGATGAAACAGTGCAAAAGCTGCCCATCTTGGCCTCTTAGCATCATTCCCTGTGAGCAGACCCCTCTCACCCATTCCTCTTGAGTGACCGTCTCTCAAGCCATCCTTGGTTGGAGACCTGAGTCACCCTTGGTTTTAAAGTCTAAGTTTTAGGGCTTCTCTCTAACCTAAATCACTTCCCATTTCCCCTTAGGCCCGCTAAAGGTAACCCAGTTGCCTTCTGCTTTAACTATGGTCAGAACGCGTCTGAGCACAAGCTCTCGGGGTCCCCTCCCTGCACCCCTGAGTCCACTCTCTGGTGGCGATCCAGATGCCATCCGGCAGGAGCAGCTCCAGTGTCAGCGGGAACCAGGGCTGGCCCGGGGTGTGGGCGGCCTTGCTCCTTGCTGATTTCTCCTGGGTTGAGGCTCAGCCTTCCTGTCCCTTCCTTGTGTGTCAGCAGCAGCCTCTGAAGGTTGACCCCACGTCTTCCTAAACCATGGGGCCTTTCCACCAGTTCCTTTCCAGGTCCTTACACCCCAATTTGGAGGGAAACGATGTCTCAGGTGCCCTCCTGCCTCACGTGGGGTGCACAGGATAAGATCCTGGCTGCTCCGAACAGCAGAGAGACTTGAGGGCAACTCCACAGGGACCTGGCGACTGAGGGCTCATCCCGCCCACTCACCTTCTGGGGTTTTGACCTTAGCAGGGCTCAGGGCTGTGACCTTCTCAGGGACCTAAATTCATGCCAGTCATCTCTGGTCTCTCTCTTGTGACCAGCTGAGCAAGACTTTACCCACTTTTGGACAGAAACAAGGGAGTTCTCCTTCTCATCTATTATGTACGGATTAACATTGCACCCTCATCCTTCAGAACTGAGCTTTTGGTTTTCCAAATGAAGCATTTTGGAATTCAAATCAGCTTTTCTCTCTCAAGGGCTTGGCTCTTGGAATTGAACACTGCAGCTTTCAAGACCATCATAGGCTTCAGTTTCCTCTTATCTTCTTACTGCTACTTTTTTTCCCTTTTGTTGGGGGTTGCCATGGAGAAAGCCCTTCTTGCTCCTTGGGTGATGGAGAAGAGGGAGGAAGTAAAATGAATTAAAGGGGAAAACAGATAGTTATTATTATAGGTGAATAATAGCTGCCCAAAGATGACCAGTTCGGCAACCTAATCTCTATAACCAGTGACGTTACCCTAAGGGCAAAAGGGACTTTGCAGAGGTGACTGTGTGGTGTGTACTTTGAGATGGGAGATTTTCCTGGCTTATCCGAGTGGGTCCAATGTAGTCACAAAGGTCCCTACAAAAGTGAGACAGGAGAGTCGGAGTCAGAAAACAGAGACAAGACAACAGAAAGAATGTTTGGAGGGACGAGCTTTGAGGATGGAGGGAGCGGCCACAGGCCAAGAAATTGGGGCAGCCTCTAGAAGCTGGAAGAGGCAAAGGAAAGAAATCCTCTCCAGGATCCTCCAGAAGGAACACAGCCCTGCT
>SJYV01039606.1:2000676-2048071 GCA_006410875.1 Neotragus pygmaeus | reverse complement strand
ATTCATTGAGGAAATGCATGTCCTGTCTATCAGCCATCATCATGGGCTATGGCAGAGGATGAGCTTTACTCAGTGTTCCTGGATCTGAGTCTGTGCTAAGGCCAGAGGCTTTGTGCCATATGTCAGGAGATTAGAGAGCTTATCAAGTGGCCTCTGGGCATATTTACACTGTTGATCCTGTGTATAAAACAGATAAAATTAATTAAACTCACCACATAGCACAGGCAACTCTATTCAGGGCTCTGTGGTGACCTAAATGGAAAGGAAACCCTAAAAAGAGGGAACGTCTGGATACATATTGCTGATTCACTTTGTGGCAGAACCTAACGCAACATTGTGAAGCAGATATACTTCAATCAAAGCTCATTGTAAATAATTGTGGCCTCATCCTCAAAGTACCTGTGTTCAGCATGGGTCAAAGGCTTAAGGATTGAGTGTGCTTGGGCTTTGGCGACAGAAAGGGGTTCAATTCCAGGTGCAATTTAACCCCTTTAAATGCTTTTAAAGGAAAAAGAGAAGTGATTGAACATTTCAAAGATAGGTGAGTGAACTGGTGAGTGAACACTTCAAAGACCAGTCACTGCAAATTGTGTGGAGGTGACGGACATCACGGACTTCTGACCTCTAATAAAAGTCATTGCAAATGGAGATAATGAAAGTGTCAGGATGTCTCTCTCACAGGTTGTTGTGAAGATTCCATGAGACAGTGCATGTAAGGCACAGTTACCTGGATCAAAGCAAATTCTCATCCTCTTGGTGTGGTTATATATGAATTATAAATATATAGACATTAAAAATATGAATTGTGAAAACTTGGCAGTCTATGAATTAAGGACAAATTAAGCCACACTTCAAGGATATAATCGAGCAAATATAGAATATGGACATTGATTCAAGGCAACTGGGCTTGTCTTTTCAAAGAGCCACTGCTGATAAAGATAAGTGGCAGACTTAAAATCCTTAGAATTTGGAAACATAATGAAGTAAATGCAGTACATGAAACATGATGGGCTCCTGGTGAGAAAGCTCAGACTAGCTACAAAACACATTTGGAGAGCACAGATGAAATATGAACACGACTGAGCATTAGACAAGATTGGGAGCTTATCATTCATACTCTCAGCTGTGATCAAGGGCCCTACTTTCAAAGTTCACATCTTCAAGAGCTACAAGTTGAAATATTTAGTATTAAAGTGTCAGGATGTGTGCAACTCAAGCTTTAATGGGTCAACAACTTACCCGGACAGGTAAGGAATGATTGACAAGTGTGTGTTTAGATGATGGGTGTTTATTTGGACTCAAATAATAATCACTGACTCAGTGGACATGAGTTTGAGCAAACTCCGGGAGATAGTGAAGGGCAGGGAAGCTTGGCGTGTGTAGTCCGTGGGGTCACAAAAAATCAGACACAACTTAGGACTGAACAACGACAACTTTCATTTGGACTTGCTACTCTTCCTTCTGCTTGTCTGTATGTCAATTATGCGAAAACTTCTTGTATGCTTGATCATATTAAGAAAACATTAAAATTGTTTTCTAATTAAATACTTCATTGGTCTCTCTTAAATCCTGTAGGAATATTGGTGCTGTAGGAAATCGTACATTGTTTATTCAGAAACTTTAAGAACTGCCCCCCACCACAAGACAGGCACACCAATGTCAGGGGCAGGGAATGGTTGGCGAGATGCTGAGATCCAGATGTGGTTCTGCATCACCGGGCCTGGGGGAATGAAACCCTCCTCCCCGTGGGCTTTCTGCATGGACCTGCCCAGCTGCCCCTTTCCGAACCGTGTGAACACAGACTTCTTTTGTTGTGGACTCCAGTCACAAACCTTGGCCAGATAGAGAATGTCTCCCTGTGGAACCTCAGCAAGTGACAATTTCTAGGAGCCTCAGTGTCTTTATATGCAGAACAGACACGGGATGAAGTCTACTTCCTAGACCTAAGGCAATGAGCCCATGAGATGATGCACACAGAGCTCTGGGCGGAGTGAACATCCCACGGCCAAGTCTCCATCAGTTACTTTTGGTTACTATCGCTCTCCACCTGGGTATGGACAAGACACAGGGTTGATGCCTCAAAAAGTGTTAAATGGGGTCAGAGAGCTGGTGATGATGAAACAGTGCAAAAGCTGCCCATCTTGGCCTCTCAGCATCATTCCCTGTGAGCAGACCCCTCTCACCCATTCCTCTTGAGTGACCGTCTCTCAAGCCATCCTTGGTTGGAGACCTGAGTCACCCTTGGTTTTAAAGTCTAAGTTTTAGGGCTTCTCTCTAACCTAAATCACTTCCCATTTCCCCTTAGGCCCGCTAAAGGTAACCCAGTTGCCTTCTGCTTTAACTAGGGTCAGAACGCGTCTGAGCACAAGCTCTCGGGGTCCCCTCCCTGCACCCCTGAGTCCACTCTCTGGTGGCGATCCAGATGCCATCCGGCAGGAGCAGCTCCAGTGTCAGCGGGAACCAGGGCTGGCCCGGGGTGTGGGCGGCCTTGCTCCTTGCTGATTTCTCCTGGGTTGAGGCTCAGCCTTCCTGTCCCTTCCTTGTGTGTCAGCAGCAGCCTCTGAAGGTTGACCCCACGTCTTCCTAAACCATGGGGCCTTTCCATCAGTTCCTTTCCAGGTCCTTACACCCCCATTTGGAGGGAAACGATGTCTCAGGTGCCCTCCTGCCTCACGTGGGGTGCACAGGATAAGATCCTGGCTGCTCCGAACAGCAGAGAGACTTGAGGGCAACTCCACAGGGACCTGGGGACTGAGGGCTCATCCCACCCACTCACCTTCTGGGGTTTTGACCTTAGCAGGGCTCAGGGCTGTGACCTTCTCAGGGACCTAAATTCATGCCAGTCATCTCTGGCCTCTCTCTTGTGACCAGCTGAGCAAGACTTTACCCACTTTTGGACAGAAACAAGGGAGTTCTCCTTCTCATCTATTATGTACGGATTAACATTGCACCCTCATCCTTCAGAACTGAGCTTTTGGTTTTCCAAATGAAGCATTTTGGAATTCAAATCAGCTTTTCTCTCTCAAGGGCTTGGCTCTTGGAATTGAACACTGCAGCTTTCAAGACCATCATAGGCTTCAGTTTCCTCTTATCTTCTTACTGCTACTTTTTTTCCCTTTTGTTGGGGGTTGCCATGGAGAAAGCCCTTCTTGCTCCTTGGGTGATGGAGAAGAGGGAGGAAGTAAAATGAATTAAAGGGGAAAACAGATAGTTATTATTATAGGTGAATAATAGCTGCCCAAAGATGACCAGTTCGGCAACCTAATCTCTATAACCAGTGACGTTACCCTAAGGGCAAAAGGGACTTTGCAGAGGTGACTGTGTGGTGTGTACTTTGAGATGGGAGATTTTCCTGGCTTATCCGAGTGGGTCCAATGTAGTCACAAAGGTCCCTACAAAAGTGAGACAGGAGAGTCGGAGTCAGAAAACAGAGACAAGACAACAGAAAGAATGTTTGGAGGGACGAGCTTTGAGGATGGAGGGAGCGGCCACAGGCCAAGAAATTGGGGCAGCCTCTAGAAGCTGGAAGAGGCAAAGGAAAGAAATCCTCTCCAGGATCCTCCAGAAGGAACACAGCCCTGCTGACACCTTTTTAAAATCATTGACATACAGGGGCTTGCAAGATGGTGCTATTGGTAAAGAACCTGCCTGCAGGAGCTGCATGAGACTCGGTTCAATCCCCAGGTTGGGAAGATCCCCTGGAGGAGGGCATGGCAACCCACTCCTGGAGAACTGCCCGGAGAATCTTGCCTGGAGAATCCCATGGACAGAGGAGCCTGGTGGTGGGCTATGGTCCGTAGTGTTGCAAAGAGTCAGACAAGACTGAAGCGACTTAGCACGCAGGCACACCCCACTGACATACAGCATTGTGTTAGTTTGAGGTGTACAAGGCACTGATTCAATACCTTGTATATTGCGGTATGACTGCTACAGTAGAGTTAACATGCCCATCACATCTCATAACTGTCATTCCTCTTTTGTGGCAGAAACAGCTAAGATCCAGTCTCTAAGCAGCTTTGAAGTTCACTTATAGTATTGTTGTCTGAATCGCTGTGCTGTGTTGTAAATCTCCAAAACTTATTCATCAGCTGGTTGCAAATTTTTTCCCCTTAAATACCATCCCCCCAATGCCCTCAGTCCCCCAGTCCTGGTAGTGACCAGTATATTCTGCTTTTATGAGTCCAGCTTTTTCATATTTCACTTATAAGCGAAATAAGGTATTTGTCATTCTCTTTCTGACTTATCTCACCCAGCATAATGCTTTCTAGGTCCATCCATGTTGTGGCAAATGGCAGGGTTTTCTTTCTTATTCTGCTGACATCTTGGTTTTAGTCCCATATGACTCATTCTGGACTTCTGACCTCTAAGAAAATTAATTTGAATTGCTTTTTAAGACACTACTTTTGTGGTAATTTATTACAGCAGCCACAGAAAAGTAGTACAGAAATATATCAAAATATTACCCAGTGGCATGTCCCCATTTGTGGGTGTGAGTGAAGAATGCTGTCTCTTGCAATAGAATATAAACTCCACCGAGTATAGAACCCAGGTCTATTTTGCTTTGTGGTCTGCCTGCGGAGATATTTGTTGAATGAATGAATTTCTTCAGGACATTTCTCAAAGATAGCTTCTGTTCCTAAGATAGGCATCTGCTAATCTCAAGGACCCATTATCTTTCCAATCTGGTGGTTTCTGGCCTCTGGTCTATGCAAAATGTGAGTATCTTACTTCCTGCTATGATATCTGTTTTTCAAGGTCAAAACACAGCCATCTCAACTCTCATTTCTGTCCCAAGGATCATACTTTAGCCTTGACAAGTGGTAGGGACTGGGATGCTTGATGAGACATTGACATTACCCCTTTCAGACAAGACTACACTCTCTGCTCATCTTTGAATTTGTTTATGGGGACTCAGTTCATACGCCCTCATCCTGTCTCCTCTCAAATGGCTTAGAACAGGTGATGAATGGATAAAGAAGATGTGGTGTGTACACACACACACACACACACACACACACACGGAGCCATATTACTCAGCCATTAAAAAGAGCAAAAGATGCCATTAGCAGAAAAATGGATGGACCTATCTGAAGCAACTTAGCAGCAGCAGCAGCAAAGATAATTATACTAAGTCAAACAGAGAAATATCATATATCACTTATATATGGAATCTCAAAAAATGGTTCAAATGCATTTATTTACAAAACAGAAACAGACCCACTGACACAGAAAACAAACTTATGGTTATCAAAGGGAGAAGGTGCTGGTGGGGGTGGAGGGATCCAACCAGGAGCTTGGTTTTAAAGGACACACACTACTATGTCTAAAATAGACAAACAAGGACCTACTGTATACAGCACAGGGATTTGATACCTTGTAATAATCTATAAGGGAAAAATATATGAAAAAGCATATATATGTATGTGTAACTGAGTCATTTTGCTGTACCCCTGAAACACTGTAAATCAGCTACATTTCTATTAAAAAATATAATGAATTTTGCTGGAAAAAAGGAAGAACAAGTGGCCTCATCTCTCACCCAGAATGCAACCACATCCCAGACCTCACCAGCCCTACCACAGGGAATCTGAACTTGCCCAGAGGACTCTTGGTGACTCTTCCACACTCAGCTACTTTGTTCCTAAGAGCTTTAATCTTTCTGTCACCTCTGCTGCAGCTCTAAATAGGTGGGCAGACTGACCTCTGAAATATCAGTGAACACAAACCCACAGAGACGTGAGCTCCTCCTCTCAGCAGACGGTCCACACCGGGGATAGCAGATGGGTGTCCTTGTACGTGACGACTGCAGGTGGGAAACGGCTTCCTGGGTGGGGGCCCGTGCTGGGAAAAGTCCTGGCCCACTGTGTTATGACCAGTGCAAACGACACGTGTGGAAAACACGATGAGCACTGCCAGCCAGATTTAGGAAGTCTGTTGATCATTCTCCCGCCAGCATCATGGGGCTGACTGTAAAGATCGGGGCCCAGAACGTGGGTAAAGAAAGGGCGGCAGTTCTACCTGAGCAGGACCCTGGGTTGAAGGCAAAATGGGCTTCCCTGTGGCTCAGATGGTAAAGAATTGGCCTACAATGCGGGATGCCCAGGTTTGATCCCTGGGTTGGGAAGACCCCCTGGAGAAAGGCATGGCTACCCCACTCCAGTATTCTTGCCTGGAGAATTCCATGGACAGAGGAGCCTGGTGAGTTCACGGGGTTGCAAAGAGTCAGACCTGACTGAGCGATTTAACACTTTCACTTTCTTTCACTCTGGTGAGGCCACAGGTAAGGAGGGAGTGAACAGGGAGTGTCAGTTTCTCTGATGTTAAGTAAGTGATGCAGTATGAACAATGCTCAGCTCTCTACCTTTCCCAGAGAAGAAGAGCAAAGAAGCAATGGAAGCAGGACACCAGTTGGTTTACCACGGTTCCCTCCAAGGAGACACATATATTTTTAAAATAAATGATAGTTGCAAACCACCCCCTCCACCCCCTCAAAAAAAACCCCAGCAACTACAACTCATTTCAGACAAAATGAGTGCCATGATCAGTTAGCGCTGTCTGACGGGGCACAGGGGTAGAAATGACATCACAAAGTTCCCTTCCTGCTGGCATTTTCATGGGCTTTGGACCACCCATCTTCCTTCTGCATTCCTCTCTCCTCAAAAATTACGAATCTTTTGAGGACAGAAACCAGGACAAACATTATTTGATTCCCTAGTACCTGGTGCAGTGCTTGGCACATCATACGCCTTTTATAGATGGGTTTGTTTTATTGTTCTCAGAGTTTGGCAATAGAAATACAGGCTTAAGTGGAACCAGAATTTCTTTTGCATGTTGTCAATCCCCTTGGAGAGCAGCCTTGTCTGGTTTCTCTCCTCTTGTCACAGCAGGGCGCCCCAGGGTCAACAGTGAACCTGCTTTGTTTACTGTTCACTCAAACGAGCCTCACCATTGTTTATGTCCTTCTGCTGGATTTTCCCAGTTCCACGTGAGCTCTTTTTATTCTAGTGTCCAAAATATTGAAGCCTCTCCTATTAAGGTTGGAGATGTACAAATAACAATGATCTAACTCTGGCATTAAAGCGTACAGGTTAATTTTTTAGGTAGGATGCGTGCATGTGTGTGTGCTAAATTGCTTCAGTCACGTCCAACTCTTTGCAGTGCTGTGAACTGTAGCCCACCATGCGATTCTCCAAGCAAGAACACTGGCGCAGATCACCATGCCCTCTTCCAGGGGGTCTTCCCTTCTCTCATGTCCCCTGCATTGGTAGGCAGGTTCTTTACCGCTAGAGCCACCGGAAAGCCCAGGGGGATAGAGACACTGGTAGTCAACAATCGGGGAAAATACCTGAAAATTTAGGTACATAAAGCTGAAAATTTATATTCACACCAATAGTGTTTTTTTTATTATATATTTTTGAAATGAGCATGTCGCATAGGTTGTTGACAAAGTGGCATTTGTGACTTTGGTTGTTATTGTTATTTAGTCGCTCAGTCATGTCCCACTCTGTAGTCTCATGGACTGCAGCATGCCAGGCTTCCCTGTTCTTTACCATCTCCCGGAGCTTGCTGAAACTCATGTCCTTTGAGTCAGTGATGCCATCCAACTATTTCATCTTCTGTCATCCGCTTCTCCTCCTGCTTAGCAGCAGTAATGATCCCAAATTCTTAACCAGTTGTGTTTAAGAATGAATTGACTATCATACAGATTTCAATGAAGTAAATCTCCTCTTAATGATCTTCCCATATTTAACCATTGTTCACAGATAACTCAGCTAAATGAATCGATAAGAGTTTAATTCTCCCCAAACCTTTCTTTGGCTTGATTTGTAACCAGCTGTCTTATGTTACGAACTTCTTTCTAGTTTGCTAAGACACCAGATGGTTTAAACCGTATTCCTGCCACCTCCCCCACTCTCCATATACACTGGAAAGTGAGATGCCCTGTAACTGAGATGTTGTATTATCACTTGAAATGAGTTGTACTCATGCTTAAAGCTTTCAGCATCACAGTGGGTGGCAGAAAGTGACAGTTAATGCTATAAAGGGTTAATCAGATTTAGTGGATTGCCATCCAAGTTTTATCAAATGTCAGGGTTTTCTCAATATGTTGCACGTCAGCAAGACGAGAATATCATTGAGAGGAAAACATACAAAGTGTGTCTGTGCTGATCCCAGGACTCGCTCCCCAAGAGAGTCGTTTCCCAGGCAACAGAAATGTACTGGGATTCGCCAGTTCAGGGTGCTCTTCCTGCCTGTTTCCACCTTGGATTGAGGGTTTTGTGGGGCGCCAGGTGCATTCCTTTTGTTGGAGGAGAGCGTGCTCTCCTGGCTGAGCTGGCCTGAGACCCCAGCTGTGCATGGTCAATCTTTCTTGCAGATGAGACAGGAGGATGGTGGCCGGGCAGAAGTGAGGGGCGATTGAATCCAGCCCAGGAAGGTTATTACCCTCTTGCTCAACTGCAGATATGTGGATTTTGGAAACAGATGGTGCCATCTGCAAACCAAATTGAAGAAGGGAGATTCAATGGAGAAGCAAGCACTTCTCTGCCAACAGATGGACAAACTCTCCACTTATTACCCACCTACAAGATACACTTTCAATTACCTGTGTTTAAAATTCCAATCGGGAATGGTTATATGGGAATAAAAATAAGGGGAAGTGACAACAAGTGAAAGCTTAAGGATTTAGGAGCAAAGAAGAACTTCACTGGACTTCCCTGGTGGCTCAGATGGTAAAGCATCTTGCTTACAATGCAGGAGACCTGGGTTCAACCCCTGGGTCAGGAAGATCCTCTGGAGAAGGAAATGGCAACCCACTCCAGTACTCTTGCCCTGGAAAATCCCATGGGTGGTGGAGCGTGGTAGGCTACAGTCCATGGGGTCGCAAAGAGTCAGACACAACTGAGCGACTTCACTTTCACTTTCTAAGAACTTCGTAATAAATGCTACTCATTAGCAATTTCCATCATGGATTTTTCTTTTAAGGGACAGACAGAGAGAGGAATCTCATGACAGCAGAGACAAAGGCCCCACTTTAAAAAGCACTGCTTCAACATTTCCAGATGGTTCTGAAGCTCAGTGATCATTGACCATGATTTCTTAGAACCTAGGCATTGCCTCATCAAACTCTCCCACGTGGCAGATAAACTAAACCCTCAAAGTGAAGTGATCTGGGCCTTTCAGGTAGTTAGTGACTGAGCTGAGGTTGGTTTGTGAACCCTTCTCCTCGACCAGGGAACGTCACTGTTTTCACCAAGGCGGAGATGGCTGTTCTTCATCCAAACCCACTTCCTCTCCTGGGCTCCTTTCTGGTCCCCCTTGCAGCCAGCTGATTGAGATCTAGTGAGTGCATGATGGGTGTCACCTCAGGACCAAGGCTTCAGAGCAGCAACAAGACACAGAGGATGCTGCAGTCCCGACATGGAAAGAATGTCGGCCCTTCCTCACCAAAGTGGGAGGAGAGCCACCCATGGACCAGGAGCAGCCTATGGGTGAGGCCTGGGCAAGATCTGTCGTATTTCATCCGTGGTACTTGCTGGCCCAGAGAGAGGCAGCAGCGACAACAATTAGAAGGCTGCTCTCATCATCCAGATGGAAGATGCCGGTCATTTGCAATGTGTGTGTGTGTGTGTGTGTGTGTGAGTGTGCGCACGCATGCGCGCGTGCACGCACGTGCTCAGTTGCTCAGTCATGTCCACCTCTTTGTGATCCCATGGACTGTAGCCTGCCAGGCTCCTTTGTCCATGGGATTTTCCAGGAAAGAATACTGGAGTGGGTTGCCATTTCCTCCTCCAGGGATCTTTCAAACCCAGGGATCAAACCCATGTCTTCTGCATCTCCTGCACTGGCAGGTGGATTCTTCACCACTGAGCCCCCTGGGAAGCGCCAGTAGGACAAGGTCAAAGAAGACGACAAGGTCAAGTGGGTACAGAGATTCAGCAGACAGAGCTTGAGTTCAGACAGAGCTTGAGGCTGATTAAGACTGAAGGAGGGAAGGGCTACTGGGTTGGAAATGGGTCACTATAGAAGCTGTAACACTCACAGCCTGATCGCAGAAGATCAAGTACCCACTCAGTCACCAGAAATTAATTTCAAACCAACTCAGGTCTTGGCTTGTGTGTTCACTAGTGTGAATAGCTTACACAGTGCCTGAGGATCTTCCCTCTTCTTCCATCTGCCTGTCTGACATGCTCCTTGGCTCCTGGCTTCTCTCTCCTTAGATGCCTCTCCACACCTGCTTGGTGGACACACCCCACCTCTTTCCAATTCTGCAACATGATGCAAAACGCTAAAAGCTCTGGTTGGCAAAACATTGCTCAGGGAAAGGAAAGAAACTGAATTCACAGAATCTAGGAGTGAGAGAGGCTGTCCCATCAACTGAGCAATAGAACTCCAATGCCCAGGTTTCCTCAGGGTGGAATAGAACACCTCTTACTTGGGCAGAAAAAAAAAAAAGAAGAAGCTCCCAGAGGCAGACAGGCAGCGGGTTTCTGTGTGAGGCATAGGGTCCCTCTGAGAGGACAAACCGTCTTTAATATTTTCTCGTGGTTCACAGGTGTCAGATGAAATAACTGTCAGAGAATCCTCATCAGTAAGAGAGACAAATAAAATGTAGGAGAGGGTGTCTCTTTTTTTCTTTTCATCTTTTTGGCATATTTTGAAAAGCCACTTCCTGTCTCAAGCTTGCGTTCCTGAGAGGAAGTTAGGTGTAGCTTGGGCAGGGGGCAGGGTGTCCCAGGCTGTCTGGAATGGGTCCTCATTGCAGGTGGAGCCCCATTGTGGGCGGAGTCTCGGGTGTGGGCAGTCCCAAGAGTAGCCCTGCTTAAGGCAGCCGAACCACCTACACTGTGAAGATGCTCTGAAAACGCGGTCCTGACTGTAAGCTGTGAAGTGTTACTAAAAGAAGAAAATATCAATAATATGGCAGTTATCTGAAATCACAGATTAGCGCTCCAATGTGAAAATCAGATTTGAGAATGTCAAAGACCTACAATATAGAGAAAAGAGTGAAAATTCTTGGTTGTTGCCAATTTGAATACAGATTTAGACTTTGCTGGATCAAAAATCCTCTGCATGCCACATCAACAGAAGAAGTTCCAGCCTCTGAACAGTATCAGTGCTGTGATTATGAAGCATTATGAAGTGTGTGTGTGTGTGTGTGTGTGTGTGATCCAATTTTTACTTTATCACAGCAATAAGGAGTTAGCGACATCCCAGGTTGTTATTGGTGATTACCAATGTGCTTGAATAAGCTGCTATTTTGTTGGTTTTTAAACTCTGAAAAGTACATCATATTTTTAAAAAACTAACAGATCATCACCACAGGCCATATTTCAGACATTAAATAAAATATGATTACAACGGGGTAAGGATGTGCTTTTCAAGATAACGCTGACCCGACGCATACAGGAGAGTGCCACACCCTTTCAAAATCATCACTTTTCGAGTCGGTTCTTGTTTTCCAGCATTTCTGGAATTGCTCAAGCGATTGTCTGATCTGTTCTTCAGAGCCACAGCATTTGAAACCCCAGAGAATCACGCTTGTGGCCTCTAGCCCTGCCTCATTTTTTATCCTATGAGTAGTGCTCTATTTGAACCCCACCAACACCACCAACTAAATTCCCAGCCCTGGTTCTGAACGACTTTTTCCTTTTCCTGAAAGTCAACACCGTCCAAGGCTAAATGGTTGAACAGTGAAGGAATGCAAAGGAATAGTCTTCCTTATTCTCTCAAACTTGGAATTAAGATTCAGTATTTTTTTTTTCCATGTGATGGTGTTTGGGGTAAAAAAGTATCTACATACTTCACTTTTTTACAAAGGACTGACTCCTCATTCATAGCTGAAAGAGAAGCAAGCCCTGGAGTTAGGTGGGGAGCCGGGAAGACGGCGCGGAAAAGCGACCATGTGGTCACCGGGGAGTTTCGGCCAGTGCTGAGACTCAGAACTTAGGGGCTTAGGAGAAGGAAGAAATGCGTTGGTTCTTCCCAGATTTTCAACAAGTTGTTCCAGATCACTACTTGTGGCCTGACCATCAAGCATCCAGAAAATGATGCCTATGAGGCAGAAGCTTTGGACTTGGTGCAAAGTGGGCGAGAACGGAGTGTCTCCTCCCCAAGAAAGTCTGGGAGCCTTGGCCGAGTGTCCACACGAGAGCAGAGACTGGGCCGGGGGCTCAGACTCAGACAAGGCTCATCACGCTGGCTGGGAGTGTGTGGCTGTGACACCTCTGTTTTCTTTCAGAGGGACCCTTTTGCAGATGAAGATAGGCATCAACTCCAGACTCTCACTGACATTTACAGTCTCTGCGGCTTCTTCCTCCTGCCTGTCACTTCTTCATAAAGAGTGTCACCTTGAGATGGTGGGGGCTGAAATCCCGCTGGCCTTTCTCCTTCCACCTGGCATTCTTCCCATCACGTCATATCTAACTCTGCCCACAGGTTTCCCCACAGAACCACAAGCATAGGAGATTTCGAGGTGGTCTGGCTGCTTTCGGCCCTAAGCCTGCATCTCGGCCTGTCCACAGTTTTCAGGGTCAGGCTGCTCATCTTCCTTCCAAAGAGCCAGGGGCTGTTGTGGGCATCATGCTCTGCCTCTGATGATTGTTTCCTGGGCTCCCAAGAGGACCCAGCTGTTTTCCAGAGGTAGTCCTTTAGAAAAGGATAACCCGTACAGAGTTGCTGCAGGGAAGCAGAAGGCGCACAGGTGTGGTAGGAGACGGTCCGGGGTTGAAATTCCAGCTTTGCCCGTCGTGTGACCGGCGGGGCTGGTTTCACGTGTGTGTGATCCACGGAGCCCCACGGGGCCCCTGCTCCCTGGGGCCCCAGGGCTGGTGTAACCGTCTGTTGCTGTGCCCGTGCTCAGCCGCGTGGACTCCGCTGTCCCCCCTGCAGTGTCCTCGCCACCCAGCTGGCATCTGCCAGCTTGTTTCCTGTGTGTTTGAGTCTGTTTCTTTTTTGTTATGTTCAATAGTTGCATTTTTAGGTTCTTCAAGGAAGATCGCACACTGGATTTGCCCTCTGTCTGACTTATCACTTAGCAAGTACCAGCCGGTCCTTTTATATGGAACAACTGCAAAACTTCATTCTTTTTATGACTCAGCAGTGTTCCATTGTGTGCATTGTGCGAGTGTGAGTGTGTGCACACGTGGGCGCTCAGTTGCGTCCGACTTTTTGCAACCTCATGCACTGGGGTCCACCAGGCTCCTCTGTCCATGGAATTCTCCAGGCAAGAGTACTAGAGGGGATTCCCTTTTTTTTTCCTCCGGGGAATGTTCCCCAGCTGGCAATCACATCCACATCTCCTGTGGCTCCTGCATTGGCAGGCAGATTCTTTACCACTGAGCCACCTGGGAAGTCCCCATTTACTATTTTTGAACAAGGACCCTCACATTTTCATTTTGCACTGGACTCCACAAATGATGCAGCGATTCCTGCATCTTGGGCAAGACTGTGAGAGTAACAGCAACCTGTCACGGGGCATCAGGCCCTGTTGTAAGCATTCTACGTGTATTAAAGCTCCCCCCCTCCGCCCCACCACAAGCTTACACGACGGTTGCTGGAGTTTGCATTAGCTGCATTTTAGAGATGAGGACGCTGGGGCACAGAGAGGTGAGGCCACTTGTCAAGGTCACAGAGCTAGGACGTGGCAGGACAGGGGTCCTTCTGGGCCGCCTGGCCCCGGTCAGTCCTCATGGTCTTGTGTTCCGCTGCATCTCAGGCTGGAGCTTGCTCTCTCTGTCTGTCTGTGCTGCTGGCAGCCGTGGGTCCCTGGGCTTCTGTGCTAATAGGCACTCTGCTTGGCTTCTGGGGAGGCCCTGCCCCTTTTCTGGGTGGTTCTGATGCAGTGTTGAGTTTGGAAGGAGAGCTATGACAAACCTAGACAGTGTACTGAAAAACAGAGACAGCATTTTGATGACAAACGTCCGTATAGTCACAGCTACGGTTTTTCCAGTAGTCACGTATGGAACTGAGAGTTGGACCATGAAGAAGGCTGAGCACCAAAGAATTGATGCTTTTGAATTGTGGTGCTGGAGAAGACTCTTGAGAGTCCCTTGGACTGCAAGGAGATCCAACCAGTCCATCCTAAAGGAAATCAATCCTGAATATTCATTGGAAGGACTGATGCTGAAGCTCCAATACTTTAGCCACCTGATGCAAAGAATTGACTCACTGGAAAAGACCCTGATGATGGGAAAGATTGAAGGCAGGAGGAGAAGGGGATGACAGAGGATGAGATGGTTGGATGGCATCAATGACTCAAAGCACATGAATTTGAGCAAACTCCAGGAGATGGGGGGGGGGGAACAGGAGATATGAGTCAGGTATGATTTAGAGGGTGAACAACTGAGGCAGCTGTTCTTGCTTTCTGTGAACACACCTGGTAAGGTCTTGTGGCCCAGCCAGGCCAATCTGACTTTCTCTTGTGGCCATGTTCCCCCAGGGCAGCATTGCTGTTTTACTTTGCTGATCTGTGCATTCCTGCTACTGAGATGCTGGGTCAACCCAGTCATGTCCCAGGCATAGATGTTCAAATCCTCCGTTAATTTCTGAGCCTCGCAAATCTCTCCAGTTTGATGAAGCTAGGGCCCACGTCCGTCACGTATGACCACAGAAGCCTCTTTATAGGGCCTTGCATGCACCCCTGTGATGCCTGAGGTGACAAGTACTGTCACACTGGGGAATGGTGACAGGATGAAGCTTGCATCCTGCCTGGCACGGACCTGACACAGCAGGGAATCAGAAAAAGGGAGTGTTGGCCATTTAAGTTAAAAGTTAGATAATATGTTCTTCACGTTCCTGCAATTTTGGCTTTTTCACAGCGTTACTGGAAATTCATTCTTTCGGCTGCACTGAGAAATTACATGTTTATCATACACTCAGCTGAGACTCCAAAGGAGCTCTTTATTCCAGAGTGTAATGAGGTTTCATCTTTGACAGGTGTCTTTTTCGGAATGCTGACATCTTTCTCAAGCAGCAACTTCCTTTAGAATCTCTCAGAGCAGCCTGTGAAATCACTATCTGTGTTGGCAGACAGGGACAGACCCTCAGGTCCCCTAGTTGCTGCCAAGAAGAGGTGGTACGGCCTGGGCGCCCGATGTCACATTCGGAATGCCGAGAGGTTGTCCTGTTTCCTGCCTGTATCCCCTGCCCTCCTCCAGGAGCACATGTATGAATGTAAGGAAATGAATGCTCTGTCACGTAGATGCGTTGATGCTTTAGGCTGAAAGGGGCAAGCCTTCAATGGGCATTCATGGAAAATAAGTAAAATAATCCCCAGAAGAGTAGAATTCCATAGTCCTCACAGATCTTTCAAAACCACATTATTCGTGGTTGTTATTCGAATCTGGGGTTGAAGTTGGCTGCTCCAAGGTCCTCCCAGCTCTCGCTGCCCAGTGGGGGCTGGAGATGTTTCCTCTCTGGGCCTCTCCCTTGTGGGTTACCTCAGTCCTGTAGTTGAAAATCCCCTAATCATAGGCCACTCTTGCTCCACGCTGAGGATTCACCCATAAACCTGTATTTAAAAGAAGGAAAAACATGTGCAACTATTAAAAGGACTGTGTGTGTGTGTGTGTGTGTGCGCACACATGTGGGCGCTAAGTTGTGTCTGACCCTTTGCAATCCCTTGGACTGTAGCCCACCAAGTTCCTCTGTCCATGGGATTTCCCAGGCAAGAATACTGGGGTAGCTTGCCACTTCCTCCTCCAGGGGGTCTTCCCAACCCAGAAATTGAACCTGTGTCTCCTGCATTGGCAGGTGGGTTCTTACACTTTGCTGCGTGGGAAGGGCTGATAAACCTCCCCGATTTATCGAATCTTCTGATTGCAGCACATACCTTTAGAGAAGGTGGAGGCAGCACCAAGAAGCCAGGAAAGCTCCCAACACTGTCAGAGGGTTGGTACAAGGGTGGGCACAGCTGGAAGGGCTGTGGTGGGACCAGGCAGGCAGAGCCGGCTCCTGGGGTGCCCCCTGGCCGAGGGGTGCAANAAATTACATGTTTATCATACACTCAGCTGAGACTCCAAAGGAGCTCTTTATTCCAGAGTGTAATGAGGTTTCATCTTTGACAGGTGTCTTTTTCGGAATGCTGACATCTTTCTCAAGCAGCAACTTCCTTTAGAATCTCTCAGAGCAGCCTGTGAAATCACTATCTGTGTTGGCAGACAGGGACAGACCCTCAGGTCCCCTAGTTGCTGCCAAGAAGAGGTGGTACGGCCTGGGCGCCCGATGTCACATTCGGAATGCCGAGAGGTTGTCCTGTTTCCTGCCTGTATCCCCTGCCCTCCTCCAGGAGCACATGTATGAATGTAAGGAAATGAATGCTCTGTCACGTAGATGCGTTGATGCTTTAGGCTGAAAGGGGCAAGCCTTCAATGGGCATTCATGGAAAATAAGTAAAATAATCCCCAGAAGAGTAGAATTCCATAGTCCTCACAGATCTTTCAAAACCACATTATTCGTGGTTGTTATTCGAATCTGGGGTTGAAGTTGGCTGCTCCAAGGTCCTCCCAGCTCTCGCTGCCCAGTGGGGGCTGGAGATGTTTCCTCTCTGGGCCTCTCCCTTGTGGGTTACCTCAGTCCTGTAGTTGAAAATCCCCTAATCATAGGCCACTCTTGCTCCACGCTGAGGATTCACCCATAAACCTGTATTTAAAAGAAGGAAAAACATGTGCAACTATTAAAAGGACTGTGTCTGTGTGTGTGTGTGTGTGTGCGCACACATGTGGGCGCTAAGTTGTGTCTGACCCTTTGCAATCCCTTGGACTGTAGCCCACCAAGTTCCTCTGTCCATGGGATTTCCCAGGCAAGAATACTGGGGTAGCTTGCCACTTCCTCCTCCAGGGGGTCTTCCCAACCCAGAAATCGAACCTGTGTCTCCTGCATTGGCAGGTGGGTTCTTACACTTTGCTGCGTGGGAAGGGCTGATAAACCTCCCCGATTTATCGAATCTTCTGATTGCAGCACATACCTTTAGAGAAGGTGGAGGCAGCACCAAGAAGCCAGGAAAGCTCCCAACACTGTCAGAGGGTTGGTACAAGGGTGGGCACAGCTGGAAGGGCTGTGGTGGGACCAGGCAGGCAGAGCCGGCTCCTGGGGTGCCCCCTGGCCGAGGGGTGCAACGGGAGAGGCAGAGCAGTAGGACCCTGATGGGTTCCTTTCTGCAGGCTTGAGCCTTGCCCCTCTCACTGGCGATGTTTCCCACGGCGGGTTTTATTGCCAATTTCTCGAGCAGGCAGACTCTGAGGTAGACAAGCAGGGCTCCCTCCATCGAAGAGATGGGGTGATTGGCGGGGCTTTATGGTGGGCACCTCCCCCTCCCACCCAGGGTGAGCTCCAGGAGGCTGCTGGGACAGCCACTGGGAGATAAAGCGACCTGACAAAGCAGAGTCCAGCACAAGACCCGAGGAGTGGTTTCGGAAGGAGTGATGCAGACGAGGGTTCTTGGTCTCCCCAATAAACAGAAATTGACCACGGGCCAGGCGAGAAGTTCAGGCAGGGCTTTACTGGGGTCCCTGCTGCAGCAGAAGGAGCAAGAGCAAAGAACAGCTTTCCCTGCTTGCTCCCTAGAGGGGCCCAGCTTGTCTCTTATGTGGGCTGAGGGTAAGGGTGCGTCCCGGGGCCGGGCTGGAGGGCTGGCTGAGCCAGCTTGCCCACCCTTGGTGGTGGCCAGCAGGGGGCGTGTGCAGTGCCGGTTTTTTTTTGGCTCTGGACACCCAGCGTTTTGCTCCTGGCTCTTCAGACATGGCATTGGCGGCTTTCGGTCTTTACGTCTTTTAGGCCAGAGTTTGCCCCAACTGCGCATGCGCACAGTTATTTTTCAGTCGCGCATCGTTCGTCTGTTTCTGTTGCCCGAGGAGATGAGCGCCCAGGGGCAAGTTTTGCAGCCAGCGGTCCCAGGTCCCAGCCTGTCCCAGGAGGAGGCTTGGTTCCTTCCAAGGGGAGTTTAAGAGCAAATGGAAAAAGAAAAAAAGAGCAATGGAGGCTCAACGACTGATTTGCAACGAAGCCCCTCAGGGTCCCACTGGGCAATGGGAGAAACAGGGCTGTGGAAACAGGAGGGCGGGGCCCTGGGACAGAGCGCGGAGGCAGACATAGTCACGAATCCGAAACCACGTCAGCTCTGACCCTTGGGGGTTGTCTCACCATCGCTGATCGAGGACATTCCGGAATTCTTTGTTGCCAATCAAAGAGTCCCGATCCTTCCTGATGCTTTTTTCCTCCGCCTAAACTAGTTGTCTCAGCAATGGAAGCCTGTTGTAAAGAACTTGGCGAGTTTAGTCCATTTCAGGACATTTTCCCATCATCATTGTCTCTTCACAAGTACATGAAATAATGTCAAGTCCTCACTCGGAGGGATACTTCCTGGTCTCCCAGCCTTGTATAGCTGGGGTACAGTTTGGGAATGTTAAATAAGGGAAACCCAAACTGTAACCTGTATAGCCCATCACTCATGTTTCTCTTTCACCCTTGCGCTGGGGAAGGGCAGTGAGACTGCCGTCTTAAGGAGGACCACGGTATCATTCTGGGAATCCCTCGCAATTCAGAAAATGTAGGCAAAAGGAAGCCATTCCTGTTCCTTAAGGAAAAGGGGTGGGGCAAAATAAAAGATTTTAAAATAGAAGACTTCGATAGACTTTTCAAAGAAGACGTAGAGATGGCTGATGGTCACATGAAAAGATGCTGATCACCGATCCCCAGGAAAATGCCAGTCAAAGCCATGGTGAAATATCACCTCACACCATCCAAAATGACTGTCAGCAAAAAGACCACAAATAACCAGCTCGGCGAGGATGTGGAAAAAGCGCTAAGTCTCCTCATCACGCCCATGGGGTGGGACCACTTCTGTCCTGGGGCAGAGATCACGCCCTCTGGCTTTCCACCTGGATGAAGCAACTCCAAGCCTGAGATTTCCTTTCTCTCTTCTTCCCTCCCCACTCTTCTCAAGTATTTACCTTTTCCTTCTGGCCAGCATCTGACCTGTATTACAAATCTTTCTCAACTAAACATCAGTCAAGAGAAATGACACACTATTTAAAACAAGTGAGATGTTTTCATTGGGCTCCAAAACCTCTCATTTGCTCAAGAGTGGATTATAGCGTCTGTTCCTAATCATATGGCTAAGATATTAGTTAGACACCTTTGAAATGTTCACAGGTGACTGTATGTAAGTAGCTCGCCTAAATATGCAATAAGGCCATGCAACTGCTGTGGCATATGGATCGTAAGTCATCCATCCCAAAACCCAAAATATATGTAGTGCAGATTTCATACTTATAATCAAGTTAATGTTCCTTTTTGCAGGAAATTGTATGTACTTAATATTCATCGACAGCTTCAAAAATGTAAAAACAAAATCCACAAAATAACAAGAGGGTCAGATCGACATTTATCTTCATCCTGTTTAGGGACCTGAAGTTTAGAAAACTCTCTCTCTCAGAGATAATGGCAGGAAATTCGTTGAGCCGGGAGATTGGCATGGTTTTGTAGGCAGAGGCAGGAGCTTCCAGTAGATAAAGCTTCAAGAGTCTTGTATTTATTTGTCCATGAATACAACCCTAATAAAAGACTGTAAAGTTTAAATGGGTACATAGTTGGAAAATAACTACGCTGCTCGTAAAAACTAAATGGTAGCATCTATGGATGTGATGTCTAAACCTTGCGGGGAAAGGATGAGGAGAGAGGTTAAGAGCGAGAATATAGTCAGCAGGGTCATCCTGAAAGCTAGAATTTACAGGAATTACGAGTCCTGGATGGCTGCCTACAGACAAGAGACTTCACTCAGCAAATCGAGGCCTTGGTTCTCTGCTCAGCATCCCTGAAGGGCTCAGGGTTTTTCCACTCTGAGCCTTTAAGCTGGGGATCCCAGCGAAGTTCTGTGGGGGATGCGCGCCCCACCTCTGGCCCAGAGCACCACAGTGCAGGTGGATCGAGCACCAGTGGTTGGGCAAAGCCTGTTCCTTTTCCTCCCATCTGCTTCCCTCTTTACAACACTCAGATCATCTGGGAAATGGCCTCTGAAAGGTGCAGGAGGGGAGCAGGAAGGGGACTTAGGGCTCAATGATAATAATCTACGAGCCAGAGAGAATGCAGTGGAGCAAGGAGACAGAACCACAGGCACAAACTTCCTGAGAAGTTAGGGGGGTTGGCCCCCAACAGGAGCAAGGACTTTCCTCCATCACAGCAAGGCAAGTGTCAGGACATGGGTACTGACGCGAGGGGGCCGATGCTTTTTATAGTGGAAAGATCAAAGAGAGCCTGACTCTGCCTCTGCTTTCTCAGCAAAAAACCATGGGCTCGAAATTCTGTATGGGCTTCCCGGGTGGCGCTCGTGGTAAAGAATCCACCTGCCAGTGCAGGAGACACAAGAGACACGGGTTTGATCCCTGGGTCGGGAAGATCCCCCTGGAGGAGGAATGGCAACCCCCTCTAGTATTCTTGCCTGGAAAATTACATGGACAGAGGAGCTTCATAGGTACAGTCCATGGGGGTGCAAAGAGTCACACACGACTGAGCACACTCCCACATACAGATTTGTGTGTATGTGGTGGGGGGGGGGAGGGGGGAGTCAGTGTAAAACAGGACCGTGGGCCATAGGAGCATTAGAGGAGAGAAGGTATGAAATCTCCTTTTTACATACTGAGAGGAGGGGCCTATTTAGCAGATACATCATGCCGCTTGGGCAGGGCTGGGGCTCGTGGGAGATCTAGGGTCATGAAGTTTTACATGAGACTGGGAACCACTGTTATAAGGTTTTGCTATGGTTACAACCTGAGTGAGGCCCAGAGATGGCGTCACATGGATTCACTCAAGGTTGGAGTTTTTGCCAGTTTGGGGAGGAGTGTTTTGGGGGGGAGCACCATTGTAATGATGGACCATGGCCTCTGAGCTGGGTGACGAAGGAGAGGCCTTGATGAGGGTGAAGGATGGTGAGGATGCAGCTGGAACAGAGGCTGGGTTAGAGACTCTGGAGAACAAGGAGTGGGGTGGAGGAGGGCCGGGGAGGATGGGAGGATGTGGTCAGGCTTGGTCACAGTTGACCTTTGGAGGTGCTGCATTTCTGAGTGGCCATGATGAGCTGGTGAAAAAGATCGCTCTGAATCACCCCATTGCCCCACACGTCTCGTCAGTAAGTGTCCATTCATTTCTGTCTCCCAAACATCTCGGTTTTATCTCCTTCTCTCCAGCTCCAGGGCCACCACCCTGGTGCACAGCCCCACCATCCCATCTATACTCTGACCACATGGCCCGTGGGGGGGCCTCTTTGTCCCAATGCCCAGTCTTCCCATTCCACCCGCTCCTGGGAGCCGGAGCGTTCTTCTAAAGCACAGATCCGATTAGGTCTCCTTCCCAGCTTGACAGCATTTGGGAGCCTCAGATTCAAGGGCAGGATGTACACACCTTGCCCCGTGGGGAACCCCTGGGCCGTCTCAAGTGAATCCTTGTGGTCACCAGACCGAGCCTCCTTTGGGTCCTCAGATGACCACGTGCTTCTTCCCTGTCCCCTCGGGGCTCGTGCTGCTGTGCCCTTCCTCACAGTCAAGGCCAAGTCCGGTGAGGAGCCGCTCCCATCCCCACCCTGACCTTGGAGTTGTCCTTTTCCCCCTGCGTTTATCCTTTGTGGGGTTTCTTTATGGCTGTGTCCCCAGAAACTCATGCAATTCCTGGAAGAGAGTGGGCCTTCACTGATTCTTGGATGAATTCATAAATGAAGTGGTGGCTGCTACAAAGATCATTTCCAAAAATGCTTTCCAGAGGCGTCCAGTCTCTGACAGAACAAGGTGCTTTATAGCAGGTTTTCCTCTCCTCGTGGTTCTTCCTTATAAAGTCCACTCCTGGCTGCTGTGCAGCAGGTACCTCAGTAGAATATTGTAGATATCGCATCAGTGACTAATGGAGTTTATTTATAAAAACACCACTTATATTATGGTGACACTATGTCTAATATGACGTCTGCCTTCTTAAAAACAACTTCAGGGTATTATTAAAATAAAAGCAAAGTGTAAGAAAAATAGGACAAGGTGCAGAAGTGTGTAACTAAGAATGTATGTCAGTGAAAGAAATTAAGAGCATACTTCATTATTAATCAGGCTTCCCTTGTGGTTCAGACAGTAAGAATCTGCCTGTAGTCCGGGAAGCCTGTGCTTGATTCCCAGGTCAGGAAGATCCCCTGGCGAAGGGAATGTCTACCCGCTACAGTATACATGCCTGAAAAATTCCATGGACAGAGGAGCCTGGCAGGCTTGGTCGATGGGGTTGCAAAGAATCAGATACGACTGAGCAACTAACACTGTAGCTTCATTTCACTTTTCAGTTCAGTCGCTCAGTCGTGTCTGACTTTGTGCAACCCCATAAACTACAGCATGCCAGGCCACCCTGTCCATCAACAACTTGTGGAGTTTACCCAAACTCATGTCCATTGAGTCAGTGATGCCATCTAACCATCTCATCCTCTGTCGTCCCCTTCTCCTCCTGCCTTCAATCTTTCCCGGCATCAAGGTCTTTTTCAGTGAGTCAGCTCTTCGCATCAGGTGGCCAAAGTATTGGAGTTTCAGCTTCAGCATCAGTCCTTCCTTCCAATGAACACCCAGGACTGATCTCCTTTAGGATGGACTGGTTGGATCTCTTTGCAGTCCAAGGGACTCTCAAGAGTCTTCTCCAACACCACAGTTCAAAAGCATCAATTCTTCGATGCTGAGCTTTCTTCACAGTCCAACTCTCACATCCATACATGACCACTGGAAAAACCATAGCCTTGACTAGATGGACCTTTGTTGGCAAAGTAAGTCTCTGCTTTTTAATATGCTGTCTCAGAGGTTAAAGCGTCTTCCTGGAATGCAGGACACCCAGATTCAATCCCTGGGTCAGGAAGATCCCCTGGAGAAGGAAATGGCAACCCACTCCAGTACTCTTGCCTGGAGACTCCCATGGAGGAGCCTGGTTACAGGCCATGGGGTCGCAAAGAGTCGGACACGACTGAGCGACTTCACTTTCCCTTTCACTAGGTTGGTCATAACTTTCCTTCCCAGGAATAAGCGTCTTTTAATTTCATGGCTGCAATCACCATCTGCAGTGATTTTGGAGCCCCCCAAATTAAAGTCAACCACTGTTTCCCCATCTATTTGTCATGAAGTGATGGGACCGGATGCCTTGATCCTAGTTTTCTGAATGTTGAACTTTAAGCCAACTTTTTCATTCTCCTCTTTCACATTCATCAAGAGGCTCTTCAGTTCCTCTTCACTTTCTGCCATAAGGGTGGTGTCATCTGCATATCTGAGGTATTGATATTTCTCCCAGCAATCTTGATTCCAGTTTGTGCTTCTTCCAGTCCTGTGTTTCTCATGATGTCCTCTACATATAAGTTAAATAAGCAGAGTGAAAATATACAGCCTTGATGTTCTCCTTTTCCTATTTGGAACCAGTCTGTTGTTCCATGTCCAGTTCTAACTGTTGCTTCCTGACCTGCATACAGGTTTCTCAAAAGNAGCACAAATATTTTAAATTTTAATGTAGTCCAACTTAACTTTCACCATAAACCCTGCTTTTTGTGGTATATCTAAAAAAGTCACCACCAGACCCAAGGTCACTTATATTTTCTCTTTCGTTATCTTCTGCAAGTTTGATAACTTTGCATTTCCATTTAGGTTTATGATCCACTATGAGTTAATTTTTATGAAAGGTATAAAGTCAGTGTCTAGATTCTATTTTCTTTCTTTTTTTTTTTTTTTATTTATTTTTAAATTTAACTTTACAATACTCTATTGGGTTTGCCATACATCGACATGAATCCACCACAGGTACACACAAGCTCCCATTAGAATATACACCACTATTTCATGTATCACCAAAAACATACTGTTCCCTGACAGTGATGCCATGCTTGTGAAACGTATGTCCACCCACGGACTCCACGTCTGTGGAGAGAGAGTGAGCAGAGAACTTATCTCTAAACAGTAGTTCTCCATGGAGGTGGTTTGGTTCCTCTACCCAGGGGACATTTGATAGTGTCTAGAGACATCTTCCATTGTCCCAGCTCAGGGGGCAGGGGGGAGTTCTACCGATCTCTACTGAACAGAGGCTGTTCCCACCTCCTCCAACACATAAGAAGCAACCTCCAAAAACCATCAGCTACAAATATCAACAGTGCCAACACCGAGAAATGATGCTCTGAAGCAAGGAGCCTTGCTTGCACTTTTTATGTTCCACCAGCACCTTCTGGATTGTCTTTGCCTTTTATTTCCATAGAACCTCGGTCTCCAACACTGGGCCTGTTCTGAACACCCAAGTGAAAACTCTAACAGAGCATTTTAGGAGCAACCAGGCACCGGAGAGATGATTTACTTCAATAAATTAACCTAAGCTCTGCCTAAGCCTTTATTTCCCCTACTCTGGTATAAAACCAGAAAATGCACTCAGCCACTTTCTGCATTTTAATTATACTTTCAGAGGATAGAGCAGTTGTATGAATTAAGAAGCCGTTAAGATGAAATTGATTTTTCCATATATGCTGAAGGATGCAGGGCTTAATATGTGTTATAATTAGAGACAATGGAATCAATTGTAGAATTATTTTTAAGATACCAAAACCCTAAATTAATCTGAGCTGATGACCTTTTCCAGCTTGCCACTTATTCCCTTAAAATCATTTTAACACATTTCCAAGTCCTGCTTTCAGCAAGGAGCCAAATGCAGTAGCGATCAAAGTGGTGCTTGGGGGACATTTCTTGGGGTCATAACAGGGAGGAAGCACTGGAAATTAGAAAAGAAAGGGCTTCTGTTGATCTTTTCTGTCCAAAATACGTGATGTGCTTGAACTTCTGAAACATGGTTCTGAACGTGTGTCTTGACTTCAGGTTTGACCAACGAGAAGAAAAAGTCAAAAAGAACGTATCCCTTCTCCCTCTGGCGTTCACACTGATGCCATAGGAAATATGTGAAAAGGGCTTGGGTGACTCAAAGATGGTTGCGTCGTGACAAATCAGAGGATAAACTTTCAATGAAAAGTCTATTAAATTCCAAGGCTGAGTGGAACACTAACCTGCCCTTTCGGTGCTGACAATGGGTCTCTGCAGGTTCCAAGTGAGCCAGAAATGCCTCTCATGGACATCGCTTGACAGGCACAGTTGAAAAAAGGAGGTGGTGGTCCCACACAAAGCCCTGTGAACCAGTGTCTGACAGAGTTTTCTAGATACCCCTGACTCCAGTCTCGTCCCCCGGTCCCATGATACCCCACATTTTCAGGCATCCAGGCTTCCCTGGTGGCCCAGCTGGTAAGGAATCCAGCTGCAAGGTGGGAGCCCTGGGTTCAGTCCCTGGGTTGGGAAGATCCCCAGGAGAAGGGAAAGGCTAACCACTCCAGTAGTCTGGCCTGGAGAATTCCAAGGACTGTATGGGGTCATGAAGAGTCAAACATGACTGAGTGACTTTCACTTCACTCACTCAGTGCTCAAATTTCTGTCTTCTCCCCACCATCGAATCCTAGTTTAAAGAAAAGTCTTGCATCAGACACTTACAGCATAGGGTGGACCTCAGAGATGAGTCTTCCTCTCACTTGTCTCCAGAGTAAAGAGCTAATGGTGTGCTCGGACCTGAGTTAGAGAACTGATCCACGGGTCTCGGCTTTAAGCAAAATGCTTGTTTAACCTTCCTTCTGGTGGGAGAGGACTCCGTAATGCCACTGTACCTGAGTTGCTCCATCAGGAGGTCCTCTGCCCTACCCTCTTTTCAGGATAAATCTATGGTCTTCTGACAAAGCAGAAAGTGTCTGTACATGGGAACTGGGGAAGGGAGGTGAGATTGAATTGATTCTCAACAGTTCAGAGGATCCTCCTTCGTTAGTACCACCTTCACTACATCTGGCAGTAACCTGTTCCTTGAAGACTCAAGTCTGTTGTGGGTCTGTTACCGAACTCCATTTCAATAGACACATTTCTCAGGCCTGCTTCAGTGATTTCTCCTCACTCAGCAAAATGCTATCTGTATTGTCTTCTCTCCCTTTCTTTCTAATTTCAAGTTCTTTTCCATTATAAATTATTACAAGATATTGCTGCTGCTGCTGCTAAGTCGCTTCAGTCGTGTCCGACTCTGTGCGACCCCATAGACGGCAGCCTACTAGACCCCCCATCCCTGGGATTCTCCAGACAAGAACGCTGGAGTGGGTTGCCATTTCCTTCTCCAATGCATGAAAGTGAAAAGTGAAAGTGAAGTCACTCAGTCGTGTCCAACTCTTCGAGACACCATGGACTGCAGCCCACCAGGCTCCTCCATCCATGGGATTCTCCAGGCAAGAGTACTGGAGTTGGGTGCCATTGCCTTCTCCAACAAGATATTGAATACCCATGTATTTCTTCATAGTTCTAATTTTTTAAACTGTCGGTAGCAATCCTGCTTCTTTCATCTCTGATGCTAACAATTTAAGTATTCTCTCTCTTTTTTCTTTTCTTTGGCCAATCTAGCTAACAAAAATCTTTACAAAGCATAGGCTTCTGGTTTCACTGATTTGCTCCATTGTTTTTTAAAATTTTAGCTGGGTTTAAGGAGAGACCAAAAGTAACCATGGGTGTTGAGTTGCTTGGTGTCTTAAGTATCTGTAGAATGTCTCCAAAAGGGCTATCAAAAGTTTTGGATCAGATGTCCCAGCTCCCAACTTGGCACTAATTTCCGGATTCTCTTGAGAATCAGGTCAACTACTTTTCTTTGTGGAAGGTGGAGTGTGACTCTGTGATTGAAAATCACGTGAGAATCATACTGCAGGGCAGTTCCCAAAAGAAAGGGATGAAGCGCTGACCAGTGGGCATCGAAGATCCCAGACATAGGACAGCTTTGTCTTTCAAAAGATGCTGGTCTTGAGAAGGCAAGGACTTTCCTCCACTGCTTTGTATTGCGAAAATATTGGCTCTGTCTCAGAAGTACAGGTTACCCAAGCAGGAAGCAGCACCTTGCTTGGTGTTTCCCTCCATTGTAAGCCTCAGTAATGTCTGCTCACACTTAGTGCTCCTGAATCCATTTATTAATGTGGACACCCATCATTAATGTGGATGCCATTTATTAATGCGGTACAGAAGGACAGGAGAGGCGTCCTGAAGAATTTCATGCCCTGGAGAGAAAAAAGCGGCCGTGGCAGGCAGGCAGGCCCTCCCAGAACTCTGGCCCCAGGACTTTGGGGATGCAAAACTGTGGCTTTTCTAGTAGTCATGGATGGATGTAAAAGTTAGACCATAAAGAAGACTGGGTGCTCTTGAAGAATTCATGCTCTGGAGTTGAGGTACTGGAGAAGACTCTTGAGAATCCCTTGGACTGCAAGGGAATCAAACCAGTCAATTCTAAAGGATATTAATGCTGAATATTCTTTGGAAGGACTGATGCTGAAGCTGCAGCTCCAGTGCTTTGGCCACCTGATGTGAAGAGTTGACTCATTGGAAAAGACTCTGATGCTGGGAAAGACTGAAGACAAAAGGAGACGGGGCTGGCAGAGGATGAGATGGTTACATAGCATCACCAGCTCAATGGACTTGAATTTGAGGAGACTCTGGGAGACAGTGAAGGACAGGGGAGGCTGGTGTTTTGCAGTTCATGGGGTCGCAAAGAGTTGGACATGACTTAGTGACTGAATAACAACCATGGAAAGGGAGGAGAGATTGTACCTTCCCTTTATCTGGAGGGTGAGTGGCAAATAGCGGGTGGGAGACATTGGTTTCCCTCCTCTAATCTAGGAAGTCCTGAAAAAGGATATCTGCTGTGGGAAACTCAATGTATGCACATTGTTTGGGTTGATGTTCTTCATTCCTGTAAAGATTCTTTGTGCATAATTCTTTGAAAATAGACGTCTGGATATTCAAGGAAATAATGTCATCCTTCTTAAGTGTTTAAACTCTGAGTTAAACAAACTTTTGGTTCCTTTTGAGAACTCTGGTCTAGAAGACAGGGCTTTTGAAGGACATTTTTAATGGCAAACTTTAAATAAAGTCAATAGTTGGTAGGTCAACGACATGCCTATATGTTATTGTCCTTTTCCAACTTAAGAGGAGCAAAAAGCCTCAGCCAGAATCAATTAGTCACCTATGATGGGACATGATGACATTTTCACTCTTGAACTTTTCTGGTATAAAAGGATCACCCAAGGAGGATCTGAGAGTAACAGTGAGGAATCTGGGAATAAAATCACCCATCTGCAGAGATCTCAGGAAGTCCAGAATGATTAGGTAAGAGACTGCATTTTTCCACAAAGAAAAATGTTGAATTTTTATATGCTTTTTAATTTATATTTGCCTGAATAAGACTTTTCTGAATTTTTTTTCCTACTCTGCAGTTCATTAAAATCCAATCTTATTCTATTTCTGTTGATTTCTACAATGCATATGTTTTGGTGTCATCCAATTTCATCTTCTAAGGTAAGAGTTTTGCCTCTATTGTTGATGCTTGACTAAATAACTAAAATAGTAGAATATGTAAATTCAAAATAATCTCTAGAAATATGTAGCAAAAGTCATTTCCTTTATTATTAGAGTTTACCATGAAAGGAATATGAGTAACCATAAAATTAGGTAAAAAGGAAGATTTTTACAATAGTAATACAGGTTATATTAAACTTTGCTTTGAATTATTTAAGAGTTTGGGCTTGCATAAGAAAATAATTTCAACATAAAATGTAAGTTACTTTGCTCATGATAAATTGTTTCACATGCATCCACTCATAATCAAAGTGAACATTTAACACTCGAAGCTATATTAAAGATACAAAGGATTATTTTTCAAAAGCTGCAAGTTTCTTAATTTTACAAAAGTGGTAACTTTTTTCAGATATAGGATATAGATAATATTTCAGTTCTCAATGAAACATAATATAAAATACTAATTCATATGTTTATTGAAGAATATTGATTGAACTCCTAACTGTATTCATTGAACTGATCAACACATTCAGAAAATGACATTTTCTTTCTTTGGAATTTTTAATGCTGTTTCTACATGATATTTCAGTTGTGTTATGTCAATACTTTGTTTTAAAATTTTAAATATATTTTGTCATTGATAGATTTTTATGCTTTAACTCTGCTTCAGTAAAACTTAACATGGCACACAGTAATTACTGAAATCAGTGTAATTTATGAAGCCACTTTTAAGATAATGAGATGCCACATGAATTCTGAACAATAACTATATGTCCCAACATCTTGATCTAGCTATTTACATTATGAGTCTTTTCACCGATCTTTGCATGTCATTTTTCTATTTCTTGTTTACTTAATCTAGTTTCTTTTTTCCTGGTTTACTCCTATGAGCATTCCACACTAATTTAGTCATTGATTCTATAAGACAGCACATTGATCAAATAGATGAGTAACAATCCACAAATTGGTATATTTTCTCAAATGCCTTCCTAATTACTTTCTATTCTTTCCCTGAAGGTTTGTTCATGACATTTCTGTTGAACAAAGGCACTTGTGCATTTTTTTTAAAATTAAGAATGTTCTTTCTTCTATTGTTCTTATGAGATCGTCTTGTCCATAAATGAAATGTTTCTTCCTTCACTGAATTTTCCATATTTCTATTTTTTCATGTGACAATTTTGTTCTCATTATAACTGCATCACATAGTAATGGTGCCAATTTGACTGTTTAGGGTGAGTGATTATGCAAAGAACATGGAGGCTTTTATAATATTTGTTGTAAACTTCATAAAGTTTATCCAGCAGGCAAACATGCCATATTATTCAGTTAGTGAGTCTGTCTGACAAGGACTACCTTCATTGATCAGCAAAGTATCTTTTTAGGGATGTTTACTGATGTTTTGGGTTTCCCAGTGGCTCAGTGGTAAAGACTCTACCTGCCAATGCAGAACACACAGTTTTGATCCCTGGGTCAGGAAGATCCCTTGGAGTAGGGAGTGGCTACCCACTCCAGTATTCTTGCCTGGAAAATCTCTTGGACAGAGAAGTCTGGTGGACTATAGTCCATGGGGTTGAGAAGCGCTGGACATGGCCAAACGACTGAGCACACTCACACACTGAGGTTTTGGGGTTGTTGTAACTAGGATTATATATATACACAATATAAATGCAGAATTGAGAATTTCTGGAAAGAACTGGAGTGTTCCCCTTCCTGAAATGACTCATAGGCCCTTGTTGTTGGCACGTATACTATCATGTAAGAAACGAGGCTCCGGTCTATGTTCAATGCAGGATGCAGGATGCTTGGGGCTGGTGCACGGGGATGATCCAGAGAGACACTGTGGGGTGGGAGGTGGGAGGGGGATTCAGGATTGGGAGCTCGTATATACCTGTGGTGGATTCATGTCAATGTATGGCAAAACCAATACAGTATTGTAAAGTAGAATAAAGTAAAAAATAAAATTAAAAAAAAAGAAATATATAAAAAAATAAAATAGATGGCATTATATCATGCTTAGATCTTCTCTACTAATACAGGGTAAGACATAGAGTGTAAGAGTTTTGGATTGGTTTTCCCATGACAAAGATGACCAATATCTCGAAATTCTCCGATTATTCCCAGATATAAAACTCCTAAATGTCCATGCATTCCCACAGAGACCAGTAGGAATGGTTTTTCTGGGGGCCCTGGTTGCTGGACCCTTCAGGGAGCCTCCACCCCAGTGGGGGTTGGAGAATCTTGGAATGCACTCTGGTCCCGTCTCAACTTTCAAAGTCACTCCAAATCAAACTTGTTTTCCTGTACCAGGAGAGGAAATACGTGCTGTGGAATATTCTTTATCTGTCAAAAAACATTCAGCCCCCTTTCCTCTTATAGCTCTCACACAGTTGAAAAACATGGGCTTGGAGTCTGATTCCTCAATTCAAGTCTTGCTTCAGCTATAAGCCATGTAATTAATTTCCTTATTTAAGGGAAATTATAAGCAAGGAAATAATAGTATCAACTTCATAAAGCTTTTCGAGGGGTTAAAATCAGGTGATACAAATAAGCAGGTAGCACAAAGACTACCCATCATGCCCCTCAGGTCTTTATTTAGCTTCTCCATCTACAAAGTATGGGGTTGAATTGCCTGTTCTCCACGGCCAACTTGAGCTCTAAGACGTCAGACTTGTTTCTCTCACAGCTAAGTGCCCCCTATACAGTCTTCCATCATTCAGGCCTTTGAGTCCCTGGTGGAACTGAGCCAAAGTCAAGAGACAAAGCTGTCGACTGTCAAGTTCAAAGACGTCCTTGAGGAGAGACTGGGAAAGTGACTCAGGAAAGTGGCTGCAACTGAAACCTGGAGTTTGGTTAACATGGGTTGTTTTTCTCAGTGAATTAAAAAAAAATATTCCCAAGACTAATTAGTGCCACTTGAAAGGTTCTTTATAAAGTAATAGCAACAAGATAACTGTAGGGTGTATGATGCAAATACTGAATAGCTGCAATCACGTAAGTAGTACAAAATGTAGAGAAGAGGGTAGACAGCTTCAAACAGTATTTTGTATTTTGATAAAGTCTGTATTTAAAAAGTGTTTTAGCAAAACCCTCTTTGAATATTAGCTATATTGGATTTATCACCATAAGATTCTGAAGATTGTTACAATTGAAATAAGCTTTGAACCCTAAAGCTGTATTCTCTCCCTCTCCCCCATCTTAATCACCAGGTGTCTGGAAAATCTGATTACTTTGTCATTCTGCTGAACAGCTGCCCAACCAGGATGGACAGGAGAGAGGGACTAGATTTTCTAAAGCCAATTGTGGAGAAGACACTTATGAAAAGGTCCTTTCGCAACGGTGTCGGCACAGGGATGAAAAAAACTTCCTTTCGAAGAGCAAAATCATGAATAAGTGTGCAAAGGACTCTGGGAATTAATCTCAAATTTTTTATAGTGTGACTAATGTGCTAAAAGTCAGCTATATCTTTATCATTAAGTATTGGTACACTGTCTGTTCTTAAATATCTTCTCTCTCCTTACTGGTACAGAGTAAATTAAGTTTTAAAAAATGTAAGCCCGTATCAAACTTTCACTGTGAGAGAGTAAAATATTCATGTGATCAGTTAGCAGTTTGCCTGAGTAGGGATAGACACATTTGCTTTGATCTTAAATTGACCAAAAAGTAGGAGTATTTTTACTATGATGACAATGGGATGATTTTTTCCCCCGTGCCTATAATATAACACTGATTTTTTTTTTCTTTTCAATGTGGTTTTCTGAAATGGCTTAGCTGGGCCAATGCTTTGGGGATGTGTTACTTCAGCTTCTAAAAAAGTCTTGTGAGAGTAAGCAAAGTTAAGGCTGATGACACAAGTGTGTTTTCCTCAGTCGATTGACACCAGAAACAAATATGCTCAGAGCCCTCCGGGTCTAACTCTTGCCACCCTTTTCCATCAAATAAACTTAGACATGGATCATTGTTTTGTCTCGGAAATTTGTCTTCTTTTTAAATCTTAAAACACAGAAATATCACCGGTAAAGATCAAGACAGCCGAGAAACTACTGATGACCCATCGTTGCTATGGGGATGGGGCGAGTCCCCTGTGAGTCGCTCTCCCAGTCTGTGCTCCTTAAAGCCCCGCTCCCTCCTGCTCCAGAGAAGACCAGGCATCCCTTCCATAGAAACTCCTGACATTACTTTTTTTTTAAAGGATAATGCAACATCGATTGATGAGTTATTACCTCAAATGCATACCCTTAATAAATACGTATGTGCGTGTTTAATTCTGTAAAAAACACTAACCAAGAAAACTGTTATATTTTCCATTTCACTCTAGCAGTACAGACACAGATGAGATGAACAAGCCCTAATGTATCTTAGGACTTAGGATCCATGGGTCCTTTCGCTTTCTGTCCCTAAGGTCCTGGCCTTTGTGTCTATGAGAGCAACTTTGCTTTTTTATTATTGTTATTCTTGAAAATATCAAATTTCTGAAGAGAGACATGGATTTAAGGAAAATATATTTAATGGAAATAAAAATTACGGTTATAAATTTGATGGCACATTCAACATACGTTTGTATAGATATTTAAAATGTGGTTTAAAGTGCATGTGAGAGTAACAGCTAGCACTCAGTGAGTACACACTGCACGTGTGTGTGCTCGGTCGTGTCTGACCATTTTCAACCCCGTGGACTGTAGTCTGCCAGGCTCCTCTGTCCCAGGCAAGAACCACTTCCTACTCTAGGAGACCTTCCCGATCCTGGATTGAACCCGTCTCTTGTGTGTCCTGCTCTGGCAGGTGGAATCTTTACTGCCAGTGCCACCTGGGAAGCCCACACACTATGTGCCAGACATCTGATACGTATTGTCCTGTTTACTGTTCACAATATCCTGATGAAGGCAGTTTTAGAACCTCCCTGGTGCTTCTACTGGCAGCTCCACTCTCCTTATCCTCCACTGCAAGCCTGGCCTCTCCTCAGGGCATCTGGAAATGCCAGGAGGGAATCCATGCACTGCTTGCCTATAGACAGGCTCCACAGCCCCAGGAGGCTTTGTGGAGGAGATGTAAAATGCTCCCAAGAAACGGTGGAAAATCTAACAGGTGATTGTCAAGGAAAACGGTGTTTTATTGGTTTGTGGCTTAAAAAAAAAAATCTTCCTAGCATTGTTGATGGAGAAGCTAATTAGATAAGCCAATAGACATCACTTCCTTCTGCAAAGCTGAAAAACAGTGACTGCATTAGCAAGCTCGTGGCAATCATGATGTCCATCGTGTAGGGAAGAGAGAAGCTTTTATTGCAGAGAAATCTTCCTAATTCCCTATTTGCATTTATATGGATTGGTTGGAATAATGAAACACCAAAAACATAATTGGAAAGATTCTCTTCCCATTTCTGGATCTGAAATATCATTCTAACCTTGAGGGGGGAGTGCAGGACACTAGGCCCATGAGAAAGTATTTGCACTCTAACCACTGAAGCAGAGGAGACCTGGCAGGCAGGAAATTTGCTTTCCAAGGAAAAGGTATGTCTCATGCTAAGGTTTTAGGAATAAAGTTCTTAAGATAAAAACGAGTTCCAAGTCATGTTTAGATAGTGTCATTAGAGAGATGAAGGAAGGATGACCATGGAAACCTTTGGAGAAAGTGAACCCCAAGAGGGTAGCACCCGAGGGGCCCCAGGTCACATCCAGTCATTGGAACCAGCTTTATGCAGGGTTCTGAGCAAAGCTACCTGCTCCCAAGGGATGCCTGCAGAGTGGCCTGGGGTCAAAGGGTGTGTTGACCAGATTTTTGACTCTTTGACCTTCCCTTTGTCACCAGGCAGTGTTGATGATGTCACCAGGCAATGCCAAAGCATGCTCAAACTACTGCACAGTTGCACTCATCTCACATGCTAGGAAAGTAATGCTCAAAATTCTCCAAGCCAGGCTTCAACAATACGTCAACGTGGACTTTCAGATGTTCAAGCTGGTTTTAGAAAAGGCAGAGGAACCAGAGATCAAATTTCCAACACCCACTGGATCATCGAAAAAGCAAGAGTTCTAGAAAAACATCTATTTTTGCTTTATTGACTATGCCAAAGCCTTTGACTGTGTGTGTGGATCACAATAAACTGTGGAAATNATTTGAATCAGTTCTAATGAGATGGATGAAACTGGAGCCTATTATACAGAGTGAAGTAAGCCAGAAAGAAAAACACCAATACAGCATACTGACACATATATATGGAATTTAGAAAGATAGTAATGATGACCCTGTATGTGAGACAACAAAAGGACACAGACATAGAGAATGGACTTTTGGCCTCTGAGGGAGTAGGAGAGGGTGGGATGATTTTGGAGAATGGCATTGAAGCATGTATACTATCATGTAAGAAATGAGGCGCCGGTCTGTGTTCGATGCAGGATGCAGGATGCTTGGGGCTGGTGCACGGGGATGATCCAGAGAGACGTTGTGGGGTGGCAGGTGGGAGGGGGATTCAGGATTGGGAGCTTGTGTGCACCTGTGGTGGATTCATGTCGATGTATGGCAAAGCCAATAGAGTGTTGTAAAGTAAAATTTAAAAAATAAATTAATTTAAAAAAATAAAATAAACCTTCCTTAAACTAGGGAACTTTTGTATTATTTTTTTAATTTCTGTTGCTTCTCCAGTATTCTTGCCTGTAGAATTCTGTGGATGGAGGAGACTGGTGGGCTGCTGTCAATGGGGTCTCACAGAGTCAGACACAACTGAAGAAATTTAGCATGCATGCATGCACTGGAGAAGGAAATGGCAACAACTCCAGTGTTCTTGCCTGGAGAATCCCAGGGACGGGGGAGCCTGGTGGGCTGCCGTCTATGGGGTCGCACAGAGTCGGACACGACTGAAGTGACTTAGCAGCAGCAGTAGCAGCAGCAGCTTCTCCATGACTTGATATTTTTCCTTCTTCTATGACTTGAGTTTGCATTTTCTTTCTCCCAGTTTTGTAATAACCTTATTATATTTCCCTGGCTATCTTTTTGCATGTTTTCTCTATGTTTCAAAATATATTTTGCTTTTCAGGAGTGAACAATATTTTGCATGTTTTCTCTATGTTTCAAAATATATTTTGCTTTTCAGGAGTGAACAATATTTTGCCTTTTAGTTCCTGACGTTCTCAAGTCTTTAGGCTGAATTTCTCATTAGGGGGCTCCTTTTTCTTCTTTCTTTTCTTTCTCCTTTCTTTCTTCCATGAAAAGACAGGGATGAAGCTTAAATGCATGATTCTAAGTGACAGAAACCAATCTGAGATGGTTACATACCGTAGGGTGCCAACCATATGACATTCTGGAAAGGAAAATTATAGAAACGGTTTGTCTTTCCTCCTGTCTTTCCTCTTTTTCACCTTCTTTCCTCCCTTTCTCCTTTCCTTCATTTCCCTGTTTGGGAAAGCTGCCCTTTCTTGTTGAGCAGTTATGTCACTGTGAAAGTGAAGTGAAAGCAAATGCCACTCAGTTGAATCTGACTCTGTGTGACCCCNCACTGGGCTGGATGAAGCACAAGCTGGAATCAAGATTGCCAGGAGAAATATCAATAACCTCAGATATGCACCACCCGTATGGCAGAAAGCAAAGAACTAAAGAGCCTATTGATGAAAGTAAAGGAGGAGAGTGAAAAAAGTTGGCTTAAAGCTCAACATTCCAAAAACTAAGATCAAAGCATCTGGTCCCATCATTTCATGGCAAATAGATGGGGAAACAGTGGAAATAGTGGCAGACTTTATTTTGGGGGCTCCAAAATCACTGAAGATGGTGACTGCAGCCATGAAATTATGACCAACCTAGACAGCATATTAAAAAGCAAAGGCATTACTTTGTCTGCAAAGGTCCATCTAGTCAGTTCAGTTCAGTTCAGTAGCTCAGTCGTGTCAGACTCTTTGCGACCCCATCAGTCGCAGCATGCCAGGCCTCCCTGTTCATCACCATCTCCTGGAGTTCACTCAGACTCATGTCCATCGAGTCCATGATGCCATCCGGCCATCTCATCCTCGGTCGTCCCCTTCTCCTCCTGCCCCCAATCCCTCCCAGCATCAGAGTCTTTTCCAATGAGTCAACTCTTCGCATGAGGTGGCCAAAGTACTGGAGTTTCAGCTTTAGCATCATTCCTTCCAAAGAAATCCCAGGGCTGATCTCCTTCAGGCTATGGTTTTTCTAGTAGTCACGTATGGATGTGAGAGTTGGACTATAAAGAAAGCTGAGTGCCAAAGAATTGATGCTTTTGAACTGTGGTGTTGGAGAAGACTCTTGAGAGTCCCTTGGACTGCAGGGAGATCCAACCAGTCCATCCCAGAGGAGATCAGTCCTGGGTGTTCATTGGAAAGACTAATGTTGAAGCTGAAACTCCAATATTTGGCCACCTTATGGGAAGAACGGACTCATTTGAAAAGACCCTGATGCTGGGAAAGATTGAAGGTAGGAGGAAAGGGGGATGACAGAGGAGGAGATAGTTGGATGGCATCACTGACTCAATGGACATGAGTTTGAGTAAGCTCCAGAAGTTGGTGATGGACAGGGAAGCCTGGCGTGCTGCAGTCCGTGGGATCACAAAGAATCAGACACCCCTGAGCAACTGAACTGAACTGAAGTGTTGATGAAAACTGGAATTGCACCTTCAGAGCCAGCTGCCCCAGGCAAGGCGTTAAATGCCCACAGAATGCAAACATTCCAAGGGAGGAGTAACTGTGACTTCATCTTGATCCACTTGACAGTAAGTCCCTTGAGTTTCATTTCTTACCTAGAAATAGTTTATTGGAGGGGGAGGAAAAGAGCCCTGATCTTAGGGGAAACACACTGGCTGAAACCCCCCACCTTGACCTGGCACCATAGTAACCATTTGCGTGAATGATTTTACAACAAGAGTTCCAGGTAAGAAACACGGAACTGAAGTGGGAAAGGTCAAAAGGAGATGGCATGTGTCCAACCACTGCCCAGAATCCTTATCACTGGCATCAATCTTGGCTGAGCAATGAGTTTATCGGGAAGGGCCCTGATTGACCAAAGACAACGCAGAAACGAATTCCACCACCATAAAGCCTGAGACTGCGAGCCACGTGGCAGAGTAGTCTTCCCGGATGCTCTCCACCCGGGCGCCCCTTCCCAATCATCTCTTGCTTTGTCCACATGTGTGTCTCCTCGGACAATTCATTTCTGACTGTTAGACAAGAGCCCTCTCTTGGGATCTGGAAGGTGTCCCCTTTCCTGCAACATGGAGTGCCACGGGCACCTGAGGGGGAGCATGCTGGTGAGAAGCTGAGTGCAGAGCAGAGCCTGGGGTGCAGGATCCTGAAGACCCCCAGGCCACACACACACACACAGTGCCTGGATTCAGCATCACTGACTACTCAGCTGCACGATCTTGCTCAAGCTTCTAGAATCCTTTTGAGCCCAAGTTTCAACACCTGCGAAATAGGACTAATTTTACTTACCTTACCGGACTGTCCATTCATTTGCCAATTTTCTTATTTGACAAATATTTATTTAGCACTTTCTATATTCCAGGGACAGTGTTCTAGGCAGTGGGCATGCAATAGCTAGGAAAGCTGACCAAAGTCTCGCTCTCGTTGACCTTTTACAGGAGTGGGAAGGGAGTTGGAGAAGAGATTATGTATATTACATGAAGATGAGGGCTTAGTGTTAAGGAGAAGCAGCGAGGAAGTGAGAGAGGAAGGGCAGAGGCATAGGCTGTCGTTGTCGGTCAGTTGATAAGTCATGTCTGACCCTTTGCAACCCGATGGACTGCAGCACATCAGCCTTCCCTGACTTTCACCATCTCCCAGAGTTTGCTCCAACTCACATCCATTGAGTCAGTGATGCCATCCAACCATCTCGTCCTCTGTTGTCCCCTTCTCTTCTAGAAGGAGGGGCACGATTTCAGATACTGTCATCAGGAAAGGCATCATTCAGAATGATTAGTAAAACCCCCAAAATTCTGAAAAGCAAGTGATCAGGGAAAGTGTCCCATCAACTAAAACTCGCCTTAAAGATAAAATTCTATTTCACTGCATTCTCTCTCATGTAGGAATGTGAAACGTTTATTGATATTCCCATGGAAACATTCCAAATTTTGAGGGAGGGAAGTGTGTAAATTTTTGGTTAGAAACTCAAGCCAAAAAAAAACAAAAAAAAACACACAAGAATTAAGCTTTTGACTCACACACACTTGAATTTTCGAGATGCTCTTCTCATTTTTCTTCTGGCAGTGATTTATTTCTAATGCAGAAGCATTAAAAAACAAACAAGGATGTCTGCTACAAAATTTCCACTCCAAACACTCAGACTCATTCATTTTTGAGCTGTCACAGAAGAAGCAACAATTTAGGGAAGGAAAATCTGAAAACAATTGAATTTCATTTCCCTCATGCAGTAAGACCCAGAATAGAGCGGTTTGACATCAAAGTCCCATTTCTACACTCAATATTCTCATCTTCATTTGGTCCTCAGACAATAACAAGAGAAGGAAATATCTGAGGGCTTTTCTCCATCTCCCCCTCCAGGTGCGTTTCTCCCTGCTAATTTCAGAGAGACTCATGTGCTAAGTGCAGAGGCAGGTTCCCCTGTTGAGGGAAGACTCACGCTTTAATTCTCCTCTATGGAGGACACACCATCGCCTCGGTGCTGGTCAGCTCCCTCTGGGCTGCTTGGGATGACTCTGCAGCGCATGTTTCTTCCACTTCATGGGAGCTGGACATCCTCTCAGCAGTCCCCACGCCCAAGCCAGGATCCCCACCTGTCCTGCTGTTGCTTGTCTGACTCTCTGTGACCCCATGTAGCATGCCACACGCCTCTCTCCTCCACTCTCCCCCAGGCTTTGCTCAAATTCATCTCCGTTGAGTCCTTGATCCTATCAAACCCTCTCATTCTCTGCAGTTCCCCTTCTCATTGTGCTTCTCAATCTTTCCCAGCATCAGGGTCTTTTCCAATGAGTTGCCTCTTCACATCAGGTGGCCAAAGGATTGGAGCTTCAGCTTCAGAAACAGCCCTTCCAAAGAATATTTTCAGGGCTGATTTCCTTTAGGATTGACTGGTCTGATCTCCTTGCTGTCCAAGGGACTCTCAAGAGTCTTCTCCGGCACCACAATTCAAAACATCGATTCTTCAGCACTCAAAGGCTTCCTTATGGTTCCAATTCTCACATCTGGACATGTCTACTGGAGCAACTGTAGCTTTAACTATATGAAAATTTGTCAGCAAAGTGACGGCTCTGCTTTTTAATATGTTGTCTAGGTTTGTTATGGGTTTTCCTGGTGGCTCAGATGGTAAAGATTCCACCTGCAATGCAGGAGAGGCAGATTTGATCCCTGGGTTGGAAGATCCCCTGGAGAAGGGAATAGCTATCCACTCTAGTATTGTTGCCTGGGAAACCCCATGGACAGAGGCCTGGAAAGATACAGTCCGTGGGGTCATGAAGAGATGCAACCACACCTAAATTTGTCATAGCTTTCCTTCCAAGGAGCAAGCATCTTTTAATTTCACGGCTGCAGACACTGTGTGCAGCAGCTGACAATTCAGCTTAGACTATTTTTTCCCAGCTAATAAATCCATTCTCCTGCTTGCCCTACAAACAGCGAGAAGGTTGGCAGGACCTCTTTCCTGTGGCACAAACTGTGATGAATGAATCCACTCATGGCAATGGAGGCACACCTCCTTGAGGGACCCAGACCAGGCCCTGCAGGCACTGTGCCGCTGCTGGGCTTTCTGCCTCTGACCTCTGCCTTCCCTGGTGTGATGCTGAGGCCAAGGCTGGGCCTTTGGCTGATGTCTTCTTGGCTAATCTCTGTCCATCTACATTAATGTCCACACTGGAAAAAATTTGTGAAACAAACAGACAAAAAGCAAACCTAAAGCCATCTTTGCTAAGTGGGTGTCAGTGGACTCAGCCTGTGGTGACAGTCTTCTCTGCCATGATCGTCCAATCCCCGTGCTCTAAGTGCTTTCTATAGACTGCCCCGTCTACCCTGCCTGCAGCCCTGGGAGAGGACACTGGGTTGCTCTCGTCTCCATGGAGAGACAAGGAAGCTGAAGCTCAGGGAGACCCAGTGCTTTTCTCACGTGGGATCAAGATCAAATACCTGGCAAATGGCACGTTGGCCTGACTCCAGAGAAGGTGCCCAGTGGTCTCTGATGTCCAATTGCCTGCAGTTATGGGGTCAGCTGGACCATAAAGGAGTCTGGGCCTTGGAGAGCTGATGCTTCCAAACTGTGGTGCTGGAGAAGGCTCTTGAGTGTCCCTTGGGCTACAAGGAGATCAAACAAGCCCATCCTAAAGGAAATCAACCCTGAGTGTTCACTGGAAGGACTAATGTTGAAGCTGAAACACCAAAACTTTGGCCACCTGATGCGAAGAACTGACTCATTGGAAAAGACCCTGATGCTGGGAAAGAATGAAGGCAGGAGAAGTGGGCAAAAAAGATGAGGTGGTTGCATGGCAACACTGATTCAATGGAGATCAGTTTGAGCAAACTCTGGGAGATAGTGGAGGATAGGGAAGCCCGGTTTGCTGTTGTTCATGGGGTCGCAAAGAGTCAGACATGAAGTAGTGACTGAGCAACAGCAAATGGTATCAGGTGTGAATAAAAGAAAAGAAATCAGAAACCAGAGAAAGTGTACGTGATGGTTAATTTTGAAAAAAAATTTTATTTTACATTGGAGTATGGTTCATTTATAGTGTTCTGTTAGTTTCAAGTTTACAGCAAAGTGATTCACTTATCGTATAAGTGTATCTATTCTTTTCGTATTCTTTTCCCATTTAGGTTATTGCAGAGTGTCTTGTGCTATACAGTAAGTCCTTGTTGGTTATCTGTTTTGTACAGAAGTGTGGACTTGTCAGTCCTTGGTAACCATTAGTTCCTTCTCTATTAGTCTCTATCTGTTTGTAAATAAGTTCATTTGTATCATTCTTTTTAGATTCTACAAGTAAATGATATCAAGGGATATTTGTCTTTCTCTGTCTGACTTTTGTGACAGCAAAATTTATGTGTCACTCTGACCAGCCCTTGGGGAGCCTCGATATTTGGTTAAACATTTTTCTAGGTGTGTCCAAGTTTCTGGGTGAGATTAGCATTTGAAGCTGCAGGCTGAGTAAAGCAGGTTGCCCTCCCAGGTGTGGGCGAGCGTCAGCCAGTCCACTGAAGGCCCGAGTGCCGTGAAAGTATCTCTCTGCCTTACTGTCTTTGAGCTGGGACACTGGTCTTCTATACTCACTGGAAACAGTGGCTGACGTTATTTTTCTAAGCTCCAAAATCACTGCAGATGGTGATTGCAGCTATGAAATTAAAAGACGCTTACTCCTCGGAAGAAAAGTTATGACCAACCTAGACAACATATTAAAAAGCAGAGACATTACTTTGTCAACAAAGGTCCATCTAGTCAAGGCTATGGTTTTTCCATTGGTCATGTATGGATGTGAGAGTTGGACTGTGAAGAAAGCTGAGCGCTGAAGAATTGATGCTTTTGAACTGTGGCATTGGAGAACTCTTGAGAACCCCTGGGACTGCAAAGAGATCCAACCAGTCCATCCTAAAGGAGATCAGTCTTGGGTGTTCATTGGAAGGAAGGACTGATGTTGAAGCTGAAACTCAAATACTTTGACCACCTGATGCAAAGAGCGGACTCATTTGAAAAGACCCTGATGCTGGGAAAGATTGAGGGCAGGAGGAGAAGGGGACGACAGAGGATGAGATGGTCGGATGGCTTCACCAACTCAGTGGCTATGGGTTTGGGTGGACTCCAGGAGTTGGTGATGGACAGGGAGGCCTGGCGTGCTGCGGTCCATGGGGTCGCAAAGAGTCGGACACGACTGAGTGGCTGACCTGAACTGAACTCACCACTCAGCCTGGACCTGGACTGCCAGCTTTCCTGTGTTGGAACTTCTCACCTTCTCCCAGGCGTGAGCCAGCTGCGTGCAGCCTCTCTCACTTCTCTCCCTTCCCACATCTTCCCCTCGGTCTCCATATACATCCTGTATTTCCTGTTTCTATGAGGAACCCTGACAAATGCAGTGCATTGGTTTTCTGTTGCTCCATGAAAAGATTATCAGAAACTTAGTGGTTCAAACAAAACTTACTTGCTGACTTGTGACGGTCAGGAGGCCAGACAGAGCTGTGTCCTCTAACTGAGGGCCTCAGAAGATGGCGGTACAGGTGGCCATACCTAAGGTCGAAGGGGGGAAAGACCCACCTCCAAAGTCACGTAATTGTTGGCAGAACTCAGATCTCTGTATCTGGGGACTCCAGTGCCTCGGTTTCATTCTGGCTGTTGGCAAGAGATTGTTCTGAGCTTCAGGAGGCTTCTGTCAGTCATTGCTACATGCGTGTGTGTGAATGAAAAATCTCTTGAGTCATATCCATCTCTAAGTGACCCCATGGACTGTAGCCCACCAGGCTCCTCTGTCCATGGGATTCTCCAGGCAAGAATACTCAAGTACAAGTGGGTTGTCATGCTCTCCTCCGGGAGATCTTTCTGACAGAGGGATGGAATCCAAGTACAGGCCCAGCTCCTGCATTGGCAGGTGGGTTCTTTACTGAGCTATTCATGGCTGCCAGCTTCATCCAAACCAGCAAGGCAGAGAATTCTGCAGCAGATGGACATGACAGTCTTATGCCCCACCATCATGAAAGTGACATCCCTCACCTTTGCCTTATTATAGTGATTAAAAGAAGGTCACAGGTCCTGTCTACACTCAAGAGGAAGGTTTGCAGAAGGGTGGGAACACCAGGAGGCGAGATCTAACAGGGACCACAGTCGATACAGAAATCACGGGTGACTGCCTTTGCTGTGGGAGATAGCCAATTGTCTCCAGGCTGGAGCTCTGACAAGGAGTAAGATACTGACCAAAGGTGACTGGCAGTCTGCGAGGAAGACAGACTGATTTTAAGGCTTAAAGGTAGAGTGAAAATTCAGTTATTGGAGTCCTACTATATGCCAGGCACTGGTTGAAAATTTTACATGTACGAGCTCATTCAATTCCCGTAACTCCTTTAAAAATGCAGTAAAAATGCTTCTAAGGTAGGGGTTCTTACTGGCTTATTTTACAGATAAGGCATTAGGGGCAGAGAGGTTAAGTCACCTGCCCAGGGTCACACAGCTCGTGAGCACAGAGCCAAGATGGGGACCCAGGTGGTCTGACCCCAGCAGTGGAGGAGCCTCCTCAACTCAGCTGCTGAAGCCCTTAGGCTAAGAAAGCCTCCTTCTCCCTGGAGTGTACAGTCATTTTTTGAAAGGCACAGGCTGGGGAAGAAAAGCTGGCTCCAGCTGGAGTAGAGGAGAAATGGAGTAGACAGTTGGGCAAAGAGGGCACAGTGAAAGGAAATGAAGATGCATTTGAAATGTCCAAGACAGGTTTCCCATGATGAAATGTGTTCTGATGGGAGAGAGCAAAGACGCAGTTAGAAAATGACTGTCTCTAGTTCAATCAGAAAATTCAGAAATTATGAAGAAGCTGCCTTTGCACTTAACACCGACCTGCTATCAGAAAATAACTTATCTGTAAATAAGCAAGAGACAGAGTATTTCCTTCTATAGCAGTAAAACTGCTAAAAGTTTTCCTGGCAAACACAGCCTGCAGGAGGTGTGTAACTCTTGTCTTCCTGTCCATGATGGGCCTTCTCACATCCTTGGGCAAGCGGGTCAGTGATTACCAGAGTGAATTATGTCACTGCCAAAGGATGACATTAGCTAGAATCCTGCTTCCTGCCACCATGATGGAAACCCTCCAGGTACATCAAAGAATTATGGATGAAGGTGCTTTTATAGCCTTTAAGAAACAAAATCTGCAGCTGAGAATCAGCGCACTGTGTCCTCTGCCCAGGCTCCTCTGGGCTTTGGTGTCCCGGGCTGTGCGTGGCCCAGCCAATACCAAGAGGTCTCCTGCTCCTTGAGATTTAGAAGCACAGGCTTTGACTTAGACCTATATGCACTCACACAGCATTCCACGTGATAAGCTCCGTGGCTGTGGACACAGCCCTGGACTTCTCCAAGCCTCAGTTTCCTCATCTGTCAAATGGAACTCACAGTGACAAGACAATAAAGTTGTAGTGAGAGGGAAGTGAGATAATACACGTTAGGCACCTAACCCAGTGCTCCATCTCTGCCTGCTCTGTGAACGGCAGCCCGCTGCTGCAGAGCGCACCAAGCATCTCAGTTTCACGTCGCATAGGAAATGGGGTCTCTAACTCACACTTACAAATTAGGCTGGGGAAGATTTGGAGGCAGATACTGTTTGCTGAGGCTTCCATGGTGACTCAGATGGTAAAGAATTTGCTTGCGACGTAGGAGACCCAGGAGACATGGGTTTGATCCCTGGGTCAGGAAGATCCCCTGGAGAAGGGCATGGCAACCCCCTCTAGTATTCTTGTCTGGAGAATCCCACGGACATAGGAGCCTACAGTCTATGGGCTCGCAAAGGGTCAGGTATGACTGAACAATGAACAGAGACATCGTCTGTTGATGAGAGGTATATAGATTCGGTGTTATCCCAATACGTCACTAAGCTATTGTAGATGCTAGTAAGGCTGACTGCAAGGGAAATTTTCTATGTCCTTTCGAAATAGTGTGGTCAATAACATAGACTAATTGAAATCCATTGAGAGATGAAAGATACCGACCAGCAAGAACCAGACCAAATCGGACAATGCAGCCCCATGCCTCTGCAGCAGCCAGGCCGGGAAGCCAATTTCTGCAGCAATTGGTGCAGAACGGTCAGGACTTGGTCAATGACTGCCAATTTCTGTTTTCTTTTTTTTTTTAACCCCCACATCCACCTCATAACCAACAGAAAAAGTCAAATATGCTCTCAAATCAGATAAGATGCCCCCGTTCTAGTCAGCCTCCCTCCAGCTTTTGCAGACCAACAGCCCCCCAGAGGGGCACACCTGCAGCCTCCCCCTTTCAACTAAATGGCCTTTGTGTTCTTCTGCCATTAAGCCTCTGCCAGAGGTGAGTGGTGGGGGCTGAGCTTCTTGCTATGGCGAGCTGTGAAGGGACCGCAGGTTTGTTCCAACTTGTGTCATCTATTTGTCTCTATTAATAGGTACGGTTGAGGTGGCCGGCTTAATAGTAAAGCTATACTTAATAGTAAAGCTTCCCAGGAACTCTACAATATTGGTTGAAAGTAAATATCCACTGGCTTAAGGTTTTTTCAGTGTCTTTTTTTTAAAACACTATTATTCACTTACTGTAAATTTAAAAAACAGACATTTAGAAAATGTCTGCAAAAAAACCCTCTGAAAAGCAATATATATATATATGACCCTAAACTTACCACCCATCAGTAATCTCTCAACATTTTCAGACATCTATGTGATGTGGATAGGAGCGCACACACACGCATGCATGAATATTTTATATAAATGTGGTAAGAGCATGCTGAGTTGCTTCAGTTGTGGCCATCTCTCTGCAACCCTGGGAACTGTAAGCCTCTGTCCATGGGGTTCTCCAGGCAAGAAAACTGGGGTGGGCTGCTATGCCCTTCTCCAGGGCATCTTCCCAGCCCAGGGATCGAACCCTTGTCTCTCACGTCCCCTGCACTGCCAGGTGGATTCTTTACCACTCGCAGCACCTGGGAAGTCCATAAGTGTAGTTACACAATTCAGATTCTGAAATCTGTTTAATCAGTTCACAACAGGCATGGATAGCTCTCTACGTCTGCCAGTGTTGAAAGATCCCAGTGTGTTTAAGGTCTGCATTGTATACAACTGCACAAGTGTATCACAGCTTAAACCGTCCTCTGCTAACGGCGTTTTGATCCTTCAATGTTGTGTTGATAGGAAAATGCTGCAATATATACTTTTGTACATTTGGCCACCTGCTTGTAATGATGAAGCTCTAGAAGCAGTAAAACTGATAAACAGGTAGACACATTTAAAATGTCAACATCTGCTGCTAAAGTGGCCTCTAAAAAAGTCACCTCCCTTTTGGAACACTGGGTGTTGCTTATCTTTTTGAATTTTGGGAATATGGTAGATAAAAAGCAATATCATATTGCTTAAATTTTCATTTTTTCATTTTTCATCATGGGTAAGAATAAACATTTTTCTTTCACCTATCTATCAATCTACCTACCTACCTACATACATATACACATTTGGAATTTTTTTAATGAATTGCCCTTTTATGTACTTGGCCTACTTTTCAATTTGATGTCATTTCTTATTGATTTTAAAATTTACTTATGTAACAGGCTATTAAGCATTTGTGTCATATTTTGTAATTATATTTTTCTTTTATTAGTATTTATTAGCTTTCAAATATCTTTAGTTTTTCTCCTTCAATTTTTCTGGCTATTAGTTCATGGGAAAGAAAGTGTTTCCGTTCCAAGATAATAAAAGGTTTTAAGATTTTATTTAAGTCTTTGATCCAAGACATCATCTCTTGCTGAGTTAGATTATATCCTCAAGTGTATTTACATAAAGGTACATCAGCCCTCTTTGCATATTTAGAATGTCCTTCAGCTGACTTCTAATGTAAATAATAGCTTATTGAGTGTACCATTTTGAGGTTAGCATTTCTTTTTCTGTCAAAATTTTGTAGACATTCGATTATTTTCTATTGGAATCTTATGTTATTGGGAAATCTGTCTTTTTTTTTTGTTTGTGAGTCACCTGTTTCTTCTTATTGCATATTTGTAAAATTCTTTCAGTTTCTTTAACAGTTCAGTTTGAAAGTTTAAAGTTCCGTAATCTTACCAGGATAAATCTCAGTATTTATCATTCTCTATTCATTGTCTAGGTCACAGTACTTCCTTGAATGCTCTCTTCTCTTAAATTTTCATTATCATTTAATTCTACTTGCTTATTTTCAAATTCACAGAATCCAATGGAAAAAGCAAGAGAGTTCCAGAAAAACATCTATTTCTGCTTTACTGACTCTGCCAAAGCCTTTGACTGTGTAGATCACAATAAACTGTGGAAAATTCTGAAAGAGATGAGAGTACCAGACCACCTAACCTGCCTCTTGAGAAATCTGTATGCAGGTCAGGAAGCAACAGTTAGAACTGGACATGGAACAACAGACTG
>SJYV01039606.1:1919492-1994594 GCA_006410875.1 Neotragus pygmaeus | reverse complement strand
GCCCACCAGGCTCCTCTGTCCATGGGATTTCCCAGGGAAGAATACTGGAGTGGGTAGCCATTTCCTTCTCCAGGGGATCTTCCCCACCCAGCGATCGAAACTGAGTCTCCCGCTCTTTTCTAGACTCTATTTCTGTATAGGTCGTTACAGAGATTTGAGGAGAGTTCTCTATGCTGTACGGCAGGGTCTTGTTAGTTATGTATTTTATATATTGCTTGCTAAGTCCCTTTAGTCGTGTGTGATTCTTTGCGACCCTATGGACTGTAGCCCACCAGGCTCCTCTGTCCATGGGATTCTCCAGGCAAGAATACTGGAGTGGGTTGCCATGCCCACCTCCAGGGGATCTTCCCAACCCAGGGATCGAACCTGCACCTCCTGCCTGTCCTGCATTGCGGGCGGATTCTTTACCACTGACCCAGGCCCAGTAATGTACTAGTACTAGTCAATCCCAATTTCCCAATTTATCCTTCACCATTTTCTACCTTGGAAGCCATAAATTTGTTGTCTACATCTGTGACTCTATTTCTGTTTTGTGAACAAGTTCATTTAAACTATTTTCTTAGATTCCATGTGTAAGTGATAACATATGATATTTGTCTTTCTCTATCTGACTTACTTTACTCAATATAACAATCTCTTTGTCCCCCCATGTTGCAGTTGGCACTATTTTGGCTTTTTTACGACTGAGTCATATTCCACTGTGTGTATGTACCCATTTCTTTATCCATGCCTCTCCTGATGGACATTTCTGTTGCTTCTATGTTGTGGCTATTAGGAATAGTGCTACAATGTATATTGGGTGTGTGTATCTTTTGGAATTATATTTATCTCCAGATATATGCCCAGGAGTAGGATTTCTGGATCATATAGTAGTTTAATTTTTGTCTTTTAAGAAACTTCCTTACTGTTCTCCATAGTGGCTGTACCAATCGCATTCCCACCAGCCACATAGGAGGAATTCCCTTTTCTCCACACTCTCTCCAGCATTTATTGTTCATAGATTTTTTTGTGATGGCCTTTCTGACTGGTTTGAGGTGATGCCTTATTATAGTTTTGATTTGGATTTCTTTAATAATTAGTGATGCTGAGCATCTTTTCATGTGCCTCTTGGGCTTTGGGCTGGTAAAGAATCTGCTTGAGATGCAGAAGACCTGCATTCAATCCCTGGGTTGGAAAGATCCCCTGGAGAAGGGAAAGGCCACCCACTCCAGTATTCTGGGCTGGAGAATTCCATGGACTGTACAGTCCATGGGATCGCAAAGAGTTGAACATGACTGAGAGACTTTCACTTTCACTTTGGGCATTTACTGAAGTATAGTTGATTTAGATGGCTGTGTTGATTTCTGCTGTACAGCAAAGTGATTCAGGTATACTTATATACATACTTTATAATATTGTTTTCTATTATGGTTTATCATAGGATGTGGAATATAGTTCTCTGTGCTATACAGTGAAATTTTGTTGTTTATCCATTCTATAGGAAAACCTTGCATCTGCTCATCCCAACCTCCCATGGAGGCAAGACATATAAACACTCAGTATGAGGCCCGAGACCCAGTCAATACTCAACACACGTTGCTGTCACTTCTGGAGTCATCTTAGCCCAGCACCAGTGACATCAGCATCATTACTGTGGTTCTTGTCGTCAGGCTAGTTGGGTCTGTCTTTTGGGAAACCTAGCTGGCTATCTTCCTGTGGTCTACCACAACTTGATAGATCAAGGGGTCCGTGGCTTTGCTTGTCTGCCCATGATGGACATACCTCAAGCCTCGTACACAGGAGTCAGAATAAAGTATCCTAAGAGATATAAATTTTCTAGCTTATTTATTTTCTATTGGAGGATAGTTGCTGTACAGAATTTTGTTGCTTTCTGTCCAACCTCAGCATGAATCAGCCATCAGTGTACATATATCCCCTCCCTTTTGAACCTCCCATCCCGCCCCTCTCGGTTGATACAGAGCCCCTGTTTGAGTTTCCTGAGCCAGACAGTAAATTCCCATTGGCTATCTATTTTACATAAGGTAATGTAAGTTTCCATGTTACTCTCTCCATACATCTTCATAAGAGATATACATTTTTACACTGATGTTTTGTCTCATGTCATTGCAAGCCAAATGACCCAGTTGTTCTACAAACACTAGACTTACAAATTTGTGGGTCATGTGGGTGCTCTCCATCTTAGACCTCTAACCCTGAGTGGCTGTGGGGATGACTCTGTTTTCTTGCACCCTGCTCCTCACAGGGCCCCAACACTGCAGAGTCCAGGGGAAACTTCAGGACTCTGTTTTGTTTGGAGCTAAATCTGAACTCTTCCTTTTGCCCTGGATCTGCTGACTCATGCCTCTGTGTTATGATCAACTGTATTTTTCAAAGAAAAACAGCCATGGCTTAGAAAATCCCTTTGGATTAGGAGAACCCCCTCCAGCTGGGTATTTCCACTAAGAAAAGATTGGTGCAAAGTGCTACTGAAAACTTTCAAATCTCCCAGATATGTGACTTAGTGAAAGAAAAGAAAGCTTTCCCCCCACGATGGAATGATCTGAGACAGATGGAACAAAACAGGTTAAATATCAAGAATAACAGATTTTAAGAATCTGTTTTGCTCTTCTCTCCCTCCTCTTCTCCATAGTAAGCCACTCAAAAGAAGAAAAGTAATTATAAAAGTTAGACTATATATTTGGAAAACTCATAAGCTTTTAGAATTCTTATAGTGGTATGGCTGTGTGGGATTTCTATTTACTTTGGGCTACAAATTTTCTATGCTTAAGTTATATGCACAATATTCTTTTTCCACATTTAGTTGTAGGATGGTACTCTAATTTGCAGAAAATATTTACAGCTAAAAAAGACGTATATATTACACAATAGTTAATGTAAAATCCTGTTGACACAACAATTCTTTGTGAGTATAAAGTCCAAATTCTAACTCTTGTGAAACTGCAGATACAGCCCTCTGAGGGAGGCGGTGGTTTTGTTTTTGGTTGTTCTGTAATTGGTTTTGGGATTTGAAGCAAGAGAAGCCACTAATACAAACATTGAAACATAATAATTTCGGTTTCTTGGGATATAGGCATAATCGTGTAACAGGATTTTCGTATTCCTGGGGACCAGGAAAACGTTTGGCTTATTGCATGACAATCAGATCCTTGGTGAAAGAAGACACATGACTGTCTACTAACATCCTATGATCTGCCGTGACCTTCTTCTGCTGTATTTGATGGGATTCAGAGAAGGAGGGAGAGATGGAGAAAGAGAAGATGAGCCCAGTCCTCAAGCAGTTGCCACCAAGTGGGAGGCTCGTGGAGACGTTGCATGAGCAGGTAAACCAGTGCGGGAAGCAGTGTGATGAATCGCCCTTGGTGGCTCCACGTTCCACAAGAGAACTTTCTCATAAGCAGAGGAGGAAGCTTCCTTTCTGAGGGCAGCAAGATCCCTCCTGGTGGCCGGTCTCCCTCATCCTTCTGGCTCAGCGGGCTATGTCCAGGGTATTTCAAGACAGCTTTAATGCAAACAGGCTCTCCTTTCCTCTGTTCTCCCCTTCTTTTTAAGGCCCTTATTACTTGATTTTACTACTATAGTTTTTCTGGCTGCACCCCACAGCCTGTGGGTTCCTGGTTCCCTGCGCAGGGACTGAACCTGGGCCCCCAGCAGTGCAAATTCGGAGTCTTGACCACTGGACTGCCAAGGAAGCCCCTCCCCTTCCTCACTCTCACTTGAATCGCTGCTCCAGGTGAGCCCTGGGAAAAGAACACCATCAATGGAAGACGCACACTGGCCTCCCAAGATGTTTCAGCTTCACGTGCTGGAGGAGAACCACGGGAAGTTGTAACAGCTGCTCCCGAGGAAAGCCCAAGGATGCTTGCTGGGGGAGGGAAGGCATTGGTTAAGACTCTTTTGGCAGCAGGTAGCAAGAACCCAACTCAAACAGGTTTTAGAATTCATGTGTTACAAAGATACGGAGTAAGGACTGGCTGAATCTCGGAAGCCGCTGGAACCAGGGCGTGGTCTCAGCCAGGCCCTCTCTGTCTGGGTAGCTTGCCTCCATTTTCCCTCTGTGTTGGCCTCAATCTTTTAAAATTCTACACAAGAGCTTCCCTCATGGAGTTCCCATTCATGCAGAGTAGATGGATTCTTTACCACTGAGCCCCTGGGAAACCCCATGAACCACACTGATGTATGAACAAATCTCATTTATGGGTGAAACGTGATGTGGAGGGTCATTCTCAGAAGGGAGCCGTTCACGGCAGACAGTCCCACGGAGGGGCACTGTATGGCAGGTTGTGCACTGATCTCTCATTCCACTGAGTCTCCTGTAGTGTTACAAGACATCCATGTGCCAGGGCGAGTCAGTCAGGAAGGACAGTTAAGCAGCCAGGTGCTTTGTTGTCCTGTGTGTTGGGCTTGGTCATCAGGGCCGGTCATTCTTGATATCTACACACCTCCCCTCAGGTTTTTGGAATCGGACAGTGGTCTGAGCATTGGAAAAAGATGTCTGGTCATGAATTACGAGTGTCAATGTAACTGGGCTCAGCAATGCCCAGGTAACAAGTAAAACCTTATTTCTGGGTGTGTCTATGAGGGTGTTGCTGGAAAAGATAAGTATTTGCATCAGTAGACTGAATGAAGCTCTCTCCTCACCGATATGGGTGGGTATCATTCAACCCATTTGTGGCCCAGGGTGAAGGAAAGGCAAATTCTTTCTCTCTCTTCTTGGGCTGGGATACCCATCTTTCCTGCCCTCAGACACCAAGCCCCTGGCTCTCAGGCTTCCCGACTCAGGCTGGATTATACCCCTGGCTTTCCTGGGTCTCCAGCGTGTAGACAGCAAACTGTGTCTTCCAGCCTCTGCTACCACTCCAGCCAATTTCTCACGGAAGAGGAAGCCGCCGGGAGTGCTTGCCTCGGGGCACACACCTGTCCCTGGATCCCAGGCCACGTACAGCTATGGGCACATTTGGCCTGAGTAGCCACTTCCACAGGGTAATTAGGAAATCCTTAGGCAATTTCACAACTATGTATATCCACAGAGCTCACTGATGTCCAAGGTTCAACATGATTCTCTCATTTCTTGCTGGGTACAAGTTCAACGCCAGTTTTCCAGCCTGATACAAAAGTACAGCAGTTGCAAATGTCTGCTTTATGCAGTATGTGGTGTTCAGTCACCAGGTCATGTCCAGTCCTTTGCAACTCCATAGACTGCAATGCGCCAGGCTCCTCTGTCCTGCAGAATCTCCCCAAGCTTGCTCAAATTCATGTCCACTGAGCTGGTGATGCTGTCTAGCCACCTCATCCTCTGCTGCCCTCTTCTCCTCTTGCCTTTTATCTTTTCCAATGACTTGGCTCTTCATATAAGGTGGCCAAAATATTGGCGCTTCAACTTCAGAATCAGTCCTTCCAATAAATATTCAGGGTTGATTTCCTTTAGGAATGACTGGCTTGATCTCTCGGCAGTCCAAGGGACTCTCAAGAGTCTTCTACTGTCCCACAGTTCAAAAGCATCAGTTCTTCAGCATTTAGCTTTCTTTATGGTCCAAATCTCACATCAGAACATAACTATTGGAAAAGCCATAACCTTGACAATATTGACTTCTGTTGGCAAACCGATGTCTCTGATTTTTAATATACTACCGGGTGTGTCAAGCTGGTTTTAGAAAAGACAGAGGAACCAGAGATCAAATTGCCAACATCTGCTGGATCATGGAAAAAGCAAGAGAGTTCCAGAAAAATATCTATTTTTGCTTTATTGACTATCCAAAGCCTTTGACTGTATGGATNTGGTTAATGCCAGCTGCTGATGTAAACAGGGCTTATGTGGTTACATAAGCACATGTGTAACCATATGTCAGAATGACCCTCTCTACCACACTTTCCAAGGGGAAAAGAACTATTATTTTCAATAGAAACAGACAAATCAGAGGTTAGTAATGATAGCACATGGGCCAGAGAGGATGTTCAGGACAGTATCTCCTGGGATGGACCCTTCCCTTAACCTCTTCCACCACCAACATCTGAGTCACTGCATCATGCCCTCCTCCAGAGGATGGTGGGATGACTTTGGCTCTCCAGCCCCTCCCGCATCCATATTTCTCATCTTGCTTCTACCCAGGGTGGATTGTTGAGTAGATGGTGCTAAGAAAACTGGCTTACAATATGGAAAAAAGTAAAACTAGAATCTCATGCAGCTCTGGATTNAAAGGATGTTCAGGACAGTTCTCCTGGGATGGACCCTACCCTTAACCTCTTCCACCACCAACATCTGAGTCACTGCATCATGCCCTCCTCCAGAGCATGGGGGGATGACTTTGGCTCTCCAGCCCCTCCCACATCCGTATTTCTCATCTTGCTTCTACCCAGGGTGGATTGTTGAGCAGATGGTGCTAAGAAAACTGGCTTACAATATGGAAAAAAGTAAAACTAGAATCTCATGCAGCTCTGGATTCTAGGTGGATTAAGGACTGAAATGAAAAAAGTAAAAATATGAAGTCCGGAGAAGTCCGAATACTATTTCAGTGACTTAATCCTGGGAAATATTTCTTAATAAATATTCCAGTAAAGCACAAGCTATAAAGCAAAACATTGATGAATGTGGTTATATAAAATTGAGGATTTCCAAGTTACATTGGGAGATACCAGGAAAGTCTGATCTCCAGAAGATATAAGAACTTTCTAGAAATCAATTTCTAGAACGTATAGCTAATCAAATCTAGAAAAAGATGGGAAACAAAAATAATTGGAAAAAGCATANCAGTAAAGCACAAGCTATAAGGCAAAACATTGATGAACGTGGTTGTATAAAATTGAGGATTTCCAAGTTACATTGGGAGATACCAGAAAAGTCTGATCTCCAAAAGATATAAGAACTTTCTAGAAATCAATTTCTAGAATGTATAGCTAATCAAATCTAGAAAAAGATGGGAAAAAAAATAATTGGAAAAAGCATACAAGCAGGAAATTCACAAAAAGGGAAATCTAAATTGTTAATACATATAACATATATGAAGTAACACTCAAGATTATTGATTCAGAGAAATGCAAATTAGAAGAACTAGATAACACTTTATACCTGGGAGGCTGACAAAGATTACAAAGTTGCTAATGTCAAATCTTAAAAGAGATAGAAAATAGGAATCCTTGCACTATCTAGCAAGTATCCTGGTATAACATTTGAGATAGTGACTTGATAACTATCATATAGTCTGTGACATGTTTATCCTATTCCTGGGTATGTACTCTGGGGGTATTCTAAGATAAGATCATGAGGAGACATACAAGGGATGCTTATTATAGTGCTGCTTTTGGTACCAGAGAATTGAAGGCCAACTTAGAAGAATGCATTAATAAAAATGTAGTTGATACTACAGAATACATACTTTGTAACAGAAGAAACTCACTAAATATCACCATAGCAAATTAATAAATAGTGTGGGATACATGACACAATACTATTGATGTAAATTCAACTACAGGGCTTCCCTGGTGGCTCAGTGGTAAAGAATCTACTTGCCAGTGCAGGAGACATGGGTTCGATCCCTGTGTCAGGAAGATCCCCTGGAAAGGAAATGGCAACCCATTCCAGTATTCTTGCCTGGGAAATTTCAAGGACAGAGGAGCCTGGTGGGCTGCAATCCATGGGGTTGCAAGGAGTTAGACACGGCTTAGCAACTAAACAACAGCAACAAATTCAACTACATATTCAAAATAAGGATCTATCTCTCTATTTCTTAAGGAACCTATACAAATTAAAATGTACATGTTAATCACAGAGTATGCATATGAGTGAAGGGAAGTGAGTCTCAAGGGGAAATTTGCTGAGAATTAGTTTTCTATTGCTAAAACAAATGATCACAAGCTTAGTGGCTTTGAAACAACACCTATTTATTAACTCAGAGTTCTGTAGGTGAGAAATCTGGCAGAACATGGCAGGGTTCTCTGTTGAGAGTAACACATGTCCGAAATCAAGGTGTTTTGTTGACTAAGTTTTTGTCCACAGACTCTGGGGAATAGTTTGTCTCTAAGCTTAGTTCATTGTGGTTGTAGGACTGTGGTTCTTTCTGGCTGTAAGTCAGAGACTACTGGCTCCTAGAATCCACCTGCATTCCTGGTCACACGGCCTCCCTCTTGTCTTCAAGCTAGCAATGATGCATCAAATTCTCTCATGCTTCCCATCTCTTCTTTATTCCCCTGTGACAAGTCAGAAAAAAACTCTGATGGCAAAGGGCTAATATGATTATATCATGGCCACTCTGATAATCTCCATATTTTAAGGTCAACTGATTTGGTACCTTAATGATGTCATCAAAATTCCTTTCCAGCAGCAACTAGATTAATGTTCCATTGAATAACTGGGAGATGATCTGAACTTCTGAAGTGGCCTGGGACTATCAGATACGTTTTGTTTCAGTGTCCTTGATCTCTTGGAGAGAGTTTCACGGTTGTTGTTCATTAATTTGTCCATTTGACATTTTTAGCCAGCAAAGACCTTATCCTCATCTTAAATCTTGACTTGATCTGGAAGTAAATATATTATAGACTGTGCCATGAGGAATTTGATCTTACCTTATGTATAATGAGCTGGATGCAGTCCAGCTATACAGGGAGCCACTTTAGGCTTATCAAGCTGGAGTCCATGTTCTGAACGTTACAAAACCCCATGTTCTTGAGAGTGACTTGACATTGTCAGGCTGCATCATCTGTTCCCAACAGCTTGCCAAGTACAGCAGGTGCATTCCCCAAAGAAGGGGCTGAATGTTGTTCACTACTGGCTTTGAAGAATAGCTTTTCAGTTACATTTTCCAGGTCCTCTTAGCCTGGGGCTGTTTTCTTGGCCTTCTTGGTACACAGACGTCTTCTGCATCTAGTGTTTGTGTGCTTGATATCAGAAATTCAGCTTCCTGACTGTGCAGAAGAAAGATTCTGCCTGAGATGTCAAGATTTCCTCCTGAGTCCATACTCAAAAGTTGTCAAGCAAGTAGAACATCAACCCATCTTGGTTTTTTTTTAAATAGGCTCTTTGGCATTGTATAGAGTAGAAAATATGAGGTAAGAAAGAGACTTTATGCAGCCAGAGTGACCTAAGAATCCATTGATTTGTCTCCATTTGTTCTAGGAAGGCTATTAGGGATATACTTACTTTATGCTGTTGCTAGTCATTGCTTTTGTGCCTTTCTAGAGTAATAGATGAGAATAAAAATGCACATGAGAATCAGAGAAAAAGAACTTCATGTTTTCAATTAATTGGTATTGGTTCTAAGGAACACCTACATAATTATGTGTATATAATAATGGTATCTTTCCAGTCCTCCCAGCATGGCTCCAGTCAAAGTAACTGTTTTCTCGATTTAAAATGTTTTAATTTGAAGTATAGTAGTTGATTTACAATGTTGTGTTAATTTATGATGTACAGCAAAGTGATTTAGTTTTATATGTAAAACTAAATCATTATATGTAAAACTAACGGTAAAGCGTCTGCCTGCAATGCAGGAAACCTGGGTTCGATCCCTGGGTTAGGAGATCCTCTGGAGAAGGAAATGGGAACCCACTCCAGTGCTCTTGCCTAGAAGATCCCATGGATGGAGGAGAGTGGTAGACTACAGTCCATGGGGTTGCAAAGAGTTGGACATGACTGAGCGATTTCACTATATTATATACACACACACACACACACACANAAACTCTGATGGCAAAGGGCTAATATGATTATATCATGGCCACTCTGATAATCTCCATATTTTAAGGTCAACTGATTTGGTACCTTAATGATGTCATCAAAATTCCTTTCCAGCAGCAACTAGATTAATGTTCCATTGAATAACTGGGAGATGATCTGAACTTCTGAAGTGGCCTGGGACTATCAGATACGTTTTGTTTCAGTGTCCTTGATCTCTTGGAGAGAGTTTCACGGTTGTTGTTCATTAATTTGTCCATTTGACATTTTTAGCCAGCAAAGACCTTATCCTCATCTTAAATCTTGACTTGATCTGGAAGTAAATATATTATAGACTGTGCCATGAGGAATTTGATCTTACCTTATGTATAATGAGCTGGATGCAGTCCAGCTATACAGGGAGCCACTTTAGGCTTATCAAGCTGGAGTCCATGTTCTGAACGTTACAAAACCCCATGTTCTTGAGAGTGACTTGACATTGTCAGGCTGCATCATCTGTTCCCAACAGCTTGCCAAGTACAGCAGGTGCGTTCCCCAAAGAAGGGGCTGAATGTTGTTCACTACTGGCTTTGAAGAATAGCTTTTCAGTTACATTTTCCAGGTCCTCTTAGCCTGGGGCTGTTTTCTTGGCCTTCTTGGTACACAGACGTCTTCTGCATCTAGTGTTTGTTTGCTTGATATCAGAAATTCAGCTTCCTGACTGTGCAGAAGAAAGATTCTGCCTGAGATGTCAAGATTTCCTCCTGAGTCCACACTCAAAAGTTGTCAAGCAAGTAGAACATCAACCCATCTTGGTTTTTTTTTAAATAGGCTCTTTGGTATTGTATAGAGTAGAAAATATGAGGTAAGAAAGAGACTTTATGCAGCCAGAGTGACCTAAGAATCCATTGATTTGTCTCCATTTGTTCTAGGAAGGCTATTAGGGATATACTTACTTTATGCTGTTGCTAGTCATTGCTTTTGTGCCTTTCTAGAGTAATAGATGAGAATAAAAATGCACATGAGAATCAGAGAAAAAGAACTTCATGTTTTCAATTAATTGGTATTGGTTCTAAGGAACACCTACATAATTATGTGTATATAATAATGGTATCTTTCCAGTCCTCCCAGCATGGCTCCAGTCAAAGTAACTGTTTTCTCGATTTAAAATGTTTTAATTTGAAGTATAGTAGTTGATTTACAATGTTGTGTTAATTTATGATGTACAGCAAAGTGATTTAGTTTTACATATATGTATATGTAAAACTAAATCATTATATGTAAAACTAACGGTAAAGCGTCTGCCTGCAATGCAGGAAACCTGGGTTCGATCCCTGGGTTAGGAGATCCTCTGGAGAAGGAAATGGGAACCCACTCCAGTGCTCTTGCCTAGAAGATCCCATGGATGGAGGAGAGTGGTAGACTACAGTCCATGGAGTTGCAAAGAGTTGGACATGACTGAGCGATTTCACTATATTATATACACACACACACACACACATATATACAGGCAAACTCTGGTCCATGAGCCAAACCCAGGCCACTTGTTTTTGTAAATAAAGTTTTATTGGAACACAGTCACATTCTTTCATTTATGAATTGTCTGTGGCTTCTTTCACACTGCAGCAGGAAAGCTGAGGGGCTGTGACAGAGACCGCGTGGCTCCCAAAGACTGAAAAACTTGCTCTCTAACCTTTCACCCCAAAAATGTGTTCTCCTCTGACAGACTCCACCTACGTCATTTTGCACTATTGCAACCCTTGAATTATATCCTTTAATTCTTATAAGAACCCAGTATGTAGAGACTATTATTATTTCTACTTTATGGCTGAGGAAACTAAAGCCTGGAATAGTTAATTTGTCTAATTGCACACTAAAAATTAGAAAAGCCAGGATTTGATTTTCCATTGTGACTTCAGAACTCAGCTCTTATCTTTGAGCTATAAACTACTCCTGACTACCACTAAAGTAATAAGGAAACAAACATTTGGGGCTTATGTTTTATTATTGTTGATTGACTTGGAAATACAGTTTTTCTGAACTACAAGTACAAAATTTTAGCTATAACTTTTCATCAGTTTCTTCGATGTGAATAAGACTGACCTTATGACCCTGCTTATGCCCCACTGTGTGGTCTGATCCTGGTTGAAGGTGCTCAGACATGGCTGCATTTCATCAGGGCTGATCCTGAACAAGGGCTTCTCCATGGCTCAGAGGGTAAGGAATCTGCCTGCAACGCAGGAGACACAGGAGATGTGGGCTCGATCCCTGGGTGGGGAAGATCCCAGGGAGAAGGAAATGGCAACCCACTCCAGTATTCTGGAAAATCTCATCAACATAGGAGCCTAGTGGGCTGTAGTTCATGGGGGTCACGAAGAGTTGGACACGACTGAGCACAAGGCACATGCTGAGGCTGGTCTTGAAAGCACTGTTCCAAGTCTACTTGTGAGCCTTGAACAGCCTTCTCTTGGGCCAGGTCTTTATGAGAGGAGTGATGCTTTCAGTTCCATCAGTTTAATTTTTATGGATGACTGGTGTGTAGTCTGCTTTAGTTGCTAAGTGGATGACTGAGAGCTATTTAATAGCAACCATTCCTGTGTGTTACCAAGGGTCTCAGTATTCATAAACTCAAATTAGTGCATTGTTGGAGCTTATTTTAGACTCTAATTCAGTATTTTATGAAGAAACCTGGTGGCCCTGTAATGCTTGGCAATGTAGCAGGGGACCTACTGCCCTCCGAATGTGGGTGGCTGCAGTTCTGCAGTTTTGGAACAGAAGTTTCTAACCAGTTACCATCAGGGTGGTACTTAGCTTTTTGTATTTGCTACTGCATGCGTGCGTGTGCGTGCCGAGTCACTTAAGTCGTGTCTGACTCTTTGCAACCCTGTGGACTGTAGCCTGCCAGGGTCCTCTGCCCATAGGATTCTCCAGGCAAGAATACTGGGCGGGCGTTGCCACGGCTTCCTCTAGGGGTTCTTCCCGACTCAGAGATCGAAACTGTGTTTCCTGTGGTTCCTGCATTGAATGTGGATTCTTTACCGTTGAGCCACCAGTGAAGCCCCATATTTGCTACTCTTCAAAAAAAAAATCTATTTATTTATGCACTTATTTATTTGACGGTACCGGATCTTAGTTGCGGCATGCAGAATCTTTAGTTTTGGCATGTGCACTCTTAGTTTTAGCATATGGGATCTAATTCCCTGACCAAGGACTGAACCCATACCCCCTGGATTAGGAGCGTGGAGTCTTAGCCACTGGACCACCAGGAAATCCCTTGCTGTTATTCTTGATTTTTAATTACAAATTGCCCTTAAGTTTAGTTTGTTATCTGTTATATAATTAATCAAATGATGTGTAGTGGTACACATTTCATTAGGAATGTTTTTGACACATTTTCAAGCAGTTAGACATATATGTGTGTACATAAATAGGTACATAAATGTGTATGCTTGTATATGTTAAAGTGCAAATTGAATGACCCCATACCCTGTTGTTCATACCGATGTTTTTCATCTTCCCCAAATCCACATTATTTTCCATTAACAGTTTAAAACATGGGAAAGTTAGATGAAGAGTGAATCCTTTGCCTCTGCTAAGTAGACTTCCATTAAAAAAAGGTTTAAGTTCCATGGATCAGGAAGAGCTCTTCTTTTCTCAGCACACTATTGCGGACCTTACCAAGAGGCACAAATCAAATGAAAACTTTTAGAAGAGAAGTAGAAAACCAATTTATTTTTTGACTTCCCTTGGAAATGTCTTTCTTATGACCAGCAGAGCATCTAGCAATACACAGGTTAAAATACATGTATTTTCATCTTCCATCTTTTTAGGAGGGAGCTTTTTGTAGCACCTCCCCCTCCTCTAACTGCAGTCAAACAGCTGGGTCAAATGATATGTATAACCTATTTATCTGTGGCTAGGGAGGGATGTGTTCCAGTGTGGCATTTTTCTAAATCCAATTTGCAGACATGATCTGGCTCAGCCTCATTCTCTAGAACAAGCCTGATTCTAGTAAGGTGAATACTCATCAGCTTACATAATTGAGGACCTAAATCACAGAAGTGCTTCCATTAATTTCTCTATAGAACTATGAGTCCAGCAGAGGCTTGTATGAGGAAGAGTTGTTTGCAGTTTGGTCCAACTATCTCACTTCCAAAGAATTTTCATATAATTATCACTTCTTTCTCAATCATAATTTGCTGAGTAAAACCCCGTGTATTTAGAGCTATCCACTGGAAATTATCTGATCTGTTTTTTGCCAAAATAAAAAACATTTCTGCTTGCAAATAAGTTTCCAAGTACTACATTTGCATCACTAGTTAAGAACCTTATGGTTTTATGTGGCATTTGAATCCCAAATCCTGGATGTACAAACTTCCCTCTTGGCAGAAGATTCTGCCACATTTATTGCTCTGTCATTGAAAGTCATCAGAGTTTGCCACTGACTAAAGCTCCTGTCCAGTGAAATGACATACCAATCCTGGTTTTCCTCCCTGAAAAATGTGGGTCCACAGTGCGTCCTGAGGTATCTCTGGATTCCTGACCACTAACTGATTTCTTTTGGATGCTCTTTGTTCTTACTCTTGGCTAAGAGGGCTATTCAGAATTTCAGTAGATGATTTGACTCTTTACAAAGATAAGGGTATTTTAAGCAGGTTTTGTGGTGTTACTTCTAAAGACCTCCTCATGTGTAACTCTTTGATTGTTTGTTGGACAGAAAAGCTTATGCAAACTTTATCCTTGATTGTTGTTCAGTTGCTCAGTCATCCGACTCTGCATCCCCATGGACTACAGCACACCAGGTTTCCATGTCCTTCACTATCTTGCAGGGTTTGCTCCAACTCATGTCCAACGAGTCAGTGATGCCATCTAACCACCTCATCCTCTGTCATCCCCTTCTCCTCCTGCCTTCAATCTTTCCCAGCATCAGGGTNCCATGTCCTTCACTATCTTGCAGGGTTTGCTCCAACTCATGTCCAACGAGTCAGTGATGCCATCTAACCACCTCATCCTCTGTCATCCCCTTCTCCTCCTGCCTTCAATCTTTCCCAGCATCAGGGTCTTTTCCAATGAGTCAGTTCTTCGCATCTGTTGGCCAAAGTATTAGAGCTTCAGTTTCAGCATGAGTCCTTCCAATGAATATTCACGGTTGATTTCCTTTAGGATTGACTGATTTGATCTCCTTGCAGTGCAAGGGACTCTCAAGAGTCTTCTCCAGTACCACAGTTCAAAAGGATCAATTCTTCGGTGCTCAGCTTTCTTTATGGTCCAATTGTCACATCCATACATGACTACTGGAAAAAGCATAATTTTGACTGTATGGACCTTTGATTAGGCGTAGATGAAATCTCTCTATTTTTCCTTGCGAACTCTGTTACAATGTGCTTGCCAGCTGCTTCTTACACATAGCTCCCAAATCCTAATGGCCAGTCACAATAAATATTGTTTTTCATTCACATCATTGTCCAGTTGGGTCAGCATCTCTTCCAGATGGCTTCCTCCAAGAAATGGCGCCCTTTCCAGTGATGACTCAGAAGTATAGCCTCATTCATCAGGTGGCTTTGTCATGTTGGAGTCCTTTACTTTCCACCTGCTGAAAAGCTATCAAGGTGTGAAGTGAGGATCTCCTAGGTGATTTTAGGGGCCAGATTGGGAAGTGTCATCCTCGCCATGATTACATAACTTTACAGAGCAAGGCATGCTGGGAAGTGAGGCTGTTTTGTGTGGACAGAAAGAACTGGGATTGGTGAACAGACAGGCGGGCTCAGCTACAAATACCATCACAGGACCTTCCTCCCACATTTGTGTTCCTGAACTGATGACCTATTCCTAGACAGCCATTCTTCAGAATGTTAAAAGATAAACTGAGGCATATTAAAATGTAGACGAGTTTAAAATAAAACAAAACAGACTCATAGAATCAGAGAACAAATGGGTGATTATCAGAAGAGAGGGAGGTTGGGGAGTGGGGGGTTGAGGGAAATAGGTGAAGGGGCTTAAGAGGTACAGAGCTCTGTATATAATAAATAAGCCAAGATGTAATGTACATCATAAAGAATATAGCCAATAATATTGTAATAACTTTGTAAGGGGATAGATGGTTATTAGACTTATCAAGGTGATCATTTCATAGTGTATGCAAAAGTCAAATCATGATGTAGTACACTTGAAACTAACATAATATTTTACATCAGCAATGTTGTTGTTGAGTCACTAAGTCATGTCCAACTCTTTTGCGACCCACCCATGGACTGTAACCTGCCAGGGATACCCTGTCCATGGGATTCTCTAGGCAAGAACACTGGAATGGATTGCCATTCCCAACCCAGGGATCAAATCCACATCTCCCATGGACAGAGGAGCATGGCGGGCCATAGACCATAGGGCTGCAAAGAGTCCGACATGACTGAAGCAATTTAGCACAGCACAGCACAGCACAGCTTAAAGCCTAGTTGGCTAATTGGCATTGGTTATCCTTAAGTTTCAGTGTTATAACCTTGAAGCATTTTACAGGCTTTAGTTTTGGTTTGCTTACACGGACCACCATGGCATTGGGGCTCCCTCAGGATAATGACTTCCTTGTTTAATTGTTAACTCTTCCTTGTTAACTCTTGTTAACTCTGTAACAAGAGTTAGCTGACTGGCTCCTCAGGCAACCAGCAGGGCACTCTTCTGCTTCACCCCTGCTCTGAATAAAAACTGGGTGACTTAGAATGAGGAAATCTATTTTTTTCAGGCGTGTTTGTGTTCTTATTTGTATTGTTTTTTATTTCTATGTGGACTAAATTGCCTAACTGAAGCTTGCAAAACTGTAAACTTCAGGGCCATTTCCTCTATTAAAATGAACTGGCAGATGGTCTTTACTGGAGAAAGGAGGCTGCCTTCCAGGGCTCTTGAGACCCAGAGCTCTCCAGTGGGGCTGCTACAAACCCACATGTAATCACTTTGTTCCTTTCCCCTGGTGGTGGGCTTCATGGGGGTAGAGCATAGAAGTTAAGAGCATAGGCTTGGGTTTCAGTCCTGGGTCAGGCACTTGAAGCTATTTGAACTTGGAATTTAAGTGAAGGTAACCATTTAAAACTTAGCACAATATCTGGAATATAGTTCCTGGTACATCTTAGTTCTTGTCATTGTTGTCTCTTCAGTGGGTGAGTTTGCTCCTGACCACAGTCTACTTTGGGATCTTTAATAATTTGAAACTTTAGAGGTTGGTTTTCTTCATGCCTCTCCCTTTCTACCTCAATTCACTTTAATTTTTTTGATGGTAAAATGACATCTTTATCTCATCTGATGGTTCCTTCTAACTTTTTTCTACAAGGTATGTCCCAAACTTACTGCACAAAGACATATAACATATTTTATTTGGCTTGCCTAGTACTATAAATCAACCAGAGCTAGCAGGTAAAATATCAGGTATTTCTATCTGAAAATGTGAAGTTCCTGTTTCTAGAAAAACCAGATCTTACAACAGTAGGCCCACATGGCAGTGAGGTCAGAGACATTCTGGTTAGGTGAAAGTGAAATGGGATTTTTGAGACAAGAATACTGGAGTGGGTTGCCGTTTCCTTCTCCAGGGGATCTTCCCAACCCAGGGTTTGAACTCGGGTCTGCTGCATTGCAGGCAGACTCTATACCATCTAAGCCACAGGGAAGCCCCTGTGGTTAGGTGATGATTGTCTAATTCACTGCAGCCCCCACCACTTCCTGTATTTCATCTGACACTAAGGCTGAGGTGGGGCTCTTACCATTTATCACTGTTTTTGTATTTTTGTTTTCTTATTTTTAAAACTTTTAATTTTATATTGGAATATAGCCGAGTAACAATGATGTGATCATTTCAAGTGGACAGCAAAGAAACATGGCCATACATATACATTGTAGCCATTCTCCCCCAAACTTCCCTTCTATCCAGGATAACAGTGAGCAGAGGTCCCTGTGCTATACAGTAGGACCATGTTGGTTACCCATTTAAAATTAAACAGAGTGTACATGTTGATCCCCAACTCCATAACTAGCCCTTCCACCCTCCTCTCCCACCTGGAAACCATGAGTTCTTTCTCTGTCTGTGAACCTGTTTCTCTTTCGTAAATAAGACCATGTGTATCCTTTCTCTTTAGATTCTACACATAAAGGATGTCATACAATATTTCTCCTTCTCTGTCTGACTTTATTCAAGACAATCTCTAAGTCCATTCATGTTGTTGCAAATGGCATTATTTTATTCTTCTTAATGGCTGAATAATTATTTTCTAACTTTTGAGTGATATTATTTTTCTCATGCATAACTGTACAAAAAAGAGAGAGAAACAAAAGATAGATAAGTGGTGTTAAATGTATCAAGAAAATGGGAGAAAGCCTAATTCTTTGTGAGAGTGAAGGTCATTCCTATATCTAAATATAAAGCACATGCCAACTTTGAAAGAAGGAAAGCCAGCATGCTTCACTCATTTATATTACCAGTTTGGTCCCTGAAGGCAATTGAGCTGGCTACCTGGGAAGAAAAAGATATTAACTAAATATAATTAAGTGTCAAAATATATTGGGTGGTAAATATGATAGGCAGTCTGGAGGAGGGCTTTGTGTTTTTCTTGACTGAGTTTAATTGCTGTTCAGTGACATTGCGTAGTTACTAAAATCTAGAAATTCCCTTTTCACTGTACTTCTTCTCCAAAAGTTGGGACTTTTGGAGAAGACCATAGAGATGAAAGAGGTCTTATAGGGAGTATAACCCAATTCCCTTATTTTCCAATAAAAAAACTGAGGCCCAGAGAAATAGTGAATAAACATCACACAGTCAAAGCCAGGTCTCAAATCTACATCCCAGAGCAGTGCTTCTGTGTTCTGAGGGTTGAACTAAGCAGTTGTATGTTCTTAAGATGAGGTTTGCCACTTAGAAGGGTTAGAGACCTCATAGAGCATCATGGGACTTTTTATTTTCCAGGCATTAAAATGAAGGTAATCAAGGTTTAGGCATTTCCCCAGAATGTAGGAAGTCTGTAACTGTGGAAGATGGACTATTCCATGAAGTGTAGATTCCAAGAACAGAGAGGGGACTCGATGAAGAAAGAAATATAATANAATGAAGGTAATCAAGGTTTAGGCATTTCCCCAGAATGTAGGAAGTCTGTAACTGTGGAAGATGGACTATTCCATGAAGTGTAGATTCCAAGAACAGAGAGGGGACTCGATGAAGAAAGAAATATAATATTTATTTAGAAGTAATATCATAGGGAAGCAGTTGTAAAAACAAAATGAAACATGGCTTGAGGACTCCTAAATCTTAATCAAACACATTTGGAATAACAAATGTTACTATCTTAGTCTAGACAGAGTAGACAGTTTTGGCAAATCACAAACTCAACAATAAATGCAAAGCTCGAATTTAGTATCAGTGACCTGATTGGCAGAGATCCATTACTATATTGAAAACTCTTCAATAAACCTTTTGAAGACATGAATTTGGGTACTTAGGATCTGCTGAGCAGGTTCAGAGCAGAGAAAGGAAGGAAGCATGTTGATGAATCGGATTAAAATATAGCTTGGAGTAGGGAGGGAGGTGCAAGGGAGGTTCAGGATGGGGGACACATGTACACCCATAGCTGATTCATGTCAATTTATGGCAAAACCCACTACAGGATTGTAAAGTAATTAGCCTCCAATTAAAATAAATAAATTAAAAAAAATAATGGCTTGGAGTAAGCTAAGCCTCACTTCATGGGAAATAGATGGGGAAACAGTGGGAAAAGTGTCAGACTTTATTTCNAACCCACTACAGGATTGTAAAGTAATTAGCCTCCAATTAAAATAAATAAATTAAAAAAAATAATGGCTTGGAGTAAGCTAAGCCTCACTTCATGGGAAATAGATGGGGAAACAGTGGGAAAAGTGTCAGACTTTATTTCTTTGGGCTCCAAAATCACTGCAGATGGTGATTGCAGCCAGGAAATTAAAAGACACTTACTCCTTGGAAGGAAAGTTGTGACCAACCTAGATAGCATATTAAAAAGCAGAGATATTACTTTGCCAACAAAGGTCCGTCTAGTCAAGGCTATGGTTTTTCCAGTGGTCATGTATGGATGTGAGAGTTGGACTGTGCAGAAAGCTGAGTGCCGAAGAATTGTTGCTTTTGAGCTGTGGTGTTGGAGACGACTCTTGAGAGTCCCCTGGACTGCAAGGAGATCCAACCAGTTCATCCTAAAGGAGACCAGTCCGGGTGTTCATTAAAAGGACTGATGCTGAAGCTGAAACTCCAATACATTGGCCATCTTGTGTGAAGAGTTGACTCATTGGAAAAGACCCTGATGCTGGGAGGGATTGGGGACAGGAGGAGAAGGGGACANTCTAGTCAAGGCTATGGTTTTTCCAGTGGTCATGTATGGATGTGAGAGTTGAACTGTGAAGAAAGCTGAGCGCTGAAGAATTGATGCTTTTGAACTGTGGTGTTGGAGAAGACTCTTGAGAGTCCCTTGGACTGCAAGGAGATCCAGCTAGTTCATTCTAAAGGAGATCAGTCCTGGGTGTTCGTTGGAAGGAATGATGCTGAAGCTGAAACTCCAATACTTTGGCCACCTCATGTGAAGAGTTGACTCACTGGAAAAGACTCTGATGCTGGGAGGGATTGGGGGCAGGAGGAAAAGGGGACGACAAAGGATGAGATGGCTGAATAGCATCACTGACTCGATGAACATGAGTTTGAGTGAACTCCAGGAGTTGGTGATGGACAGGGAGGCCTGGCGTGCTGCAGTTCACGGAGTTGCAAAGAGTTGGACACAACTGAGCGACTGAACTGAACTGAAGTGTGTCATAACTTTCTTTCCAAGGAGCAAGGGTCTTTTAATTTCATGGCTACAGTCACCATCTACAGTGACTTTGGAGCCCAAGAAAATAAAATTGGTCACTGCTTCCACTTTTTCTCCATTTGCCATGAAGTGATGTGATGGGATGCCACAACCTTAATTTTTTGAATGCTGAGTTTCAAGCTAGCTTTTTCACTTTCCTCTTTCACCTTCATCAAGAGGCTCTTTAGTTCCTCTTCAGTTTCTCTCATTAGAGTGGTATCATCTGCATATCTGAGGTTGTTGACATTTCTCTCAGCTCTCTTTATTCCAGCTTGTGATTCCTCCAGCCAGGTATTTTGCATGATGTACGCTGCATTGAAGTTAAATAAGCCGGGTGACAATATACAGCCTCGAGGCACTCCTTTCCCAATTTTGAGCCAGTCAGTTGTTTCATATTCTGTTCTAACTGTTGCTTCTCGACCTGCACACAGATTTCTCAGGAGACAGGTAAAGTGGTCTGGCACTCCCATCTTTTTAAGAAATTTCCACAGTTTATTGTAACCCACAGAATAAAAGGCTTTAGAGTAGTCAGTGAAGTGGAAGTAGATGTTTTTCTGGAACTCCCTTGCTTTCTTTATGATCCAATGAATGTTGGCAGTTTGCTCTCTGGATCCTCTGCCTCTTCAAAACCCAACTTTTACATCGGAAATTCTGTTCTTTACTGCTGAAGCCTGGCTTGAAGGATGTTGAGCGTAATCTTGCTAGTATGTGAAATAAGGACAACTGCATGGTCGTTTGAGCATTCTTTGGCATTGCCCTTCTTTGGGAATGGGATGAAAACTGACCCTTTTCAACCTGTGGCCACTGCTGAGTTTTCCAAATTTGTGAGGTATTGAATGCAGCACTTTAACAGCATCATCTTTTAGGATTTTTAAATAGTTCAGCAGGAATTCCATCACCTCCACTAACTTTATTTATAGTAAAGTTTCCTAAGACCCACTTGATTTCACACTCTAGGATGTCTGGCTCTTTTTATTTCATGTCTTTAATAATAACCGTGTCCCAAACATGGTTATTATAGACACTTAAAGTTTTTAGCAGCTTTTAGTGGCACACAAATCTATATGTATTATGTAAAATGTTTAATATTAAAAATTATAATTATGTATCACAGAAGGGTCCAACTGAACAACAATAACAAATCACAGAAGAATATGTTACTTTCTTTTTTATATATCCATTAGAACTTGGGAAAGAAAATTAATGCAGTGGCACTTCCATATGCATATAGAAGCTGGTATTCCAAGAAGAACAGTGATGATCCACTAAAGTAATTTTTTTTTAGCTGTTCTGGGTCTTTGTTGCAGTGTGCAGGCTTCTCTAGTTTTGGTGTGCGAGCTCAGTAGTTGCCTCAGTAGAGGCGTGTGTGGATTTCAGTTTTCCGACCAGGGATCACACCTACGTCCCCTGCCTTGGTTGACAGTTTGTTCACCACTGGACCACCAGGGAATTCCCAAGAACGATGATGTTCTTATTGCAAACTGATGGAATCTGACATCTAAGTTCTTCTCTGTTCCCATAGCATCTATATTAATTATTCAGTTCTTCGGTGAAATTTTTGAAACATCAGTGGTATTATCACGCTGCAAAAGAGATCCTCAGAAGAGAATTCAAATGGACCACAGACACTTTTGAGAAACAGCCTCTCAGAAGAACACAGGCCACTTTAGTGTTCAATCTCAAGGAGCAGTTTAGAAAGTAAACAGTAGAACCTATTCTCCACCAGGATAGGTGGTAAAGTCCTTGTGGACTGAATATATTTTTCTTATTTACTCTTGCAACTCCTGTACTTAACACAGTGACTGGAAAATAGTAAATGCTTGCTGACTAAATAAATAAACTATTTATTTATACCTTGCTTTATTTTTAAGAACTGACTAGCTAGAAATAAGTAGGGCTAAAAAAAAGTAAGAAAGAAAAAAGACCTAAGGAAACACAATGGATCATAAATTACACTTAAGCACAAGTTAAAAATTAAGATGATTCTTAACGAAAGAGAGGAGTTATTTACATTTGATGGTGATTTCATAGCACACCTGACAACGTGAACAGGGAAGACACTGATTAGCTGTCTTTCATCTTCATGGAAAATACGAGGAGAGAAAGTGAGTCAGACATTAATATGTTATAGTTGAGGTAGACATAAGAAGATGATTGCTGATGACATTGACTTTTAATAAGTTTATCAGGGAACTGTTGACTGGCCTTCCAGTTATAATAAAAATGGAAGAAGAAACACAAGTCTGTTAACACACTCTATCAATTGCACTAAAATCACAACAAAGTAACTTTTAAAAAAATCGGTTTCTTTGTTTTCTTTTCACTTTGTTTCTTTTCCTTTGGCTGTGCTGGGTCTTAATCGCTGGGCTGGGTCTTGATCGCTGCACAAGCTTTTCTCTAGTTGTGGCGAGTGAGAGCACTCTGATGCAGCGTGAGAGCTTCTCATCGTGATGCCTTCTCTTGCTGCAGGACACGGAGTCCTACCTACTCGCGCTTAGTAGTTGCGGCTCTCAGGCACAGAGCGCTGGCTCAGTAGTTGTGGAGCACAGGCTTAGCTGCTTTGCCACCTGCGGGGACCTTCCTGGATCAGAGATTGAACCCACGTCTCCTGCATTGGCAGGTGGATTCTTTACCAGTGAGCCACCAGGGAAGACCACAAAGTAACTTTTAAACCCACAAGGCTAAAGAGAATGAGAGAGGAAGTAACAGGGAATTGGAAAGAGGACAGAAAAGGACAAAGGACCTGCTGGACCCTGAAAATTTCATCCTAAACTGGCAGTGGGAAGCTTGTGGAATTAGGTTGATTTCTACTATTAATGCATAATCTTCAGATGGCTTGGTGATTGGTGGCACTGGATGCCTCTGGAAGAAGGTTAAAGCAGGGTGACTAAAACAAGGAAGAATTTTAGAAGTCCGTCGAAAAGGCGGTTAGGCCTCCAGATTCCATCCCCATTCTCTGTGAGCACCTCTCACCTTGCCCCCCAGGCATGGTCCAAAACTGCAAGTTTTATTCTTTGGCAGGGATAAAAAGTAGTCTTTGGATCAAAGGAATTAGGCATGATTAAACAGAGGGGTCCTCTACGGAGAGGACTTCCCTGTTGGCTAAGACGGTAAAGTGTCCGCCTACAATGTGGGAGACCTGGGTTCAATCCCTGGGTCGAGAAGATCTCCTGGAGATAGAAATGGCAACCCACTCCAGTACTCTTGCCTGGAAAATCCCAGGGACGGAGGAGCCTGGTAGGCTACAGTCCACAGGATCGCAAAGAGTCGGACAGAACCATGCGACTTCACTCACTACTGAGAACTTAGGGCTCGGGCCTTCCCGGGCAGGCCACCCCTGGGTTGGCTCTCCACGGTCTTGACGGCGTGCCAGGCTCTGGAGCTCAGGCTGCAGTCTTCAGGGTGCACGGCTTGGTGCCGTGTGTGTCTTGGCACCGTTCCCTCCTTTCCTCACGACACTAATTGTCGGGTTTAGCTCACTCTTGAACTGACTATAATCATTCATTAACAAACCAAGTGAGTATCACAGGCAAGTTCTCCCAGTTTAGGCTGGGCTCAGACGGACATGTCTGAGGTGAGTCAATTAACAGCAGTCTTGCTTTCGCCCAGCTGTTCACACATTTGTGGTACACTTGGGAGACCATGGCTGTGTTTGCAGAATTTACAATTCAGATTAAAGGAGTATTTTACAGCTCTTTAGAACAGATTTTTGAAGACAACCCTTTGATCTTCTCAAGCTTTGTACACTTGCAGGTTCGGCTGCCGTGTGGCAAGAGGAGCAGTCCAGCCCTGTGGCGTAGTAAGAGGCGAGCCATCCTCAGGTGGATGCTGGCCTCCTGCACGTTATGGGACTTCATGGAAGGAGGCTTGTAATCAGGTGCGCACATCTATGCACCAGCCTCCTTCTGCTTTGCTGTCAGAATCGCTGGATATCAACCTTCTTTCTCCACTAAAAGGGGTGTGCGAGAGGCAGAGAACAGATGAGTGGGAGGGGAGCTAAGTGGTTCCCTGGATTCAGGTTTAAATTTCAGCATGACTGGGTAACTCAGGCCATAAAGAATCTGCCTGCAATGCAGGAGACCTGGGTCAGGAAGATCCCCAGGAGAAGAGAATGGCAACCCAGTCCAGTATTCTTGCCTAGAGAATTTCATGGACAGAGGAGTGTGGTGGGCTATGGTCCATGGAGTTGCAAAGAGTCAGACACAAGTAAGTAAGTTTAGTCGCTCAGTCNCTTCACTCACTACTGAGAACTTAGGGCTCGGGCCTTCCCGGGCAGGCCACCCCTGGGTTGGCTCTCCACGGTCTTGACGGCGTGCCAGGCTCTGGAGCTCAGGCTGCAGTCTTCAGGGTGCACGGCTTGGTGCCGTGTGTGTCTTGGCACCGTTCCCTCCTTTCCTCACGACACTAATTGTCGGGTTTAGCTCACTCTTGAACTGACTATAATCATTCATTAACAAACCAAGTGAGTATCACAGGCAAGTTCTCCCAGTTTAGGCTGGGCTCAGACGGACATGTCTGAGGTGAGTCAATTAACAGCAGTCTTGCTTTCGCCCAGCTGTTCACACATTTGTGGTACACTTGGGAGACCACGGCTGTGTTTGCAGAATTTACAATTCAGATTAAAGGAGTATTTTACAGCTCTTTAGAACAGATTTTTGAAGACAACCCTTTGATCTTCTCAAGCTTTGTACACTTGCAGGTTCGGCTGCCGTGTGGCAAGAGGAGCAGTCCAGCCCTGTGGCGTAGTAAGAGGCGAGCCATCCTCAGGTGGATGCTGGCCTCCTGCACGTTATGGGACTTCATGGAAGGAGGCTTGTAATCAGGTGCGCACATCTATGCACCATCCTCCTTCTGCTTTGCTGTCAGAATCGCTGGATATCAACCTTCTTTCTCCACTAAAAGGGGTGTGCGAGAGGCAGAGAACAGATGAGTGGGAGGGGAGCTAAGTGGTTCCCTGGATTCAGGTTTAAATTTCAGCATGACTGGGTAACTCAGGCCATAAAGAATCTGCCTGCAATGCAGGAGACCTGGGTCAGGAAGATCCCCGGGAGAAGAGAATGGCAACCCAGTCCAGTATTCTTGCCTAGAGAATTTCATGGACAGAGGAGTGTGGTGGGCTATGGTCCATGGAGTTGCAAAGAGTCAGACACAAGTAAGTAAGTTTAGTCGCTCAGTCATGCCCGACTCTTTGCAACCCCGTGGACTGCAGCCCACCAGGCTCCTATGTCCATGAGATTTTGCAGGCAAGGATACTGGAGCGGGTAGCCATTTCCTTCTCCATGGGATCTTCCCAACCCAGGGATTGAACCCAGGTCTCCTGCACCGCAGGCAGATTCTTTACCGACTGAGCTACAAGGGAAGCCCAAATCAGACAGAACTGAGTGACTAACACTTTCACTTTGGGCATTACTGTTCATTTGGGCTTCCCTGGCGGCTCAGATGGTAAAGAATCCACCTGCAGTGTGAGAGACCTAGGTTCCATCCCTGGGTTGGGAAGATCCCTTGGAGGATGGCATGGCAACCCACTCCAGTATTCTTGCCTGGAGAATCCCCATGGACAGTGGAGTCTGGCGGGCCCCAGTCCATGGGGTTGCAAAGGGTCAGATGAGACCGAGTGCCTAAGTACAGCACAGCATTCATTTGGGCAACTGGTGTCATATCGCCAAGCCCCAGTTTCCTTACTTATGAGACGAGGATTCCAACGTTCTTTCAAAGATCCTGAGAGGATTATCTGAGATCACATAAACAAGCACACCAGTGTCTAGTATACTTGTCATTCAATGAACGAAACTATTATTACCTGATGAATTGCCTCATCTAGAACCTTAAAAAAGATGATCACTTCAAAACAATGCCATTGACAATTCAAACTGGGATGCGTGACACACCTTCTTATGTTGCCAGTGTGAAAGTGAAAGTGTTAGTCGCTCAGTCATGGCTAACTCTGCAACTCCGTGGAGTGTAGCCCACTAGGCACCTCTGTCCACGGAATTCTCCAGGCAAGAATACTAGAGTGGGTTGCCATGCCTTTCTCCAGGGGATTTTCCTGACCCTGGGATTGAACCTGGGTCTCTTGCATTGCAGGGAGGTTCATTACCGTCTGAGCCACCAGCGACAGCAGTCCTAAAAAGTAGGATGAGCAGGTAACACAGAGGGTCTTGCATGCTTGCTAAGTCACTTCATCGTATCTGACTCTTTGTGACCTCATGGACTGTAACCCACCAGGATCCTCTGTCTGTGGGGTTCTTCTGGCAATAATATGGGAGTGGGTTGCCATTTCCTCCTCCAGGGGATCTTCCTGACCCAGAGATTGAACCTGAGCCTTCTGCGGCTCCTGTGTTGCAGGTGGCTCTTAACCAACGAGCCACCAGGGTCAGAGGAGTTAAATAACATCCAGCTGGTCATCTAGCTGCTAAAGGGTGGAACCCAGGCTCTCAAATCATTCTAATACCTTATGCAGGAATGGTCTTGCTTGTGTAGAGTCTAAAGGGTGGTTTGTATTGTTAGAAAGCCCCTTTAAACACTGAGCTGGAATCAGCCACTTAATGAAGTCAACTCTTTCTTGATCTGATGACCCTTAGGGGTAACTAGTGTACTCTCCTTGCCTTGCTGAGCTCCCAGGCAACCGTCTGAAGCTCAGACTCAATTATCACCATTTCTGGGTCAGTGCCACCTGTCCTCCAGGCCCCAGCACCCATGCACACACAGGTGTCCTGGACCATCAGCCAAGTGTCTTTCAAGGGCGTTTGGAAGCTTTCTCCTCTCTGATGGCCTTTTCATGCATCCTGCAGGATACTAGGTTTTCCAGGTGCTCACATGGCCTTGCTATAGGCTCTTTGTGACAGCTTTTGTTCCAAGCATTATACTTACTTAGTCATCTTTGCAACTTTGTGTGAGATTAAACAGTGTGAAGATTGGAGTAACCACTCGATAGAAAAGTGTTCAAGGCCCATTTGTTCTTGCTTGCGTCGCTCCTGTTCTTGGAGCAGGTTTTGTATTCCTGCAAATCTAAATCAACAAAGTGCCCTTCACTCACACACACTAGTGTTCATGTACTGAAAACTGCAACTTCAAGGCTGCCGGTTTCACCCTTCTGCAATTTTCTGTGTATCTCTGGGCAGGTGACCACAATCTTCTATCCACACAGAGGGCCTTGCTTCTTACAGGCAGCCAAGGAGGGCAAGGGAGCTTTACAACGACGGTTAGTAAAGACGATCCTAAGTGCAATGCCAATTACACCAACATACCTTTGGAAATAAAACTCTGAACACAAAATAGCCCCATTCGGATCCCAGGGAGAGTAGTAAGACACAGATTCCAGTTGAAGAGGGTGACACGGAAGGGTGTGTTACTCTGTGCTGCCCAGTGCTTCCTGCAGAGCCCCGGGGTCAGCGAGTCTGCTGGGTGGAGACACCAGCTCTGAGTGTGTCTGTGTGGGTTTGGGATCCAGTTCCCAGATGGAGACAGTGCAGATGGCGATGGTAGCACATGCGGGTGGGAGGATTCAGCCCCTTGGAGAAGGAGTGAAATCCTATTCCCAGATGGAGAGGTCAAGACTGTGGATATTTTGGGTGCCTTTCAGTAGGAGGACAGCCTTATTCCCAGGCCTGATTGGCAGTCCTTTCTGGCATAATAGAACTTACACGCTGGCAAGGATGCTAGCTTGCTTGTCACCTGATTGCCTTACAGAAATAAAACAGGGTGCGCTGCTTGTCTGTGACGTATGACTCAGGGGTTCTGTCTGCAGGAAATGCGTGAGAAAAGGATTCATTGGATAATTTTAGAGAAGAAAGCTGGATACAACTCTTCTTTTTGTTAGAAGACAGGAAAGAGGAATATTTAAGATATCTTCAGCTACTGCATAGCAAGGAGAAGTAAATACTCAATATCTTGTAATAACCTGTTATGGAAAAGAACCTGAAAAGGAAAATATATATGTATGTATAACTGAATCTCTTCGGTGTACACTTGAAACTAATGCAACATTGTAAATTATCTATACTTCAACTTTAAAAGAAGCATCTTAGTCATACAGCTGTAGTCAACTGGTAAACCAGTCAGTTGATGTATAATCCCAGTCATTTGGTACTGCTGTCCATTTGTATAAAGCTTAACGAAGGAATCAGCAATGGAAAAGATGCCAAATAGTATAACCTTGCCCCATACAATTTATGTTACTTCCTGGCAGTAGAAGCTTATTCAAGAACTACCCAGAATTCTGATTTCCATTGTTTAGTTGGCATTTTGAGCATTTTAGCGAGAAGGACCTAAAATCGCTCCTTTTAAACATTTGATAAAATGGATCAGAAGTAAAGTGTGCATAATTTCACTTTATCTTTTCTTCGTGAAAACACTGCCACCAGCTGGTTAATAAATGATCTTGACAACGTTTTTTTTTTTTAAGTGAGATGAATGAGTCATTCTCCCTTCATTTAAAAAGGGAGCACAATGTCTAGTTTTAGGTATTTTTCTTCTTTTCATAAAAATTATGTGCATCTCATAATGCCTGTTACTCTTCGGTCCTTTGAAGAGAAAAAAATGATCTGGAGAAGGCCTATCCTGGCCACCCCTGGGCAAAAGTATAAACATGTTCAAGGACACTGATGGTTTATGGTCAGAATCATTGAATTTCTTGATTTCAGTTGTGAATCACACAGGGCCCATCCTCCAGTTCGTGGGACAGTTATCCTCACTCCCATAAAAGGAAGGGCGCCTGGGTTAGGGGCCTGACCAGCACAGCAAATGTCCCCTGGCAGCTTGCAAAGCCTTATGTCCTGGGCATTGTCCTTCCTCCTCCACTGAGATGGGATCCGGCTTTCTCTCTGCCTTGGTGCATGGTGTACCCCCCAAAGAAGCTGTTTCGGCCATAAGACATGTTTAAATGACCTAAGATTTCTTTAGGTATTAAGACGCAGAACAACAGAAAAGGAGGGGAGAACCCTAAACAGCTACATCTGACGAGTATGAGGTAGAACTCGTGTCCTGACAAAACTTGATAAGATTGGAACCACCATCTCAATACTTGCACTCATCCGGGTCACACGTGAAACCAGGAGCAGGAGCCCCCCACTTGGCTCAGAAACGTCCTTCATTAGGAGAACGTCCCCACTAGGAGGGTGGGGAGCCTTCGAGGGAGCTCGCGTTTCATTAAGGACGCCCTGGACATGCGCCGGGTGCCATGCACGTTCTAAGTTCTTCCTCAGCAGGTGGGAAACGCTGGGCTCCAGGGAAGGGGGTGAAGCCAAGTTCACGTGAGCAGTGAAGGAGGGCCAGGGATCGACTGTGGGTCATTCATGGGGCCGGGGGGGCGAGTGTGAACAGGAGGCAGCGGTCCTTCAGTCACAGCAACCATAGCGTGGGGAGGGATGACGGCGTTGGCCATGTGGGAGGCTCTCAGCCCTGGAAATGGCTTTTGCTTTGTTTTCGTGAGGTTTGGTTTGATTTCGCCTCCCTTCAGCAGGAGTCACAAAGCCTGAGGCGTTCCTGACCACACTACTTCAATAGGGTGCTGGGGGATGGGGTTCGATCATTCAAGAAAATGCAGAAGTAACCAAAGCTGAACAATGCATGCTGCTGCTGCTAAGTCACTTCAGTCGTGTCCATCTCTGTGCAACCCCATAGACAGCAGCCCACCAGGCTCCCCCATCCCTGGGATTCTCCAGGCAAGAACCCTGGAGTGGGTTGCCATTTCCTTCTCCAATACATGAAGTGAAAAGTGAAAGGGAAGTCGCTCAGTTGTGTCCAACTCTTAGCATGGACTGCAGCCTACCAGGCTCCTCCATCTATGGGATTTTCCAGGCAAGAGTACTTGAGTGGGGTGCCACTGCCTTCTCCAAAGAACAATGCATGGTCTTCCCCAAACGTATCCCTTTACAAAGTCCCTTTGTACAGAGTGTGGGGCAGGACTGTGTCCAGGGAGTGCCCACTGGGAGACCGACCATGCCAGCTGCATCTCCTCTGTATCCATGCAGGACTGTATTGGCACAGGGGACTGAACACAGCGGCCAGGGTGTGGACAACGTTTCTAGGAGTCCGCTTCCATGAGGCCTGTTAGAAAGCCTTGCGATGCGTGACGTTCCCCACCTCCCAGCCTGTGGGGTTGGTGACGCCGGCCCCACCTTAGGGGTGGGAGGTTGGCTCAGAGAAGCCCGCTTAGTGGGCAAGTGGAAGCCTGATATTCAGACTCATAAGCTCCTGTCCCTTCCATGCCACATGGCCACACAGAAGGACAAGGAGACTGGGCTATGACCTCAGAGCTTCTGGAACCTGCTGGGGAGCTTGGACACTTTGCTTGGCCTCTCTGAACCTCTGTTTTCTGACGTCTAAATTTAAAGAGTTGGACCCCAGTGATCACCTGAAGACTTTAGCTCTCCTCATGTTTCAAGGTTTCCCACAACCATGATTGTGTGTGTGTGTGTGTGTGTATGTGTGCATCCAAAAGCACAGGGCACTCAGTAGAGTAACATGGGGCGGGAGAAGTGTGTAGATTCCCCACTCTTACACCACAATCATATCAACCAAATTTTCACATTAAAACCTAATTTCAGTTGTTTCAATTGAACTCAGATAGAAGCCAGAGAGAGAGAAAGGAAGAGAGATGGCATGCATTGGGATCCTTTTCTTTCCAACTAAAGAGGAAAATATCAAGGATTGCCTGCAATAAAAGGATTCATTTCTCCAAAAGGCTTTAATAAGAAAGAAAGAGGAATCATTAAGAATTTAAAATACGAAGATAAAAACTCTCAAAGATTCCAAAGCACCCACATTAAGCCATAACATCATTTATTAACTGCATGGATTTGTAGAATTCTCTACACTTAATACTTAACTCAATTGAGCTCACAGGCTTGAAAAGTACTTTTGCAACACCATTACATTATTTAAGGGCAAGTGTTCATTTCAAGGTATTATAAATGACTGATGGGACTTGAGTTTCATGGTAGAATTAATTCTAAAATAAGGTGCAAAGCAAATAATTTGAGTTTCTCTCAGGCTTTCACAGTGACCCCCGGAAAAAATTTAAAAAATATTTTTTATTCAAAAAATTTTATCTCAAAAAAAAAAGTCTTGCAATTTTTAAAAAGGATAATTTGCTTAGAAAATTTTGCTGGGGTACTGCCAACCTTTTCTCTAACACCCAAGCAGTCTGACACTTTAATAATACCAAGACCTAAAGGAATTCATGGTATTAGTTTTAGCAAGAGATGGTGATCAATTATTAAATGGTTCCAGCTCTTTCTCAGGCATCCCAGGTCCTCGCTGCCATGGGCGTCTGGTCCTCCCAGCAGATTCTCCAAGACATAGAAGGATGCGCTTGGTTCTCGTGGCTCTGCTTGTCCTGAGTCTGGGCAGCTGGAGCTTCTCCTCCACTGTAGTGATCAAATCCCCAAAGCAAACACACCCCCAACACTTTCCTGAAGACTATAGCCTACCAGCTCCTCTGTCCACAGGATTTTCCAGGCAAGAATACTAGAGTGGATGGCCATTTCCTTCTCCAGGGGATCTTATAGACCCAGAGATCAAACCCAGGTCTCCTGCACTGTAGGCAGACATTTTACCATCTGAGCCACCAGGGAAGTCCTTCCTGAGGACCAGTTTCCCAAATTAGATGCTCTCGCCTCCACTTCATCACCCTGGGACCGTGCCCTCCGAACACACACCTCGAGCACATCTACTGCGCTTTAGGTCTGCCAAGTTCCTGCCCCCATGCTACCTGGGGCCCTGGCACAGCCCTCCCCTTCCAGGAAACGCAACAACCTTGTCTGCACAAAAGGACCTTCTCCTGAAATCCAGGGCCCTCAGGCTTCCACTCAGTGACCTGAGCTTGATTTGAGGGGACAGAATTCAGGTGCTAGGACTGCCCCTGGCTGGAAGATTTTGACAAACAACTCTGCACTTTTACACATTTTCCACTTGGAAAATTTGTACATATTCCTTTGAGCCATATCTCTTTAAAAAAAAAGTTTTGTCCCTCTTTGAACTGACTCAGCTGGCACAGGGACAGTCTGGAGGTGAAGAAAATTGGAAGGAGGCTCTTCCTCGGCACCGCCTCTCAGGATAGAGAAGAGCATGGCCGGGGTCAAGGGGGTCCCCAGGAAAACCCTGGGAAAACAGCTGGATTGCTTCCGGATTCATCTGATGGAAGGTTTTATTTCATGCTGTCTTTACATCATAAGAGTAATACACAATTAGAAAGAGCTATCATTGTATTAAAGCCTATTTGAAAATGTTTTCTCAGTGAAGGTAGCAACTCAATTTAAGTCCAGAAGTTTTGCTATAATGGGGTAGATTACTATGAATCAGCTAATTTCCCATGCATATATTGAACTCACATAAACACAGCTCATCCTTGTTGTCTCATTACCTATAACACTTGTTTTAAGACATTCTTCCGGATACATTTGTTGCTAAATTCACTTTTTTTCAGAGGTTAAGAAAAGNTAATTTCCCATGCATATATTGAACTCACATAAACACAGCTCATCCTTGTTGTCTCATTACCTATAACACTTGTTTTAAGACATTCTTCCGGATACATTTGTTGCTAAATTCACTTTTTTTCAGAGGTTAAGAAAAGAAAAGAATATACTCAGTGTAGAAAACTGGAAATAGAATGAACTCTAAAGGAAAGATAAACCCTATCACCAGAGTCAACCTTCTTTAGATTTTTAGTTTAATTTCACTCCATGTATTTTTTTATTTTTTAAGAGTGTTTTCAGAATATAGCTTAATATATACAGGTTTTGCATTCTGGTTTTCTTTTTTCATTTAGCATATCATAAGCATTTGCCGCTTCATTAAATATTTATCAAAAGAGTTAATGTTCACATGTTATTCCATTATGTTATTTATTATGCTGTAATTTATTTATCCATTATTTTTTTTTTAGCACAATGCTCTTTTTTTTTTTCAATAAAATGTATCGAGTACCACTTGGTGTCAAGGGCCATGTGTTGTTAGACATTTCAGACATTTTAAGTTTTAGCTTTATGAATCTTACAGTGTTAAGTATATCTTTTCATGCATCTTTGTGTGTAACTTTAATTAATCTCTTAGGATAAATTTGTTCAAGGGTACTGGTTGGATGGAAAAGGATTAACAAATTTTTTTTGCCAAGTCTTTATTCAAAAAAATTTCAAACCTTTCCCCAGGATAGAAAGTATAGCATAATGAACATTTAACTTAATTTGACCAATTGTATGGACTCTGTGGGAGAGGGTGAGGGTGGGATGATTTGGGAGAATGGCACTGAAACATGTATATTATCATATGTGAAATGAATCGCCAGTCCAGGTTCGATGCATGATACAGGATACTCGGGACTGGTGCACTGGGGTGACCCAGAAGGATGGAATGGGGAGGTAGGAGGGGGGTTCAGGATGGGGAACACGTGTACACCCGTAGTGGATTCATGTTAATGTATGGCAAAACAAATACAATATTGTAAAGTAATTAGCCTCCAATTAAAATAAATAAATTTATATTAAAAAATAAAAAAATTTAACCAATTGTAAATATTTTGCTCATATACTTTTCCTCCCCTGCCCTCCTCCCAAACACACACACACACACACACACACACACACACACACACACGAGTCTTTTTCCTGAACAATTGAAAACTTTGGAAAGTAACCTGCATCCACAATGATATTTGCTTACTCCTCAAAATTGCAGCCTGCAGCTCCAAAAAAAAACAAAAAAGACACTCTGTTACACAATCATGTTAACTTTATCATGTCCAAGAAATTCACTGTTTATGCTGTACAATAATATGAGCCAGGATACAGTTCAGTGATTTTCCCCCCAACTGTCCCAACAGTGCCATCATAGCTGGGTTTTCCTTTCTTGATGCTGTTTCTGTGCTTCCTGTTTCGGCTCAGGATCCAGCTGAGGCCGCACGCTTCACTTGGTTATGGAGTCTTTTTCCCTCTTCACCCCACAGATTTGCTGTGGGAGGATTGAGTTTGAGTAAAAACCACTCTGTTTAGGTGTATGGCTCTGTAAATTTGACAAGCTCGTGTAATTAGGAAACTATGTTGGTGGCAGTTTCAAGAAACAGGGTGCTCCCATCATAGTGCAAATCCCCTGTAGCCCTTGGATAACTGGTCCTTCGCCCCTTCTCACCCCTTCTCACCCCTGGAAGCTACTGATCTAATTTGTATTTCTACGGTTTTGCCTTTTCCAGAATGTCATATAAATACGGAATAATACAGTAAGTAGCCTGTTGAAGTTAACGTCTTAAAATTAGCATTGCTTTTGGAAATCACCCACGTCCTTGTATTTATCAGCAGTTGGTTCCTTTTTATCACTGAGTAGTATTCCATCACATGAATGGGATACAATCTGTTTGTGCATTTATACACTAAGCAGTGGATGGACATGTGAGTTTTTTCCAGTTTTAGGAGATGATTAATAAAGTTACTGTGAACATACGCTTGCAGATTTTTGTGCACTTAATTTCTTTTAGGTAAATATATAGGTTTGGGATTCCTAGAACTAAAACTAAGCATCTGTTTAATTTTACAAAAGACTATTAAGCTGCTTTTCGAGTGCTGAATTCCCCTCTGTAGTATGTAAGTGCTTCACTTCCTCTGTATCCCTGCCAGCTCCGATACTGTTTGCTTTCTTTTTTTAAAGTTGTTAAGCAAGGTATGCCACGGATCTTATTGTAGTTCTCACTGGCATCTTCCTAGTGAATGATGATGTTGGCCATGTTTTCATGTTCTTATTTTCTGTCCATCTATCTTGTAAAGTGCTTATTTGGCCAAACTTTCCGCCACGGGTGTTGTTTCTTTTCTTAATACTTCTGAGTTTTGCGAGTTCTTCATATAGTCCGGGTACAAGTACTCTATCAATTTTGTGTTTTGAGAACATGTTTTTCCAGTCCGTGGTTCGTTTTCTCATTTTTTAAATGATGTGTTTCAAAGAACAGGTCGAATATCTTTTTTTTTTCCTTTCGTGGCTCTGGTTTTTGCTTGTATCCAAAACCTTCCCTGACACAAGATCGTAAAGGTTTCCTCACATGTTTTCTTCTAGTGGTTTTAAGATTTTAGGTTTTACACTTAGAACCATCCACCGGAATTAATTTTGGTATGTAGCATATTGTAAGTCAGTGTTTATTGTTTTGGGTATAGACGTCCAGTTATTTCAGCATGGTTTTTGAATAGCATTCTTTTTCCCTTGAATTGCTCTCTTTTATAAACAAAAGGATGAAAGGCATGTAACTGCCAATCCTTTAGTACTAGAATTTAGTGTTGCATAACAAAAACTTAAAACGCTTTATGTAACTCTTACTCCTTCAAAATATTTGTGCTGTTAGTCTGGTTTTTATAGATTAAAAAAAATTTAATATATAAAATGCTAGTTTTTCGGAACTATTAGACTTTCAGGAAAATTTTATATCCATGGGGCCTCTTTGCCTTTCACTGTATAACCCCGAGCATACCAGTGATTCCTTCTACTCTAAAGAATAATTAGATGGAAAAAATTTTTAGCATCTTTTGATTTTTTCAGTTGTTTTTTCCCCTGGGAGTTTCTTGCTGCCACTCAATTACAAGTAAATTCTGTATCCTAGTTCAGGATTTATGCATGCTTTACCATGAAAAATAATCGCTTAAATATATCACAAAGGAACAAAATATTTTCTTTTTGCTTCATTGTTTAACAGATGAAATGTTAATGCAATCATTCTGCCAATTACCCTAAATTGGACTCAACTGCAGAAAAGCTGTCTCTGCATATCAGGTTCCATATCCACGTCCTTTTACCTCCTGACTTGTTAGCTCAATATCTCAAGAATCCAGGCTAGCATAAATGCCTGAATATCAATAACATCAGTGGTTTGCTTTTTTAAAAAATCACTTTTCTACCCATACAGCTAGAGTAATTCTGATGAGAGACACCCTCAAAGCCGCCCAGGTTATTGTACTGTGCAATGTCCAGGCTGCCTCTAGTGAGGATCTCAAAAAACACCTTGTTTTGATTGGAGGCCAATTGCTTGCACAAATGGCAGACTGAAAGTGTCTCCGATCCTCTCTGTGATTATTTATTACATATTTGCAAATTTGTCGCGTGGCTAAAGGAATAAAACAAGGGACACATCTTAACTTTTCTGGAGCTCGGAGCCTGGTGGCAAAAGCTGACAATTTCACCCGTTGCAAGGTACACGATGAGGGGCTTGGGGGCTGCACACAGGGAGTGCACCGCGGTCAGTCCTTCATGAGACCATCGCAACTGTTTCTTAGTGAGGAGAGGCAGCTGATGATGTACTTTATTTTGCTGCAAATGCAGTGCCTCATCACATGTAAATGAGCCAACAGTCTCCAATGATTAATCCCCTTCATGATCAATTGTCTTCATCCAATTCCCAAGCTTATCTTCAACAATCTTGTCATTTGCAATAAATGTATTCCAATTTCCCTTGAAATTGTTGATTAAGAGTGTTAAACATCTGCTAAAACAAACCATCTCCGTGAGCTACTCTTTAGCATTTGGATGAACAATGAATTCATTCCCATTTTCCAGTGATGTCTGTTATTTTTTTCTCCTTGAAGAAAAATAATTTGGCCATGAAGAGGAAAACCCTGACCAGTGCCTTTCCTCATCACAATCAGCTAATATTCATGGATCAGGACAAAAATTCACTTCCTCTTTCATTAAAATTTGACCAAAGATAAGCCATACAGCACTATTTATTTTATTCAATATATCGCTCTCACCACTGTGCTTAGTGCTGGCTTAGTTAAGAATACTCTGAAAATAATGGCCTGCAATAGCTTAGCTTGGGATTTATTTCACCCACAACGTAAAAATTTAGGAGGCCGCCAAATAAGGCTGATCAGATGCCTCCAGGATCTAGGCAGTTCTGGATTTCCATCTTTACACTGCACTGCCTTGGCGGTGGTCCTCCTCATCAGAACACTTGTCTTCTCATTTTACAACTGTCCCTGCAGGCTGACTTCAGCAAGGAAGACAAGAAGGAAGGGAGGTGAAGAAACATCACCTCGGCCACTTTTAACTGTAAGGGAGTCTGGAAATGTGTCTGTTTTAGCAGAGACCTGGTGCCTGAAACATAATCAAGGCCCCATTAATGAGGAAAAGCAGGGGGCAGGGAAGGGAGGGGAATTGGAATATTGACCAGGCAACTAGGAGAGACCCTGCCATAAACACACAGGAATCAAAGCACAAGTTAACTGAGGGGAGATGTGCGATTTAGACAGTGCAATGGGCCTTAGATCAATAATGCCCATTTCCTCTGATTCTTTAGCATTTTCATGCACACCTGTTTTACTCCTAACCTCTCTCTCTTAGCCACTCAGACATGTCTGACTCTTTGTGACCCCAGGGCCTGTAGCCCACCAGGCTCCTCTGTCCATGGGATTTCCCAGGCAAGAACAATGGAGTGGGGTGCCATTTCCTTCTCCAGGGAATCTTCCTGGACCAAGGATTGAACCTGTGACTCCAGTGTCTCCTTCATTGCAAGTGGATTATTTACCCACAAAGCCAACGGGAAGCCCTCCCTTTCTATCCTATTAGGTAGTGTCTTTGTTTTTTTTGTTGGAAGGCTTTGGTGGCGGCTACTTTATTTGTACAGAAAAAGAAGGGAAGTGCTTGAGAATTCACATCCCCCAGGGTCAGCCCTTAAACAGCAGCATAAGGCCTTCAGCTCTCTTTACACGCCTAGGAATGACTTGGGATGTGAACTGCAGTTGACCCCTGAACATCAGGATTTTGAGCTTTGGGAGGTCACTTGCACGCAGACTTTTTTCAGTAGTAAATACTACAAGACTAAGGGATCTGCAGCTTGGTTGAATCTGGGGATGCAAAACCGGGCATAGAGAGAAACCACTTGTATGGAAGACCAATGATAAGCTATACACAGATTTCTAACTACAACCAAGAGTGGGCACCCTTAACCCCTGCGTCTTCAAGGGTTGACTGTACTTATCTCCACAGTTTCCCCCAGGGACTGAGCCAAGTTATACTTCTGGGGACTCATTCTATTCTCATCTCACTTGACATCCTCGCCTTTCTGGTCCTGCCTCCTCACTCCCGTATCAGGGACCACTTCTTCATAAACTACTTCCACAGGCATCTGCATCTTTCAGGAACCCAAACCGAAACATCAGCTGCCATTCTCACAGCCTGATCAGTGCATCAGAATGCACATCATTTTCTCTCCAGTCAGTTCTGCAATTACTAGAAAAATGGTCCCCGATTGTTGAAATTTTCTGCACCACATCTAACCATCGAGTGTTTTGCAGCAAAATTAATGTTTATAGGTATCATCATCATAAGCACCGCTGCAAACATAAATTGGTGTAAAGGGATCAGCCAGCTACAAAGGAAAGTGTTGAGTTAAACTCTGTCCTTAAAAAAAATAAAAATAAATAAAATAAATAAACTCTGTCCTTTAGCCATTTATTTGAGCACAGGTGATTATTAATCAGAATAAAATTCATTCGTCTCATGTGGTTTGAGAAGGGTCTGTTTCCAGCAAGGCAGCTTGTATTTGGTCCCAGACTAGAATCCGTCATACTGACAGGGCAGAGCTTCACCAGTTTTTCTCCTAAAATGTAAATTTCACTGTTCAAGTGATTTCTGAAACCAAACTTGATGGAAGAGACAAGCAACTTATTTTGTTTTATTTGCTTGTACTTTTCATTCATTGTTTCTAGCTAAAAGACTCCCCTTTCTAGCTACAAAAATATTCTCAGATTTCTTTATAGCTTACCGTCTTGTTTTCACATATCCCATCATGATCTTGGTTTGATATAATTTATTGTTCAGTTTTGTTGAACACGAGACAAAAAGATTTAAGCATATCTGCTTTGCCACAATGACAAAATTCATCTTTCAAATAACTTTCTAAGAACATCCATGCCTTCTTTATTGGCTGATGCTGTTGGCTTCTGGTGTCTTGACTGTGTTGGAAGCACGTTCTGGTACAGCACGTTTAACGTCTGAAGCTTCGGAGTCAAAGGGAAGTCTGCCTCAGTCCTCAATGAGGCTCTGATCCTCATTCGGAAGGCTCCGAATGTCTTCATTAGTAGAAGTAGTGTTGCAGAAACCAGTACTCGAGAAACCAAGCGCCACGCTTGGAGAGATGGAGAACTCAGGTTTATTACGCCGGTGGGCCCAGAGGAGTTAACACTCCAAGATCTGAGCCCCAAACAGGGGGGTTACAGAGTTTTTACAGACAGACTGTAGTGGGCAACGCTAGGTGTTAATTGGCTAATATAAACTAAAGTGTTTCACTCATGCACGGGAACAGCAGTCACGAGGGGGCGGGGGATGCCTGACCTGGACAGGCGTGATTAGGCAGGTTTTCAGGGGCCCGGTGGTTATAAAGAGCAGGACAAGGGTGAGTGAGATAAACTCCAGTTCCTAGTATTGCAAGTCCCGACTTTCTGAGACTACATGACCTACGTGATCTAGACTTTGCAAGGGGCAAGCTGAGTTACAGAGGCAGAAGGAGCAGGAGGTTATGTCGAATTTTAACCTTTCCTCTTCATTCCCCTTTCTTGATGCTTCTATCACTTGTTGTAGAAAGCATCATCTCATGTTTTGGTAGGACATTAAGAGCTCCCCATCATTTAGGGGGCTATATTGAACTATTACCATTTGTAACTTTATGGATTCAATCCAAGAGGTTATGAACTGGGTAGTTGCATTGAGAATACAAGGGCCAAACAAGAGCGCCACAAAGAATGTGAAGAGAGGACCCGTTAAAGGGAGAAGTCGCAATGCCCAGCTCCAGATATTGTTCCAATTGCCCCAAGAATTCGCTAGTTTCTCTTCCCTTTTGATGATTTGTTCCCTTAGCTGTTGGGCCATGTCCCTGACTATTCCTGATTGGTTTACATAAAAGCAGCATTCTTCATTCAACAAGAGGCAGAGTCCTCCCTTTCAGCTGTCAGTAGGTCTAACCCTCTTCTATTCTGTAAAACCACCTCAGCCAGGGAGTCGAGTTGGTCTTGTAAAGCCGCTAAAGACTCGGCCACTCTCTCAATGTCATCTGTGAAGTCTTTGGATAGTGTATGGTAAAAGGTGGTTGATGAAGCAATTCTTCCTATTGCCATACCTATCCCAGTGTGATTCCCAGACCAGCTAGTAGGGGTATAAACTGGATGGCTCTTTCTGACCATGTGTGGGCTGCCAGAGGTACAGTGAGAGTCTGGTTGTTAGGGACAATATTCATTTGGGGAGTGAGGAAAACTAAGGTGCAGATACCCAGCTAATTGACTGGTAGACTTAAGTAAACATCTTTCCCACAAACAAAGAAAAGGCCTTGATGGAAGCGGCACCATCTCTTACATCACGGGACACCAAAAGGCTGCAAACAGCCTGCATGTAACAGATAACTGAACACTGGTGAATGGGTTCCGCCCCGTCTTCGGGTTGTCACAGCTGTAGTAACTGAGCCCATTGTGAAGGGGGGTCAGCTGTACCGTGGAGCAGTTTAGTTAGTAGAGATAATTGATCATAAGAGACATCTAATAGGAATGAGGCTTCCCAATGCAGTGAGATAACAGACAGCTAACCGCAGCTTCTGACCCAAATCACAGTCCTGGGGTGCGACTGAAGCTAGTCTTGTAGTGAAGAGCACAGCAATAATACCAATCAGGGATACAGGCCAGGGTTGACAATGAAAATCCACTGATACTTTGATAGCCAGATCCTCCAGCTTCTGTGGTGCATTGACAAGTCAGCTGTTGGAGTGTGGCTGGAGCAGGGCTCAGCATCCTTCGAGGGTGAGGGTCGCTGTTTTCTGAACCAGACCTCAAGGAGGTTTTTGTGGTCCCAAATGGCTTTCCAGGTGTTCTCATCACAGGAAGCTGCTGCCTTCTCGACGCTGGTGTGGTGGATCCAAGGGATGATGCCTGTAGGGCATCATCAGCAGTAGGGGTTGCCAGGACGACCGTGTGAGGGCTTGTCCAAACTGGCTGAAGTGGTTCCTTTCTCCAGTCTTTAACCCATACCTCATTTCCTGGCTGATAGGGACGAACTCAATTGCNGTGTGCTGCCATCTATGGGGTCACACAGAGTCAGACACGACTGAAGTGACTTAGCAGCAGCAGCAGCAGCAGCAGCAGCCCAGTGTACCCCAGCTCATCTGTCTCAGTTAAATGATTATAGCCAAGTGTTAATCTTCTGGTTGTACATCATGGAGCATCTGACCTTTATGCAAAGACTGGTTACTGAGATAAGCTTTAGAAACAATATTAGAGTGTCCTTTTTAATAACGTAATTAAATCTTTTAGCAATACAACACAACAAGGAACTATCTCAGAAGTGAGTCTTACTAAGCACAGACCTTAATTAACAAACCTAGAGTTTAATGTTTAGTGAAATATAATTTTTTCTTTCTTTCCTTCTTTTTGTTTTGAGAACTCATTGTGAGGGCATTAACACTGTAGCCAGGTAAGGCTTTAACTCATCAAATAAAAATGAGTCTGTCAGGGAGCTGGGAAAAGCCAAGTGGCCATCTTGGATTTCCCGTAGCCCTGGCTCTTTGATTTTCAGCTGTTCTATCCATTTTTAATTTCTTGAGTTAAGAGAAGACTATCGCCATGTTTTAAGGACATCAAGATAGCCAAAGTCTAACCATGAGGGGTTATTTTTCGTAGAAGCAGAACGAGCTTTGTCTACATGTACCATAATGTTTATTTACTTTACCAAAGTAACAGAAAGATTTTAAAAACACAGATAAATCACTTAAAGGCAAATAAATTCGTAATCTGTTATCGAAAGCTGAATTTTAAGAAAACTTTGTTCTCTAAACAGAGAGAAGACCAAATCCCTGTCTGGTGCCAGCTTACTGTTAATAATAAAATTTGTTTATCTGTTTAATCTTAGAAAGTCTTTTCCATGAATCTTCAAGAACTAGCAGTATTCTTCTAAAGGCGTGAGAGTTAAACCATAGAATGAATGTTTAAATTCTGATTCTGTTGCAATTGACAAAGAAACCTGGTCATAACACTTTAATGTGATAAATAGAATTATAATTGACTGTATTTTATCAGGGTATATCAGAACTATATAAATTTCATATAATTTCAGGATATCTATATTAGTAACAACAACCATGCAGTTTAACCTGAAAAGATTTTTCACCACTTTAACGTAATTCCCATGTAATTTAACATGTCCAATGGGCCCAGGTAGCTTAATAGCTCTTAGGGATGTCTCAGGGGACCTCTAAAGAATTCCAAAGTTACTAAAAGTCAAGTTATTTGGAAGCTTTGTCAATAAATATCAAGAGGGTTTATAACACTCAGTCAGGTAGGATCATATAAGTTACTGTGAAATAATAATTATTTACTTAACCAAAGTTATTAAAAGATTTCAAAGGTAAATATAGAACAGATCAATTAAGAGGTAAAGAAACTTAAATCGATTATTAAAAGCAGTTCAACATCTGAAGAAAGTATGTCCTCTTTACAGAAAGAAAGGCTGAATTTAAGTTTTTGCATCAGCTTACTTTAAATTCATTTAGGTAAACTTAATTAAATTTATTTTAAACTTAGTCAGTCTTAACTGTGCACAAAACTTTTTTTCAGGGTCCACTTTCCACAGACTTTTTTATCACTTTCTGTAACAACCTCCTGTAAATCAGACTTACTTTCTTTTCCCTTTATAAAATACAATTTTATTTTTTATATCTTCTTTATTAAAAACATACATCCTATTTTCTTATTAGGTTAGTAAACAAACATTAATACAGATATTTAATATTGAATATTTCCCAGTTCACGTGAATCTGAAATTTATTTAGGTTAATTTTTCTTGTATTTATAATTGTTTGATTCATAAGCACTTACTTTTCTTTAGGCCAAATAAATTAGAACTCATTTACAACTTCAACAATATTGTCAGGAAAAAAGACATACACTGAGACATACATAAATCCAGACAGACAGACTGACAGAGATCGTATAGCTTTCTGTTTGAGATTTAAAATATCTCTTTGAGCACCCCCCTGCCCTTTTTTTCTCTTCGCTTGAATTTCTAATCTGCCCAAGGCTGAGGTCTCAGGCAAAGAGGGCTGTGTCTTTCAAGGACATGGAAAGGGTTAATTTCAAGCTTTTCCCTGGGCAGGCCTTTTAACAAGCTAGTTGTTTGTCACTGCATATGTAAAAAGAACTGGTTTTGCAGTTTCCAAAACGCACAATATCTCTCACTCTGTTCAGTCAGCAATCACACATTCATATCATTCAGAGGCCATCTCACTGCCTCCCTTCTCTGGAATCCCCATGTCTCCTTAACCGTTGCTCCCTCCCTGGGAGCCCCAGTGAGGTTATCAGTCACGATGCCTCCCTCCTTCCGAGTCCCCAGGTTTCCCTGTCTGTTGCTCCCTTCCTGGGAGCTCTAGGAAGTAATCAGTCTCTTCCTCTACCCATTGGGGTAGGTTCCACCTGGGGACTGGCCCCAGGCCTTACTTATCCTGTGGCCATTCCTGGTGAGTTGGTCCGTCCCTCCAATGAGTCCAGTTGGGGCTTGGCCTTCCAGAGCGTCGGAACACTGGTCCAAAAGAGAACTTGGAATGCCATCAGGAAGTGTGCCTCCTCATTTGTCTCGGGGTTCCTTCGCCCCAGCCAAGCTGAGCCACCAGTCCGGGGCTCAAGGGGCCGGCGTGGTTGGAATCCCGCTGAGGCCTCCAGAAATGTTGCAGAAACCAGTACTGAGAAACCAAGCACCACACTCGGAGACTTGGAGAGCTCAGGCTTATTATGCTGGCGGGTCCAGAGGAGGTAGCACTCCAAGCTCTGAGGCCCGAACAAAGGGATTACAGAGTTTTTATGGACAGACTGTAGTGGGCAACACTAGCTGTTAATAGGCTGGTGTAGACTAAAGGGTGCAGGATCAGCAGTCAGGGTGCGGAGGGGGATGCCTGACCTGGACAGGCATTGTGAGGCAGGTTTGCAGGGGCTGGGCGATTGCAAAAAGAGGACAAGGCTGAGTGAGATAAACTCCAGTTCCTAGCATCGCAAGTCCCCACCTTCTGAGACTACGTGACCTACGTGATCTAGACTTTGGAAGGGGCGAGCTGAGTTACAGAGGCAGAAGGAGCAGGAGGTTATGTCAAATTTTAACTTTTCCTCTTGAGCAGCAGTGATAGTCGCTGAGTCGTGCCTGACTCTTTGAGACCCCGCGGGCTGTAGCCCACCAGGCTCCTCTGTCCTTGGGATTTTCCAAGCAAGGATACTGGAGTGGATTGCCATTTCCTTCTCCAGGGGATCTTCCCAACCCAGGGATCGAACCAGGGTCTGCTGCACTGCAGGCAGATTCTTTCCCGACTGAGCTATGAGGGAAGCCCCGAATGTCTTCATTATCTGGTATATTTTCATTGGTTTCAAGGTTAGACCTTTAACTTCCCTTTTAAAAGCAACCCGTTTCAAGTTCCCAATCTAAAATATAATTTTTAAATTACAATGCTTTAACAGGTCAAATGAAGAATGGCACTAACTCAGCAAGAGCTAAATTTGTAGTCCTTTCTGTCATGAGAATTCATTGCAGCTGGAACCAGGCAAAAGTTGCATTTTGATAAACAGAACATTTGAGCCAAGGCAACAAAGGCAGGGAGTTGAGCTGACTTGTGTGGGCCGAGTTTATTTTCTGTAATCAAGCACTGGCCCAGGAAGTGGCATGTTCCCTTGAAAAATGGCTTCCAGTTCAAGATTTGGCACCGAGGACAAGTTTTTACTTCCTCCAAATAAACTTCCAATGACAGCTTTTAAAAAAGCACAAAAGGGAATCAATTCATAAAAAATATTATTACACCTTAAAACGGCAAATGAAGAATGACAGGGACTCATAAAACCCTCTACTCTTCAGCATGTCTGTGCTATCAGGGAACTCTGTGTGCCCAACCCTTAGCTAAGTCATATTTTTTAATAACAAAGTGTTGGTGGAGCACACGTTCTTCAACTGATTGGCAAAATCCAAGGGCAGTCTTTGAATTCAACACCAGTTCATCGGGTGGCAATCGCATTGCTCCCGAAATCTCAGCCCCCAGTTTAAGGTGAGCCTTGAGCCACACAGGAAACCCCCTCCAGTGGGAGACACACTGAGCTCGTAGGGAAGGACTTCAGGGGGTCACACTCAAGGGAAATGTTCAATGGGTCAGAGACTGACGCCCATCCAGAATCTAGACTCTGGATCAGCAGTCCTCAAACTTTTGGGCATCAAGGACAGGTTTCATGGAAGACAAATTTTTCCATGGATGGGTTGGGAGTGGGTAAGGTTTGGGGATGATTCGAGTGCATTACATTTATTGTGCACTTTATTTCTGTTGTTACATCAGCTCCACCTCAGATCATCAGTCATTACATCCCAGAGGCTGGGAACTCCTGCTCTAGATGACCCAAGCCAGGGGGTTTCTACCTTAGAAGACTCACCCAGGGAACTGGAATTGAGCAGCTACACAATTTCCCAGTCGACAGCCTCTAGATCAAAGGTGGAAATTACTGGAATGAGCAGGAGTTGGGGTACAAATGTGCGGGGCTTAGTTGAGGCCCCTCCATGCATGACCCTGACCCCACTTGCGAGCCGTGCAAGTATCTCCCAGAGTGCAGGACAGAGACTCTCCACCTTAACGAGACTGGATCACCAGCAGAGGATAAGTCTGGCTTTAAACATTTATTGAGCACCTACTGTGTGTCAACCACATACCAAGCCCCAGCAGACAGGAGAAGCTGGTTCTGACAGTTCCTGCTTCACCCTGTGTGGACAGCCAGGTACCCCTCCCCGGGGGTTCCCTGCAGAGCTGCTGCTGCTGCTGCTGCTGCTAAGTGGCTTCAGTCGTGTCCGACTCTGTGCGACTCCATAGATGGCAGCCCACCAGGCTCCTCCGTCCCTAGGATTCTCCAGGCAAGAACACTGCAGTGGGTTGCCATTTCCTCCTCCAACGTCTGAAAGTGAAAAGTGAAAGTGAAGTCACTCAGTCATCCAACTCTTCGTGACCCCATGGACTTCAGCCCACCAGGCTCCTCCATCCATGGGAGTTTCCAGGCAAGAGTACTGGAGTGGGTGCCATTGCCTTCTCTGCCCTGCAGAGCTGGTGGAGCAGATTTAGCAACTAGGAGCCACCTCCGCCCTCCTGGAGTTCAGATGGGTGAGACGCTCAGGCGNCATGGGAGTTTCCAGGCAAGAGTACTGGAGTGGGTGCCATTGCCTTCTCTGCCCTGCAGAGCTGGTGGAGCAGATTTAGCAACTAGGAGCCACCTCCGCCCTCCTGGAGTTCAGATGGGTGAGACGCTCAGGCGCAGTGAGAACTTCTCCAAACCCCGTTTATTTCTGACTTGAACCAATTGGGCCATCTGCCAGGTATTCTTTTAACTACAGTCAATGTGCCAAGATGCTCTCTGTCCAAATTTATATGCAGCCGAGGGCTACTGGGCCATGCCAGTCAGCAAAGAGCTCACTTTAGCAAACTGAAGGACTCTCGAAAAAGAAGTCTGTGCTCACCCATCTGTTTCAGAGGGACTTAAAACTCCCTTGACATGAATAATGATGAATCAGGACCTTAAAGTTAATTCCACCATTAGAATCCCCTTTCATTTTCCACATTTGGAATTCCTCACACTCCAGACTGTGGTTCTGTCCCAGAGTCCTCACCCGGAGCTCAGTGGCGCAGTCAGTGTGTTTCCCAGCTGCTGAGACTCAAACCCTAGTCTACTTGGAGTTTGGGTGTCTCAGGGCAAATCCAGATGAAAAGGAAAGCTATGCCTTCTTAGGAAGATGTCTTTTTATGTGTTGTGGTTGCTGAAATGTCCCTAAGTAGGGTCCGACTCTTTTGCGACCTCATGGACTGTAGCCTGCCAGGCTTTTCTGTCCATGGAGTTTTCCAGGCAAAAATATTAGAGAGGATTGCCATGCCCTCCTCCAGGGAATCTTCCCAACCCAGGGATCGAACCCACGTCTCCTGCATTGGCAGGTGGGTTCTTTACCTTTGAGCCACCAGGAGACAATAACACTCCCATTTCTAAAGCTATAACAGATGCAAAACCTTGGTTGTCTGTTCCCCCTTGGCCCAGTTCCAAATTAATAACTGCATCTTAACCTCCCCTACTGATGTTGGTTTCAAGGTGGCCTGTGGCTTATCCTTCTTTTTATCCCGAGGGCTGGCAGGCTTCTAAAGAGCCCAAAGAATAAGTCTGATACTGTTAGAAAAGGTTGTGCTGTTGCTGTTCTTTGCGTTGCTTTGTTTGTGAATTTTCTTACTGAAAGTTCGGGGTGTTTGATGTGTGTGTATTTATGGGGTGACCCCAGGAGTGGGGAGAGCCAGTGATGAGCAGAGAGAGTGCTAGTGATGATGTGGTTAATTGGGCAATTTCATGAAATAGTCAAGGAAGTTTTAATTGGTAGATATTCAGGTAAAATGCTTTAGAAGCTGCTTAATATTAGAACGTTTCATGGGATAAATTGTCTTCTTGTTGACCTGACTTTCCAGGTTTTACTGAATTCTGGTGAGCTAACATTTTGAGAAGAAAAGATTTTCTTTCAGTTGATTGTTCTGTAAGATGAAGACTACTTCTAGACTAGAAAATTTAATTTTTAAAATAAACTCTAGTATTTTCTTCCCTTTGCCAAATTTGATTCCACTGAATAAGCCACTGGAATGTCCAAGAAATTCTGTGGCAAGAAAGGCGCTGGGGTGGATATTGTTTATTAGCGTATCCTGAAGGGACAGATTCGTGAACTTTGCACAATTGTTCAAAAGGGCTTGGCAAGTGGGCGCAGAAGCAAATGAAGGTAAGAGGTTAAGTTGGGAAGAAATTGCTTCCTGTCGCTGTCATTGCTGCAAATTTAAAACAAGAGGATGAGTGAGTGAAAGTCACTCAGTCGCGAATGACTCTTTGCGACCCCATGGACTCTGCCAGGCAAGAATGCTGGAGTGGGCACCCTTCCCCTTCTCCAGGGATCTTCTCGACCCAGGGATCAATCCCAGGTCTCCCGCATTGCAGGCGAACTTGAACGAGAGAATGGGGGCTGGCTAACGCTTGTAACATACGGACACCCATTTCCAAACGCAAAAAGATGCTGAGTTACCTAGTTCTACATAAACCGCATTTACTAGATACATACCTAATCTTCTATCAGAGACATTGCTCTGGTAGTCTTAAAAAGCCCAGGGTATGTAGACACTGCCCCCAACTAGGACTGTACAGTCTGTAATAACAAGAGCATCTAGCCGATCTCTCAGTTTCTGCACCTACTATGGCCCCTGGCATAAAGAAATCCCACAGAGGCCAAGAGAAGCCATTGGACTGAGATCTGATAAATAACTGAATAGAGGGATGGATAATTGGATAAGAAGGGTAGGTGGATGGACAAAACTTACCAACCAAAAATAAAACTGAGTTTTCTCTACACAGCAAAGTTGGCTGTAAACCCAAAGAGAAACCTGACTACAAAGACGTCTTGGAGGACGAGTCTTAGTGGAAAAGACCTAGAGAGGCAACCAGTTCAAAGAAGATATCCTCAGAGCCATTTGTTTATTTGGAAAGCTCAAGCTATTTTTTTTCTTTCCTTGCATTGGCAGCATTTCTATGAACTGGTTGTTTCCTGACTCTGCAGTTTTAATTATGAAGATACACTTTCTTATTTTAAAATAGCTGGATGAAACAAAAAGATTCCATTTTGACCTCCCGGATTTGTAACTTATTTTCAGAAAAATGTTAGCAAAGCCTTGTAATTCTTAGGATTTTATAAAGGAAAGCAAGGTGAATGCGTAGGTTATTTAGAAGTAAATGACATTTCTTTCTTGGTCTTATTAGTTAGATGATGTATCTAGTGTGCTGTCTGCATGTGGCAAATTCCATGTAAGGGCTGTTTAGAGATGCTTCCTGCATCACAAGGCACTTGTCCTTTATTCACAGTCCACAGTGACACTGCAGGGAACAAATAAAATGAGATCTCTGTACACACCTCACTTCTCTGAGATTAACAACGCTGCACTTGCAGCGGGAAAAATTGTAGAGCAAAATCTCGCCAAATTTTGCAAAATCAAATCTTTATAATGTTAATGTGAACACAAAGAAACAAATCTAAATAAACTGGAAGCTCCAGGTCCCCCTCTCCTCTTACAAAAAGAGTAGTTTTTGCAAAAAGGAAAATTCGAAGTATTAAAGGCAAAATAAGGTATTCTTCATGTAGACTGTTTCTGTATTCAGAAATTATTTGTTTGATGAAGAAACATGAAAAGAGCTTGGACAGTCAGTCTTAAAGGAAATCAACCCTGAATATTCATTGTAAAGATTGATGCTGAAGCTGAAGCTCCAACACTTTGGNACTATAAAGAAAGCTGAGTGCCGAAGAATTGATGCTCAAAACTGTGGTGTTGGAGAAGACTCTTGAGAGTCCCTTGGACTGTAAAAAGATCCAACCAGTCCATCCTAAAGGAAATCAGTTCTGAATATTCATTGGAAGGACTGATGCTGAAGCTGAAGCTCCAATACTTATTGCTAATCAATCTCTTTACTGACTTAAAGAAGAGTCACTTCATTTTCTACAGCCTTTTATGAGCCCTTCCATGTACTAAACTTTGTTTTTGGTATACCAGATATATTTTGGCCACCTGATGTGAAGAACTGACTCATTGGAAAAGACAATGATGCTGGGAATGATTGAAGGTTGGAGGAGAAGTGATGATAGAGGATGAGATGGCTGGATGGCATCACCGAGTCAGTGGTCATGAGTTTGAGTGAACTCCGGAGGTTGGTGATGGACAGGGAGGCCTGGTGTGCTGCAGCCAGTGGGGTCCCAAAGAGTCAAAAACGACAGAGCGACTGCACTGAACTGAAAGCCTGAGTATGGCTTCAACTCTATGTTTTGCAGGCTTGAAACTGGCTGTACTAACTTTACACATAAAGGTAACTGAAAATCATGTCTGCCATGAAACCCAAACAAAATGCATCTTCAATCAGATTCCTAGAACCAACCCCCCAAATTATCTTGACCATTACACCACCCAAAATGAGCAGAAATTGCAGTAGAAACACGCAGTAGTCAAAGCCAGTTGGAGTTCAAATATTTCACATTGGTAAATTTCACGAGTCTGTGAACACATTCTTTCCGATAGCCTTCCTCTGGGTTGAGAGTCTTCCAAGGTGGCACTAGTGCTAAAGAATCCACCTTCAATGCAGTAGACACAGATTTGATCTGGGTCAGGAAGATTCCCTGGAGAAGGAAATGACAACCCACTCCAGTATTCTTGCCTGGAAATTCCCATGGGCCGAGGAGCCTGGCAGACTGCAGTTCACGTGATCACACAGATTGGACATGACTGAGCACACACACAGCACACATGGCCTGAATGGGTCTCCTGCACGTGAGATAAATTCATCTTTTAAAGGAGATATGCATTTTTAAATTTTTATTCATTGTTTTGGCCATGCTACATGGCATGCAAGATCTCAGTTCCCTGACTAGGGGTCCGACTCATGCTCCTTGTGTTGGAAGCACAGAGNCGTGAGATAAATTCATCTTTTAAAGGAGATATGCATTTTTAAATTTTTATTCATTGTTTTGGCCATGCTACATGGCATGCAAGATCTCAGTTCCCTGACTAGGGGTCCGACTCATGCTCCTTGTGTTGGAAGCACAGAGTCTTCACCACTGGACCTCCATGGAAGTCCTGAGATAAATTTTTAACTTGTAGATGGTGGTCTCCTCAAACCCCCCCTCTCAGTGAGATGCTCCAAGCACATTCTTTCTCCACCGGCTGAGTTTTCTCTCACAGTGTCTGTTTCCAAATCTGTTTTGGCCAGTTTATCCTTGAAGGGCTGGACGCTTTCTCAGCACTCCTAGAGCAGGAACTTGGTGCTCCAGACACTTTTGCTTAATTCTTTTTTAAAATGTAAAATGACTATACAATAATACGCACACAGCTTAACTCACACATTTGCTGAGTTTTGACAAGCGCCTACATCTATATGACTCTGATCCCTATCAAGTGAGAAACGGGATTTTTCCTGCCATATCAATAAACAAGGCTGTCACAGTCATCAGTGACTGCAGCCACCGTGGATGGTGTGCCTGTGAGCCTGAGGAAACTCGGGAAGGAAAAGAAGACGTGTCGTCTATCAGCCATCAGACTGCAGCCACTCCCTGTGGTGAGCCTTGAGGAAACTCAGGGTGTGAAAACGCAGGATGCTGGCCCCAGATACCCGAGGTGCATATCAAAGCAGTGATTGCAGTGAGCCCAGACTCCTGCATCTTCCCATACATAGAAAAGTACTAAATTTCCTAACTCAGGATATCTGGTTTTCTCCACTTAATAAGCATCTGTTGATGTTCTAACGACCTGCTTCTTGTTGCAAAGCTTCTGTATAATCTGGCTCCCTCCTCACCTCCCCAGAGCAGTTCTCTCAGGATTACTTATGATGCTACCTCCTGGGCTTGAAGTCCTAAAATTCCCACCTAATAAAACACAACTCTCAACCTTTAGGTTGTGAATCATTTTTTGAGTCCATACAAGGGAAGAAGCATTATCATAACTCCACAAGTTTCCCTCCTGCCCTTCCCCAGTCAAACCATGCTGTGCTATGACATTCAAAAATTTTTCATTAAACTTTTGATTTTGAGATCACTGTAGATTCACATGCAGTTGTAAGAAATAACATAGACCCTGTCTGCCTTTCCCATAGTTTTCCCCAAGGGAAGCATCTTTTAAAGGTGAAGCACGATTTCACAGCCAGGTACTGACATTGATACAGTCAAGACATGGAGCATCTCCATCTCCACAGCAACCCTTCAAGTCACCCCTGTACAGCCACACTTCTCCCCTCCTCACACCCTCTTAACCTCCAGCAACCATTTATCTGTTCTCCATTTTTATAATTCTTTCAGCTCAAAAAAAGTCTGTAAATATTATCATGCAGTATGTAGGGTTTTCAAATTGGCTTTCCTCACCAGCCCCTGCCAGCCCCACCCTTTGCCATTCTCTGGAGGTTAATCCAGGTTGCTGCATAAGCCAGTCGTTCCCTTTTTATTGCTGAGTAGTCTTTCATGGCGTGGATGCACCCGGCTGTTTAATCACTTGGTTGCTGGAGGGCACCTGGGTGGCTCCCTGGTTTTGGTTTATTGTAAATGGAGCTGCTATCCCCGTTTGTGTACAGATCTTGGTGTGAACGGCAGGCTTCATTTCTCGGTGCATTTGCTGAGTCAAGTGGCATTTGCAGGTCCAACTGCCAGGCTACCTTCCACGCTGACTGGACCGTTTTGTATTCTTACCAGTGATGAATGTGTGATCCAGGCTGTGGCTCCTTTTGCTTCAGCCTTGGGATGTATGAGGGAAAAAGAAATCCCAAGGAACCTTCACTCTGTTGTTCCTTGGGTCCTGAGGTCCTTAACTAGCTTGGCTTCCTCTTCCCATATGTTAGAGTTCTCTCATGTTTATTTTGCATGTATAATGTCAGGGGTATTTAGTTGTACTTAGTTGGAAAAGGAGGGGAAAGTACGTCTACTTCATCCTTCCAGAAGCAAAAGGAAGTTTAGACTTGATTCCTTTTAAATACAACTTACTGATATATAGTTTACATGCAGAAAAATCCCCACATTTCCAATAAGCAGCTAATTAATGTTTTATACTTGTAGGCATCCATGGTGACTACCACCCAACTCAAGATACTGAATGTTTCCAATGCATCATCTTTTAGATAACCACTAGTTTGACTTTTACTACCGCAGATTAGTTTTGCCAATTTTTGAGATTCCTATTTAAAAGTTATGTTTCATTTTGTTCTTTCCTTCTTTTATTTTGCAGCATCGTATTTTTGAGATTCACCCATATTATTTCGAAAACTCTTGCTTTTTACTGAATAGCAGTTAATACACCACAGTTAATTTATCCTTTTTAAAAATGGGTCTTAAAGGGCAATTTGATGCCAACAAGCTGAGGGACTGGAGATAATATTTGGGTTGGTAACACCATGGACACATAGGATATAAAGGTAAAGACTGAAAAGAACAATCAGAGCAGTTTCATATATTCTGTTAACAGGTTAGTATGAAATGTATCATTTACCTTCCTCAAATGCAGTAATTTTAGGAAAAGCCTTTTAGGTACCCATGGATATCCATACCTTTTAAAATTCTGATTAACTGAGAGCTAGAAGTCTGTGTGAAATCTGCCTTATTCAAGCTCTCAGAAGCGACCACAGGATCACTACCATTTTACCAGAAATATGCCTGCTATAAAATGATAAATAAGGGAAATGTGATGCAACAACTGGTCCAAAAAGACTCTTCATTTCATATTTTGCTTTAAAAAATTGGAGAAGCCACTTCATGTTGCTTTGCTTGTAAAACAAAGCACCATTGAAAGCAATAATGAAATGTTAACTCAATTACAGAGGCGAATTTTGTTTGCTGAGATTTCCATCTGTAACAGGCAATGACAAATATTGCTGCTAAAGACAGGGAACGGATAACACGCCNTGTAAAACAAAGCACCATTGAAAGCAATAATGAAATGTTAACTCAATTACAGAGGCGAATTTTGTTTGCTGAGATTTCCATCTGTAACAGGCAATGACAAATATTGCTGCTAAAGATAGGGAACGGATAACACGCCAGTGGTCTCGGGCTGCAGAAAGATCATCTCTGAGCCACCAAAGCTGTGACTGGTTCAGAAAAGCATTCACTGGGGGCTTGCTACATGCACAGAGCGCTTGGCGCATACCAAGGAGGATGCAGAGATCTTGGCCAGAAAGAGCCTGCAAATTCATAGAGAGAAAAGACAGATGCGTGGAAAACAAAATAATTGTGCACGATTTCTTACTAACCTCATTCTATTAGTTGATAAGGGCCTCCCTGGGGTTCAGCTGTAAAGAATCCGCCTGCCAGTGCAGGAGACGCAGATTCAATCCTTGAGTCGGGAAGATCCCCTGGAGAAGGGAATGGCAACCCACTCCAGTACTCTCGCCTGGGAAATCCCACGGACAGAGGAGCCTGGCCAGCTAGAGTTCATGGTGTTGCAAAGGAGTTGGACACGACTTGGTGACTAAAACAACAAATCATTTCATAAATCCTTCACAGAAGATCTCACCCAGCAATCCTGGAGGTAATGATACAGGGGAGAGAGTCCTTTTGTTCTGAAGTGAGTGGGACTCAGACACTGGTAGCTTTTGCCCAGGGTTTTATCCCAGACGGGAGCTGGGATGCCCTCCCTCAGGGTGCCTTGTGCTGAACTGCACTCATGAGGAGTGGGAAAGTGCCCCAAACAACCTCCCCCAGAATGACTAGGAATGCCGGGTGGGGGGGGGACAGAAAAGGATGTGCAGCTCAGAGAGGAAGCTGAGTCTTCAACAGTGGGTGCAGCAGGCCCGCCTCCCCCCAAAGAGGAAGCTGTATAAGCCAAGCCTTTGTTGCTCACCAGAGCAGTCAGGTTTAGGGGTAAGTGTTTGGGAGATAAAGTCGTGTTTGGATGTCCTGACTTCCAGGACCAGGGGATGAAAGAGGAGACACTAAATTGTAAAAGAGAGCTGGGACCAGAATTGAAGAGGACCCAAAATCAGAGAATTGATGGTGGCTGGGCAGAGACCAGGGACCAGGGTAGTGAGTGAAGTCATTCAAGTTGTGTCCAACTCTGCGACCCCATGGACCTATCAGCAGCCGACCAGGCTCCTTCATCCATGGGGTTTTCCAGGCAAGAGTACTAGAGTGGGTTGCCATTTCCTTCTCCAAGGGACCAGCGTAAAAGCCGTGGAAATGGTAAGATGTGTGATTCTGATGATGTGTGCGTCTATTTTTTCCCCATGTACTTCTTCTTGCCTTTGTTTGTTGTTTAGTTAGCTTTCAATCTTTTATTGAAAGGCAGGCATGAGGTACTGGGTGAAAGGAGGTGAGGGAAAAGGTCTTCAGTGAGGGATTTGTAAAATTAGTATTATTTCTTCCTGAAATCATCAGTGATGTTATTTGGAGTTTTCTCCCTGGAACATGTTTTAATCTACAAATTTAATCTCTTTTTTAAGTGAACTTTAGTAGTTTTATGTCTTTCTATGTGTTGGTCCATTTTATCCAAGTTATTGAATGTACTGGCATAAAGTTGTTCATAATATTCCTTTATTTTTAATACCTATAAAATCTGTTGTGTTGTCGTGTATTTCAGCCCTGATATGGATCATTATTGCCTGCTCTCCTTTTTTCTTTCAGCCTGCCTAGAAGCTTTTTGACCTTTTTTATTTTCTTGAACAAACAGCTTTAGGTTTCATTGATTTTTCTCATCTGACTTCCTGTTTTGCATTCACTGTTTTCTACTCTGATCTTTATTATCTATTTTCTTCTGCTTACTTTGGCTTTGAGTGGCTTTTTAAATTTTCTGAAGGAGGAACCTGAGCTCATAAATTGTGATTTTTAGTGCTATAAATTTCCCTCAAGTATTATATTAATTGCATCATGCACATTCTGGCATATTGTTCTTCAGATATATTAACATTTTTTTTAAATGCTGGGTTTTTGCTTGAAACTACTGTTTTAAAATACTTTCTGTTTCCCTTTTGATTTCTTCTTTAACCCACTGATTATTTAAAAATATATTATTTAGCTTCCAAATAATTGGGAATTACCTGTTATTACCTCTATTATAGATTTCTAATTTAACACTACTGTGACTAAATAATATACTTTGCATAAATCAAATCCTTTTAAATGTGTTAAGATATATTTTAAAGCTCAGAATTTGGTTAATTTGGGTAAACAATCTGTGTGCACTTGAAAAAAATGTGCATTCTGCTATGTTTGATGGAGTGCCCTAAAATTGTTGATTATGACAATGTGATTGATCAGACTATGATGAGGTTCTATTCAACTCTATGCTGCATATGAGATGTGCATTTGAAACAAAAAGCCAGAAATAGGTTAAAAGTAACAAGACAGTAAAAGACATGATTACGCTGATCAAAAGAAAGCTGAATTGGCTATATTAATATCAAAGTGAATTTCAGATTTCTGGACTCCATTTTTTGTCTACTTGTTCTGGCAGTTATTGGAACAGAGGAGTGCAATCTCTTGACAGCTTTGAACTTGTCTATTTCTCTTTTCAATTATATTAGGCTTTTGCTTCACATATTTGGAAACTTTCTTAATAAGTACATAACTGTTTAGGATTGTTGTATATTCTAGATGAATTGACCCATATATCATGATGAAATGACTTCATCTCTGGTAATATTCTTTGCCCTAGAATCTACTTTGTTTGAAGGCTTAGAAAATTTAGGCTATTTTTTTAAAAAATATTTTTTCTGTCTTTCCTCCTTCGGTTCATCTTTGCAGACTTCAGTTACACGTACGGTAGGCCACTGGAATTTTCCTTACAGCTCACAAATTCTCTGCTAATTGTTTTCAGCCTTTCTCTCTCTGTATTTTATTGTGGGCAGTTGTGGTTCCTACGTCTTCAACCACTTTTTTCTTCTGCAGGGTCTAATCTGCCGTGAATACTATCCAGGGTCTCACAGGCCAGGTGACTGTGTATTCATGCCAGGTGCTTGGTACAGATCTCTTGGGTATCTTTTTAAATAAGTGGAAGAAGCAGGCCCATGCACTGTCAAGGGTCTCACAGCTATGTTTAGAGCAAAAGACTCTTGACACAGGCTTTTCTGATGTAAGAGTTTACGACCTGGAAGCAAGGCGATAGAAGGGCGGGAAGCCATTCATTAGCTCTTCCCTCTAACGGTTTCCTCCACCTCTAGTTTTCTGGCAATTGTTACATTTTTACAACATGACGGTAGCATGAGTACAGGATAGTTGTAATTACACCCATAATGCATCACCGCTGCTAGCACGATCTGATGTAAATAGATTATGTTTATAATTATGGTAAACTGTAATTTTAAATAAAATGAAAATTGGGGGTCTACATTACATCTCAAAACGTCTAATTACCAGAGAGCAGTTTTGAATGCAAATGCCCTAACCTATTATCAAACATGAGCACATTTTTGAAGTATAACTACGAGCCAGTCACGGTTGCTCTGACGTGATGATGAGAGACCATCAAAAGCATGTGAGCAATGTTGAAGGCTAATCGTCTTACAAGCGAAAGTGATTGGAAATAAGGCTGAGAAGGAAAGAGAAATAAGGCTGAGGCCAATGCCAAGATGAGCAGGCCTCAAAACTGTCAAGGTCGCCAAAAACAAGGGGCATCTGAGACACTGCCACAGCCAAGAGGAAACTAAGGGGACATAATAACTGAATGTAACGCTGAATGGAATCCTGGAACAGAAAAAGACATTCGATTTAAAACAAAAACAAAGGAAAGCTGAGTAAAACATGGACTAGTTAAAAATACATCAATATTAGTTTGTGAGCTGTAACAAACAAATCGTAATAATGTGAGATGCAATAAAAAGGGAAATTGGTATGACGTATCTGGTAACTGTCAGTCCCATCTCCCCAATTTTTCTATAAATCTAAAGTTGTTCTAAAAAATAAATCTGCTGAAAAGTAGAGAGATAATGGGAAAGGCATTGTGGTGGCCTGGAATTCCTGTGGAGCTGCGCTGAAGTGGTTTTGCTTAGCTAAATTCTAGTACTTAGTTACCTTCATAGCTGGCGTTCCGTTTTCTTGGAGCAGTGCAGTCACACTAGCATGGCATGCTAAGTCTCTTCAGGTGTGTCCGACTCTTTGCGACGCTATGGCCTGTAGCCCACCAGGTTCCTCTGTCCACGGGATTCTCCAGAAAAGAACACTGGAGCAGGTTGCCATGCCCTCCTCCAGGGGATCCTGCTGACCCATGGATTGAACCCGTGTCTCTTATGTCTCCTGCATCGCCAGCTGAGTTCTTTACCACCAGCGCCACCTGGGAAATTGCAGCTATGCAGGTATTAACGCCTGTGCTGAATCACTCATTTTATCTTGCTTAGTACTTCAGACACCTGTGCACATGTATGTTTAGGCACACTTGCAAACATAAGACAAAAACACACGTGGCGTCAATGCAGGCTTTTTGAGCTTACTTTTGATTTGTTGAGCAAATGCTCTTAAATCTTTCATGTTTTGTGCATAATACCTCCTGGTTCAATGTAAAGCCATTCACAGGGACAAGTGGGAACGAGGAAGAGGCCAGGATGCACCAGGGAAAAGACGAGCCTTGAGATGTTTCTGGCCGTCTTCAAATCCATCATGTCACGCTTATGACAATTTATTGTCATGCTGAAATGTTTGATTTGTTTAGAAACAGTAAATTGTAAAAAGGACAGTGGGGCTGCTGATGAAGTTGAAAGAATAGTGCCATTTTATCACCTCATTTGAGTATTTTTTAAATGTAAACCAGTTGACACTGACTTTTGATCTGAATATTCACAAGCTGCTCACCAGTGTCATTTGGGAGGCCCGTTCCATGTATCAGGCTGGACAGACAGAGCATGTTTTTCACTGCAAGATGCTGTGAATGTAATAACTCAGCACTTACTGGAGGATGTGGCATCAGCAGAGTCATTGGGATGCTGCTCTGAGCTATAACACTCATCATGGATACTGAGCAGAAACAGGACTTAGACGCTTTCAGCATAAAGCTTAGCAACAGTGGTCGTAACAATAACAAGAGTCAGCTCCATTTCCTGAGCTGCTGGATGTGACGGCCCCACACTATGAGCTCTCTGCCTCAATCTTCCCACAGCCCTGGAGGCCNAGGACTTAGACGCTTTCAGCATAAAGCTTAGCAACAGTGGTCGTAACAATAACAAGAGTCAGCTCCATTTCCTGAGCTGCTGGATGTGACGGCCCCACACTATGAGCTCTCTGCCTTAATCTTCCCACAGCCCTGGAGGCCAGCAGGTCTTGTCCCTGCACTCTTTGGACGGATGCCAAAGCTGATGTTCAAGAGGTTTTAGTGTCTTCCCCATAGCCCCGTGGCTGTGGATGGCAAAGCTGGGACTGTTCACTGGAGTGTTGCTGGCAGCCCTGGGTTCCAAGACCCAGGTGTTACCTATTGGTCTATCCCGCCTGTAGAACAGGGGCCTCATGAGAACTTACACATTTTCAGAAAAGTTAAAAGCACAGTACAGTGAACGTTCATGCCTTCTTCTTCTAGGCTTGATATTTGTGAGTGTTTTGCTTCTTTCTCTCTCTGTGTGTGTGTGTGTGTGACATTTTAGGCTGGACAATTTGAGGATAAACTGCAAACACCATGAAAGTCACTTTCAGATTCCTTGACATGCACCTCCTGAGAACGAGGACATCAAGGGAAGGATATTCTGGACTACCGTCTTCCAAAAAGAAAATTGAAGTTCAGATGAGACCTCTCTTTTGGAATCTCTCTCTTTTGGAAAGCTTTTCATCCTTCTGAGCTAGTGCATGATTCTCCCAAAGTCTGACCCCAGGAGTCACATCTCCTTCCTACTACTGCTAGCTGCATGTTCCTGACCACTCAGCACCAACAGCTTGATGCTGCTGAGCCTCTGACTGCCCATTTCATGCCTTGACATCTATTCCACTCACTTTCTAAGGCCCAGTGAATGCTTTCCCAATGTCATGGTCTGTGAGGCAGTAGGCATCTCTACTCAATAACCCTCCAAGTATTCTGTGTTCTGTATTTATTTTTTATTCAAGTATAGTTGACTGGGAGTTCCCTGGTGATCCAGTGGTCAAGACTGCCAATGCAAGGGATGCAAGTATATACCTGGTCGGGGAACAAAGGTCCCACATGCTGAGGAGCGACTAAGCTTGTCTGCTGCAGGAAAGACCTTTCAGGCCACAGCCAAAAAGAAAATAAATCAACGAATATTAAAGCGTAGTTGATTCATAATATTCTATTTGTTTCACGTGCACAACACCACAGTGATACAATATTTTTATAGAATATACTCTACTTAAACTTACCACAAGCAATGGCTATACTCTCCGTATTGTACAATATATCCAGGTTCTGCTTTGCTTTCTAAGAGCTGTTGCTCTGTCTGACCTTCTCATTGGGACGCAAGCTCCCCCAGGGCAGAGGGTGAACAATTCATCACTGAATCCCTTCCCCTCTTGCATGAGACACAAAGGCTTAAGCCACAGCAGGTGCTTTATAAACACATTGCATTGTATGGATCAATTTGCTGAAGGTAAATGGGACTTCATGATCACTCCAGAGTTCAGAGACTGGAAATCTTCTCCTTTTTTATTACAAGAAAAAAAATTTTTTTTTTAATAATTCATAGTTGCAAACACATACAAAAAACCCCCACAGCACTAGAGTGGACTCAGTATCTCGGATGGTGGCACTTCAAGACAGAAGTACCTTCATTTCTTTCAAATGCCATCATAGCGAAACGAGCTGGCCATGTTATAAAGTTAACCAGGGCTTTTTGTATCAGTAGATAGTTTGACTCTGCTTGTACTGGGGATTTTAAACCAAGCAGGGAAGAAAGAAATACTACTAAAAAGAAAATCAAGATTGACAAAACTATAGAAAGGGAAATATTTCTGTCTACAAAAGTGTCTAAAACACTCAAAGAATGCCATGAAAAAGGTTGTTAACAGCAGATAGTTCAACAGTTAATGTTATTATACCCAACTGCCAGAGTAGTAGAAGGCGAAAATATATATATATATATATTGTATTTCTGAATGCAACAGCTGCACGTAAGTGTGACAAGATCCTGGCTCAAATTACAGCTTTGCATTCCGCTCCTTTTGAAGAGTCTAATCTGCTCTCCTAAGACCTGGCAAGGCTGGCAGCGAATGCATCAAGGATGTTTTTCCCAGCATGGTGATATGACAGCTGTTTGATGAACAGTTGCCTCGTGTGAATTTCGGGTCAGCGTGCACGCAAGCACAGCCTCTCAGCTTACTCAGAGAAATGAATGCCAGCCTGCTGGCGTTCCCTGGCAAAACCCTGTGAGATGACCCCATTCAGTACATGGGCAGCTGTGGGTTTTTTTAAAAAGATATAAACAATCTGTTCCCTTTTGAACAGGGCTTAGTAACGGAGTCCATAACATCTGCAACCTGAAAGAAGGATTGTTTTTGAGTTGCAATGTGTCCTTAGCATTCATCCTCTGATTGGATGAAACTGCCCTGGGGTAGAGACCCTGGAGCCCCCATCCTGCCTAGCAAGTGAACAGGAAGGACATTTACAAGATCTAGCAACGAATGAATTCTAAGCCTGTGATATCATTCTTCCCCCAGAGCAAAGATAAAAACTCATCTGTCAAGCAAGCTGTGGCCAGGCTGTCTGCCCCACTCCTCTTCTGACGGTTTTCCTCTTTGGGGGCTTTGAGGGGACATGTGATAGTAGATTATCAGTGCTAAGATGCCAAGTGTTGCAAAAGCAAGAACCATGGGCTGAGCAGATGTGTGTCTGCAGCACAGCTCCCTGGGAAGCCAAGTTCCCCGCCTCACTGTAATCCCATTTAATCCCTTTGGTTTGAGAGAGCCTGGACTCACCTCCTTGGTCCCAAGGGTGAGCACGTGAACCAAGCTGGCGAACCAAAACCCTTTGAGCCACAGTGATTGGTTGGGAGGTGGGCACGAGACTCAAACAGGCCAGTCAGAGTCCTCCTGAAGGAAAAGGCTGAAGTGGGTGGTAGGCCCGGCCAGAAGCCATCTGCCCTGTGAGCAGAGAGGCCATGGGAATGAGCCCAGCAGGACAGGACACAGCAAATAGAAAAAGGCAAAACCTCCAGGACATTGTTGACCAGACGCCTAAAGCTGGTTTAACGCTTGGATTTTCCAATCATGTGACCCGAACAATTCTCTTTTAGTTTTAGTCTGATCGAACTGGACCTCCATCACTTGCCTCTGAAATCACTTTGTTTACTATTTGCGTCCCCCCTCTTTTTTCTGCCCCCTCCTGGAGCAGGAGCTGCATGAAATCAGGCGCCTTGTATGCTCTCTTCACTGTCTCTCTGAGGTCCCAGGACACCTCTTACAGCCAAAGCAGGTGCTTACCACACTTGGGGGGAAACTAACCATACAGGATGGCTGGGAGGAGCTGGATATATCAGGTTTACATGAGGACTTGGACCTACGGTGTGAGTTGAGGTTGCTGCAAAGGCAAACACCCTCACCACTACTGCCCAGGTTGATTTTTTTTTTTTTTTGTTTAAAGCCACTTGCTGCATCAGTAAACAGAGATGCTTCAGCCATCAAGCCGTCACACTACAGCCGCCCCAGCACAAAGCCCTGAGGGAACTCAGGACAGAAACAGGATGCCCACCGTCTAGCAGTCAGCCCCCTGGAGCCACCCCAGATGGTGCACTGGGGGAGACTCAGGATGAGAAAGCCCAGGATGTCGGCCCCAGAGAGCTGAGGTGCAGATCAAAGGAAGGGGATGGTTTCAGTAAGTCTGGACCCTCGCATCTTCCTGTACACCCTAAAGGGCTAAGTTCCTTAACTTGAGACACCTGGTTTTCTTTAACCCTGATCTTTTGATGCTCCGACTACCTGGTTTTGTTGCAAAAATTCTATATATCCTGGCCCCTCATCTTGCCTCTTTGGAATAGTCTCTCAGACCTAGGAGGCTTCCTCCTGGGCTTAAGTCCTCAGCAACTCCACCAAATTAAACAAAACTCCCAACTTTTAGGTCATGCATTTCTTTTCAGTCCATAGTTTCTATTAAGCCCAGACTCTGCTCTCAAGGAGCCCCTGATGGGTGAGCACATTAAAAAACATTGCAGACAGAATTAGCATCAGGGGAATGGAATCTCTTGGCAGTGGATGGGAGGGGATTTTAGTGATCCTAAAGGAAGGCAAGCATGACGGTCCACACTTAAGACCCAGGGCAGGGATGCAGAGGGGAAGTGAACGGAAATGGTGTAAACCAATGATACAATCCTACCCCTACCATGCCAAGGGGTTGCAGATGGCTTGGAGATTTTGGAAAGGAATCCAGGATTACAAACCAAATGGATACTTTTGAAGAGAAGTCAACATTCTGATGAAAGTAATAAACATTTAAATACAATCTAATCTTCAAGCTTTTGATTTGCATAAAATAATCATGATAAGCTCTCCAAAATAGTGCTTTCTGCTTTTCTTTACTCTTCATAATGTACAATTTCATCTGTAAGGGAAAAACAGTCAAATCGATGTTTTCTGCAGGTGAAGCCATTGAGATGTATCTGGCAAAGACATTGGCACTCAGAGCTGGAAAGAAGTCCAAGTGAGGTCTGCCAGGCTCCAAGGGGACACTGGAATTGGGACCAAATTCCTCTCTTTTAAGAAACTGGGAAGAACACAGTCTAAAAGTGAGTTATGAGAAAACCTCATTAATTCAGATATTTCTGGTCTCCATTTGTGACCACTTGAATTTTACCTTTGTAATGAAGAATTTGCAAAGCAAATTAAGAATGTAAATAAGATTAGAGAGGGAATGCTTAAACTACTCAAGAGAACAAAGTGTTGTCATGAATTCATTTGCGTACAAAATTGATAGACTTATTAAAATAGCTTCTAATTAACAAATTCACCTATTTCCCACTGCTACTGCTNTCCTCCCCCAGAGCAGACACACACCTGACAGTCCTTTCCTTCCCGAGGGAAGAGGGAAGCCGGAGGGAAGCCGGGGACGTGGGAGGGAGGCGGGACGAAGAGAAGGTAGGGGATAGAGGAGTGGGAAACAGGATGGCGGGAAGGGAAGAGAAGAGGAGGGGAGAGGGAAGGATCGGGGAGAGAGAGGAACGCGAGAAAAGGAAGACAGGAAAGGAGAGAAAGGTGAAGGAAGAAAAAGGCAAAGAGGAAGAGGAGATGGAGCAAGACAGGCAAGAGGGAGAGAGAAGGGTTGGGGAGAGAGGGAAGGGGCAGAAAAAGCAAACAGGCAGAAGAGAAGGCAGGATGAAGAGAAATCGAGGGAGAGGAAAATGGGAAAAAGCGGAAAAGAGGTGCGAGGGAAGAAGGGAAAGCGGTAGAGCGCGGGAGAAGGGAGCCGGCAGTGGCTCCCAGCCGCGGAGCGCACCGCTCACCGCTCTGAAGACACCCGCAGGCTGCGGGCCCCCTGCTGCCCCTTCGCGGATTCCCGACCGTGGGCTCCAGGACAGGCGCCCTTACCTGGCAGTGCCTAGGGGCCCAGCTTGGCGGGGAGCGCTCCCGCCCGCCCCCGTCGCCGGGTCCCGGGGGCGCAGCCCCGAGCCGATCGGAGCGGGCGCCGCGGCTCCGCTGCAGGTCTGAGCGGCCCCGGCGAGAACAAGGGAGCGAGACGGAGGGGGCGGGGGAAGGAGGCTCCGCCTGAGGAGGAGCGAGGCGGCTCCGCGCCGCGCGGGAGAGGAGAGCCCAGCCNCCGAGCCGATCGGAGCGGGCGCCGCGGCTCCGCTGCAGGTCTGAGCGGCCCCGGCGAGAACAAGGGAGCGAGACGGAGGGGGCGGGGGAAGGAGGCTCCGCCTGAGGAGGAGCGAGGCGGCTCCGCGCCGCGCGGGAGAGGAGAGCCCAGCCTCCGACCCTCCCCGGCCAGCCCGGGCCGCGCGGCGAGGGCGGGGGCGGTGCCTGGTGCCCGCCCCCTCGGCGCTCCTGGCCGCCGGGCGCATACAGATGCGGCGCCCCTCCCGGGCCGGGCCCGCAGCGCCCGGAGGGGCACTCGGTGGGAGTGCGTCCAGGCCGCTTCCCAAGAGCTAGCGGGGAGGGCGCATCGCGGGGCGCGGAGGCCCGCAGCCGGACGAAGGGCGAGCGCACGGTGAGCCCGGGAACCTGGAACCCACTGCGGAGGCCCGGCTCGCCGCTCCCGGACCGGCCTTGGGAACTGCGGAGGACCTCGGCCGTGAGGCGGCGGCATTTTGGGAACCTGTGCAGGGCAGGGTAGCGGGCCGGCTGGGGGCCTTAAGCACGGCTGACGGGTCCAGGGAGTCCGCGGGCTGGGCCCAGGGAACAAACAGGTCAGGGACCGAGGCAAGACATCCGCGGGAGGCCACGGAGCCTTTTTGGGAAGCTCGTTTACAGAAGCCTACTGAGCAAGCTGCTGCCGCCCCCTGGCGGCAGTTATGGGAAGACCTTGAAGGTGGTGAGCAGGTGACCAACTGCCTCTAGCAACAGGACTGGACCGTCATCTTCCCAGGGGTTCTTCCTCACGATGGGGAGGGGGAAGCCGCACAGCTGTGGTGTGGTCTGAGCCGAGGCAGGGATGGAGGGGGCGGTGGGGAGTCCCCTCTACGGGAAGGAGCAGCCTAAGTGTACGGAATGCAAGTAATGCTGGCTGCACTTAACAGGAGACAGCCTCCACTTCAATTTGGCTCTCACCCAGGCCCTGGCCAAGGAAAGCCACTCAATCACACACTAGTTAAAACTAAGTCAGATTTTTATTATTTTCCATAGACCACATCATTTAATAATAAAAAAAATAAAAATAAAAATTGAACAAAAGGAAAAGGTGGATATAAAGTGGAACCGGTGGGCAGGAGGCAAGGGCTGCAGGACAGAAGAGACTGGGAACTGCAGGGGCCCTGGGACTCAGGAGGAGATGCTGATTCAGCTCATAGGTGACCCAGTCCTGGCCCCGGCTGTTCCCAAAAGGGGGGTTCGAGTACCAGAGGTGGTGAGTAGGATGGAGGAAAAAACAAGGGAGGTTTGGGGCTCCTGGCTATTCCCCACTTCTCAGCCAATACCTCCCTCCCTAACTTAGCTCTTCCCTCTCACAGACTTCACTGGAAATGAGAGGAGAGGGCTGAGTCCCAAGAAATAGATTATGGTAGGGGTGGGAAGGTGGCCACTGCTCCATCTGGTATTTGGGGACAGGTGGCAGCCAGACTTCAGCACTGGGCAAATGGTGTGAAGGACCCTGGTCCAGGGTGGTGGAGATTGTACCTATCCCTCTGTGGCCCTGAACCCACTCTGGGGCGGGGTGGCCCGTGCCTGCAGCTCTCCCTGGGGTCTTCCCGGCTAGCGGCGACCGCCCCGGTCCCGCACAGGTGTGCTCCTGCTCCGGCTCCTGCTGTGGCGCTTGGTGTCTCTGCGGTCCCTCTCCCTGCCTCGTTCCCGCTCCCTGTCTCTCTCCCGATCTCGATCCCCCCTGTCCCGCTCCCGGTCCCTCTCTCTCTCCCTGTCCCTCTCGCGGCTGTGTTCTCTCCGCTTCTCTCGCTCCAGCTGCCGGGTCCGTTCCCGCTCTGCCTCCTTCTCCCTCTCTTTCTGCTCCTCTTCTTCTTGCTCCTTTCGCCGCTTCTCCCGCTCCTTGGCCCGTTCAGCCCGCTCTGCCTCCTTCTGAACAATCTGCAGCAGGCAGGGAAGGCAGAGAACAGGCATCTCAACCCCATTCACACCAGTCCCACCTGGTGCCCCTGCTCCTGGACCCTGCACCCCTAGCTCAGGATCACCGTCCGCCTTGCTGTTACGCAGGAAGGGGGAGGGCCCAGCAGTCACACCTGTCCTTGTTGCAGAGCCCCAAGCCCTCCCAGTTTTCACCTGTTACAGCCATGACAGGTAGCAGCACCATCCATGCCTGGCTGGCCTCTAGTATTTCCCAAGCTACTTAGAGGTGAAAAAATTCTCTATTTTCTTCAGTGGAGTAGCATAAGCCTAAAATTCCCAAAAGGCCCGTCAAGAAAAAAGCCCCATTAAAGAAGCTAAAATCCCTAGACAGGAAAAAGCAGAAAAATGGCTGAGTTTATAAAACACAAATTTTTCAGCTAACTAAAATCAACTTCCAAGAAGTGCGGCTGGCACACCGTTTGGATACACACACAAAGTTCCAATCTCCATGTCTACCTTCTACCTTTTTGGGTCTGGTTTCTCTAGGGCACGATCAACTGGGTCTTGAAACTACCTCTTTCCATGATGCTTAGCCTCTGCCTTATTATCCTAAGCCATAGGATATCTAGGCCTACTCGATCCCGCAGTCACATGACTCTGCCCTCCGTGCCCCCTAGCCTGATGCATCTCTGAGCAGGGTAGGAAGGCAGGCACTCACCTGGCTGTCAGTCAGTGGGAGCCAATAGATGCAGGGAGCTGCCTTGGTCTTGCGGAAAAGGTCGTCCAGCAGCTTGGCAGGTGGTTCCTCCTGAGCTTTCTCTGAGGTGGAAGGAAGTGGTTCAGACTTGGCGCACGTGAGCCTGTGGCCCGCCCCATTTGGGACCCTTTCCCACTTACAGGTGGGTACTGTGCCCCTGCAGCTAAGTACCTTTCTTCTCACTCTTCTTTTCTTTAGACTTTGCGCGTTCCTTCCGGCGGCGATCACGGGACCGGGATCGGGAACGGGGCCCTTCTCGAACTTTGTCCCGATCCCATTCGCGCTCGGATCGAGTCCGCTCCCGCCGCTCCATTTCCCTTTCCCGTTCTGCCCACTGCTCCCGCACCGCCCGCTCCTGCTCCCGCTGCTCTGCCCTGGGGTGCTGTGGCGGNCGCTTCCTTGCTACAATATGCAAAATCCCCTCCTCTTTCAGGGAGAGGGCAAGTGAGACAATGAGTCTGGCATGCCTCTGCTTCTCTGAGAGCCTGAGAGAGTCACTCAAGTACCAAATACCGTTGTGGGCTGGGTTTTGTAGACAGGAGAAGCACGCTAATCTGCAAGGCTGAGCTCTAGACAGTTAGAAACTTCTTCAAGGTTATAGTCAAAGGGATTTTTATGAAGGCATACTTTCATCAACCTCATAACAGAAACAGCTATAGCTAAACTCCACAGGGAAAGTGTGATGGGAATGGAAAGACCCTCATGCTGCAAATTCTTAGCAACAGCGTTGTGCCACTGTGAAGGGCGTTTCATGCCAGCAAGACCAGAGAATCAGATGTGATATGTATCTGAACTCTGCTCCTCCACCCTTATCTCCATCAAAAAATGGGAAATAACACACTTTCTGATCTCATAATTCAACACCACTGTTGATGCTAATGGGGACCTCAGGTTCCAACATGCCTGGAAGTTTGAATTCTGAGACTATGAAGAGATGTAAGAGGGTTTTGTGTTTTTTTGTTTTTTTCCTTTAAATAAATTCAGCTCACCAAAAGACCTTGACTTTTTAGAAGGAAATATAACCAAGATCTTTGCCAAATGCTACTATAAAATTTTTGAAACATTTAGGAAATGGAAGCTTTTCTTTATTTTTTTTTTCAGATTTATCTTATGGAAAAAAATATGAAACTGCACCACTTCATTCATTTTGTGTAAGAGCATTTAAGCAAAGGGCTCTGCAATTTTCTGCCGCATCGAAGTATCTATGAACTCATATTTCTTCTTCAGCAATCGGCTAGTATTTCCAAATATTAACTGACTCAAAGTTTATCAGGCAGATTCCCGAATTATTTCACGCAATTTGTTTCCCACCTCTCTTCCAAAAGCTATGCCCAGAAACATTTTTTTTTCCTTATGTGGTAACTTCATTTCTTTAGGAAGCATTAAAATACATCTTCAAGTCCTATATGGTATTAGAAGCATCAGTTAAAATATGTTTGCAAATTAATTTTGAAGCTTTAAAATTAAGTATAAATACACCTACATATTTGCATGCATGACGACATACATGGCATTTGCATTAAAATTTTTTCGTGTATACTCACCTCAACAATGGCACCGCTAGGGAGCCTAAGAAAATGGCGGTACAGTTCTTGGAACCCACTGGGATAAACGGTGTACACAGCTACATGAGAAGTAATACCTCCTGGACCAAGTGCAGTCACAGAAATTTCACTGTGCTGTTGGAGGTCACAGCTGGCGATGCTGGACTGGACGCCATGCTTTTTCCAGTTATAATCATACACTGCCACCTAGTGAGACCCAGAGACCCCCCCCAACCCCCCAGCCCCAGAAAAGAAGAGAAAAAAATTAATTAACTTCTGGCAAGAGCAGAACCAATTTTAAATGCATCTACAATAAATCTGGGAGTCTCTGCCATCTGCAATGCCTCTGCCTCCATTCCAGGCATATTTTTATGACATATATCTAAATAGTGAAGAAAGACAAATCCCCGGTGTGTGCTCCATAAAGTTAATTCTACACAGATGAAGCTGTAATTGGCTCCCATATTAACCCAAAGTAGGAAGATCAAGCAGACTGCGACAATGACAGTGTTGATTAAAAAAAATGCTTACAAATGGTTTTATGAATGGGTGTTTGTGCTTTTCCATCCAAGATAAATCTTTGCTCTTTTTTGTTTCTTTGTAGTAAGCTAAGTCTCTGGCATCACCAAAACAGGGAGCAAGATAAATTAAAGATATATTTTACTGAAGTGCACAGGGCAGGATTTTTGCATATTTTGTTTACATACCACTTTTAGTTTGTGACAATTCTGTTGTCTAAAGACAGCATTCCTTGTGGGGCTTTCAGTAAAGTTAACTGAACTATGAATGAATTCAAAAGATATTGCTTTATTGCTTGTCTAAAACACTGGCAATGAAAAATTCGATTATACTGCTCCAGAAAATTTTTTGAGGCTGATAAACTTTCTCGTCTCCAGATTTCTTTGTCATCTTCTCTTACAACTGCTGAGCTATAGAAAATGCTTTCTAAAATTTTCAGTTTCCCAATTCACATACTCCAGTCATTTCAGAGGTAAGTAAATGAAAGTATTCAATTGATTTCTTTCTTCACTGGCTCCTTCTGAGTCAGAAAGCATTTATCTGTTGTGGCAGAAATTTCACGTCAAACACATTCCACNTCTTTCCATGATGCTTAGCCTCTGCCTTATTATCCTAAGCCATAGGATATCTAGGCCTACTCGATCCCGCAGTCACATGACTCTGCCCTCCGTGCCCCCTAGCCTGATGCATCTCTGAGCAGGGTAGGAAGGCAGGCACTCACCTGGCTGTCAGTCAGTGGGAGCCAATAGATGCAGGGAGCTGCCTTGGTCTTGCGGAAAAGGTCGTCCAGCAGCTTGGCAGGTGGTTCCTCCTGAGCTTTCTCTGAGGTGGAAGGAAGTGGTTCAGACTTGGCGCACGTGAGCCTGTGGCCCGCCCCATTTGGGACCCTTTCCCACTTACAGGTGGGTACTGTGCCCCTGCAGCTAAGTACCTTTCTTCTCACTCTTCTTTTCTTTAGACTTTGCGCGTTCCTTCCGGCGGCGATCACGGGACCGGGATCGGGAACGGGGCCCTTCTCGAACTTTGTCCCGATCCCATTCGCGCTCGGATCGAGTCCGCTCCCGCCGCTCCATTTCCCTTTCCCGTTCTGCCCACTGCTCCCGCACCGCCCGCTCCTGCTCCCGCTGCTCTGCCCTGGGGTGCTGTGGCGGCTGGGCTGGGGGTGGGGGCGGGGGGTGCAGTGGCCGTGGCATCCCCTGCTCCTCTGTTTTAGTTTCAGAGGGACGGTCCACCAAGAGGCCTCGGTGATAGTCCAGCTGCGGCCAGAGGAGGAAAAAGGGCGGAGACAACATCACCCCCACTGAAGGAGCCCAGGCACTGGCGAACAGACTCACGGCTCAACTCAGGGAACCAAAGCGGAGGGAGGAGGACCCTCAGAGACCACCGGTTTGGCCAGGGTCTCAGCTGGAGTCTCGCAGATGAGGGCCTCCCCTGCCCCTCCCCTCTCCTCTCCCTTGGTTTCTTACCTCATCTTGCTCAGCATAGTCAGCACAAAGGAATTTGGGGTTGGACTGGGGCCATTTGACCCCATGTAGAGCTGTGCGGGTAGCAACTGCTTCCTCTACTGTGGAGTACTGACGGAGGAAGGGAGAGGCAGAAGGTCACAACAGGCCTTCCCTCCCTCCCACTTGCCGTTAAGGCCTCAAACCTGCCCACGTTGGTCACAAAAGGAGATACAGGGCACAACCTAGAGAACCGGCTTCTTCCCCTCACCGTTACAAAGCAGTGAGATTTGATCTTGTCAATCCAAAAAGCCTCTTCTACCAGAGTTCCTGTACGTCCCAACAACTCCTTCAGTTGGCCTAAAGTGAAGGGACGAACCTGCCAATGAGAATGAAATTTCAGGGTCTTGAAGAAGGTGAAATATGCTCAGGTCAGGCTCTCTAACAAACTCGAGACAACCCTGCAAGATGATACTTTTCCTGATTTTTCAGATGAGACAGGTTGTGAGGTTAAGTAACTCACTCAGAGTCACCGAGTGAGTAACCAGCAGATGCAGGAGCTGAACCTAAGAAACATGAGTCCACAGCTCTGACTCTACATCAAGCTGCACCGCTGGAAACAATGACTTACCAAATTGGAGATGTGGACGATGTTACTGATCTTGCCCCGGGGTGGGGAGGGCACCTGAGCAGTCCGGACTGGGTCATCAATCGTAATGGAAACTCCTGACTTCTGCTGGCTAATGGAACGTCGAGTTAAGGTATCTCCTAAAGTCACTATCAAATAGAGCACATGAATTGTTTTCAGCAGGGAGCAATGCTGGCTTTCGCCTTCAGCAGGACTTTTAAATTCCCTACCGGTAGTCACTCTTCCATCTAAATGTGCTGAGCACCTGTACTGTGCAAGGTACAGTCCAGGCTGGTCTCATTATGGGGACGCAAAGATTAAAGAGACTCGAACCTAGCCCTCAAGTAGCTTGGTAACAAGACAGATGTGTAAAATACTGCAACACAAGGCAGAAGACATTCGATGCTGTAAGAGGTCCACATCAGGTGCTCTGGGAACTCAGGGAGCCACACGTTTCACTCAGTGCTGCACCCACCTTTCTTGACTTCATGTTCCACAGGCGGGGGCAAGGCCACCTCTACTGAGACCTGGGGAGGTACAGGGGCTTCTGCTTCAGGCTCCTTCTCTTCTTCCTCCTCTTCCCTCTGCCCATTTTCCTGGGCCTCGGCAGGTACCACCTATAAGGTATCAGATTAACAGAAGGATTCTTCAACACCAAACCGGCATATTCTTTCCTGCCTCTGGTTTCTTGGGGAGAGATGGTGGTAGTCAGCCTCAAGTGTTCTTTCCACTGGGGGGAAGATTTCATTATTAGGGTCACCTTCACCAGGTCCTGGGACTGGTAAGACCTTAACTCATCCATGAGGAAAACTAAGGCAGGAATTGGCAAATTTTTTCTGTATAGAGCAAGACAGTAAACATACAATTTGTGAGCCATACAGTTCCAACTACTCAATTCTTGATATTATAGCTCGGAAGCAGCCATAGAGAAAAGTAAATGAACTGGTGTAACTGTGTTCTAACAGAACTTCATTACAGGCAACAGGTTAGATTTTGTATTCTGCTGACCCCTACAAAGGTCAATTACACCAACCCCCTGCACAGACAGATTTCCCTTCTAGAGCTCCCTACTTAGCAACTCACTCTGCATTCAGGGTCCCCTCCCCCAAAGCGGGGCACAGGAGCCTTACCTGAGTGACAGTCCGGCATATTTTCAGCCCCTTGTCATGGGTCCCATCATCACCATTACGCTCTGTCTCATCCTCAGAGATTCGGGAGTCGTCAGCATGAAGATCCACAACAGCCTCCTGCCCCGCCAGGGGTTTGATGTCGGGGATGAGGCTCTGGGACACAGATACCCCCCACCCCGTTACACTGGGCCCATGTCTACTCCCACCGCATGTCTCATCCTCCCGTCCCCGGCCCCTCCCACCTCACCTTGAGTGATTCGGTGGTGATGCTGATGGAGGGTTTCTTCTGGGTGGCGGCCGTGCTGGCTCCCCAGCGCCGCTTCCGACTAGGCTGGCCCCCCTCTGTGTCACTGTTTCCAGCCGGGACCCCCTTGGTAGCTGCTGTCCCCAAGAAACAGGACCCCCCAGTTAGATGGCCCCAGGCTCTTTGCTGGTTCACACCATAACACCCACAGAGAGCCTTCAACTGGAATTTTAGTAAAAGGGTAACTTAAGGATATCACTTTTGGGGACTGGGGAAATCGTGTTTCAGAGTAAACAGAAAGCCTGGGGCCACTTCCTGAAAGATTAAAACTACTGATCTCTGAAGGCAAAAAGGGAGAAGTAACTAGGCTGGTGAGCATTTAAACTTTTACTGGTAGAAAAACCTAAAGCACTGGGGAAGACATACTGAGGATGACATGGGAATGAGAAGACTGTATGACCATAAAATTCAAGTTAGTTTTGGATGACATGACATGNAGAGGCTCTTTAGTTCTTCTTCACTTTCTGCCATAAGGGTGGTGCCAACTGTGTATCTGAGGTTATTTATATTTCTCCCGGCAATCTTGATTCCAGCTTGTGCTTCATCCAGCCTGGCATTTTGCATGATGTACTCTGCATATAATTTAAATAAGCAGGGTGACAATATGCAGCCTTGACATATTCCTTTCCTGATTTGGAACCAGTCTGTTGTTCCATGTCCAGTTCTGTTGCTTCCTGACCTGCATACAGGTTTCTCAGGAGGCAGGTCAGGTGGTCTTTGCCACAGTTTTCAATTAAAAAGAGCTGTTCCCCAAGTCAGAAGATCTCATGGATTGCAATTGCTGTTATATGAGTATATCACTATAAGCCAATGAAGATTGTGTTTCTGGGTATGCCTAATATAAAACATTGCAACTAGACCTGGAAGAAAACGCTATGTGGTGTAGCAGTTAAAAAGCCTTTTCTATCTATCCATGTCTTCCCATCTTTAAAAAAGTTATAAGAATGTTTAATTAAGGGCTATTGATCCAATTTAGATGAGATTCTATAATTCTGCCATATGACTGCAGGGTGAGCATTAAAAATTAGAAACAGTGTGATACTCTGCTCTCAGGTCAAATTAATATTCTTCTTTTTTTCTGTTTAATTAGGCTTAAATAAATAAATGAAACCTAGAGGCACAACATATATGAAACTTGTCAAGCCATTTTCCAGCACTGGAACCTGACCACAACCTCATTTATCTTGATCCATGAAGNTCAGGTCAAATTAATATTCTTCTTTTTTTCTGTTTAATTAGGCTTAAATAAATAAATGAAACCTAGAGGCACAACATATATGAAACTTGTCAAGCCATTTTCCAGCACTGGAACCTGACCACAACCTCATTTATCTTGATCCATGAAGTTCGGGGAAGCGTGCTCTTTGGCTGCAGCTTTAAAAGGCTCGTATGTTAATGTGTACCCCCTGTCTTCCAGAGATAAAGTGCTGTTTCATTGGCATTACTCACCATGTCAAGGCTTTCTGGTAAATTCTTTAGTCCCTCACCTTGCGGGAAAAAGGCATCAGTTTACCACTTCCCAAGAAATGGGCTGTTCATAATGCTACATTGTAATTTGATTCTTGGGAGGCATTGGTGGAAGACAATAATGGCCCAGAGTCGATGATAGCATCTAGAGGCTGACCCTTAAGAAATGCTCCTTAAGTTAAGACCTGTTTTCATTTGACTGCAGTGTCAATTCAGTTGACTAATAATGTCTGACTCTTTATCATATTACTATGATTCAGAAAAAGCACCACTTTCAAAATGTCTAGGTGTTTAATCCAAAATCGTGGTTGTGGTTTAGTTTCTAAGTCATGTCCCACTGTTGTGACCCCATGGACTGTAGCCCACAGACTCCTCTGATCATGGCTTTCTCTAGGCAAGACAACTGAAGTGGGTTGCCGTTTCCTTCTCCAGAGGAATCTTCCAGACCCAGGGATTGAGCCTGGGTCCCCTATGCTGCAGGTGGTCTCCTGCATTGCAGGTGGATCCTTTACCAACTGAGCCACCAGGGAATTCTATAACACTTTTTAGTTGTTTGGGGGCATAGAGTGACCAGGCAGGATTTTTGCACTCAAGAAACTTACAAACTAATAAATGAAAGAAAGCCTTATATGGCCATAGGACTGTTCAGGAAAGTTTGTTGAATCAACCTGAGATGGTACTGTGATTTGGAGAGGGATAATAATAGCAAAAAAAAAAAAAAAAAAA